>BMAU01018233.1:0-541364 GCA_019973935.1 Trichonephila clavipes | reverse complement strand
ACTCGACTTTAACGTTTTTGAACACATTACTTGAAGGGAAAAAAATCTGTTTGGTTCATTTTTGGTGAGTCCCCGGCCTTACGAAAAATTCAGTGTGGTCCGTTTTTGAAGCCTCTCTAGTAGGGCGGAAAAGTCCGTGCTGTCCGCATGGAGGATTAAGGCCTCTATACTTTTTCGATATGGGACGAAGAGTTTTATAAAACCCAGTGCCCAATGCCCCCCGCTTTCCTAAACGCGATGGCAGTTCGTGGTTCTAGATTGAAGAAGTTTTCGATAATGTTACGTGGTGAAGAATAGTAATTATGCGTGATATAGATCCATTAATCAAGGTGTGTACCATTGCACACGAGCTATCGCAAGACCTCATGTAAAATTATTGTGATCGTTTACTGATACTACAACAAGGTAGGATTGATTATATAATATTAATATTAGGATCAGTGATTGTATAAGAATTGAGAGTAAGCGATTGAGTTATTGATAGTGGTCCGAGTTAGGTTAAATCGTTATAAATATATTGTGTATGGTGTGTTTGGCCATCGTAGATTCTCTCACAGAAATTATTATAATCCAATTTGTTAAAGGTTTAAGTCAGTGGTTCTCAAACTTTCACTACTGGCGCCCCCCTTTTCAATCACAATTTGTATCGCCCCCCCCCTTATACATTAATAATGTACTGAATGCTATAATAATGCACTTTGACGCTAAAGCTACAATACGATCGTAATTATAAACCGTACAAATTAACAAGATAAGTATTAAATTTTGTATATCTTAATTTTAAGCAATATATATATATATATATATATATATATATATTATATATATATATATATTTGCATTTTAGTTCGATTCACTATTAAAGCGTGTTTTTAGTTTGTTTTTAAAACTATAATTTATTTTATAGTTATTTTTACTATACACTATAAAAATCACAATTCCAGTGAATAGTTTTATTAAGAGAAAATACACTTACCTACTTTCAAGGACTTTTCAATTTTTCTTAGAAAATTTGAGAAAAAATCCAATAAAACTAAGGAAAATGTTCCAAATGTGCGTGTCCTTATTAAAGGACATAAATCACAGACACTTTTCGCTAACAACACAGGAACGTTATTTTCCAGCTAAACTCAAATCAACTCAAACGTTTCATGTCTCACGATTTTCTGATACTTACTTTCGCTATATATATATATCTTAATTAATATGCATTATTTCAGTAGGTTCTTCAATTGCTTGATCAGTTTCAACTTCCTTTAATAGGGATCACAGATGCTCATTTTTTTTAATATTCTGCTTATTTATATTTATAAACCATAATAAGTCGTACAACGCAGCAATCAAAACTACAAAATTGCTCATGGGGAAAGTGTAGCATGTTCTAAAAAATAATTGTGTAAAACGTTCTTCATTATGCATTATATGTTTCTGAATACTCATGCTTATCCATATATCATAAAACTCTTTCACATGGAAAAAAGATGAAACAGAAATATATTATATATATTTACAACTTCCCTAAAAAAAGACCGAGATAACCATACCAGTAAGTTCAAAGGTCAGCTAAAGTAATATTTTAGGTTAAAAGAAACGTAATAAAAAATCTCTCATCGTTTGATATCGTTATAAGAAACGTAAAAAAAAAATCTCTCATCGTTCTCATATTGACCGCAAAGCAAACAAAATATTTGTTTAATTTGGTTATAGGATCAAATACGGCTAATGAGCGTTTGAAGTGGAATCTTATACTTTTGATGATCACCAGATGATAAAAATAAATTATATTAGTGTAAATGTGTATTTTTTATTATGTCAGAAAGCATCTCGTTTTACTTCGTTCCAAAAAAATATTTTTTAAACCTTTTATTTTCAATATGCTCGCGCCCCCCTCACAGGGTTACCGCGCCCCCCGGGGGCGCGCCCCACAGTTTGAGAAACACTGTTGTAAAGTCAAAACAAAAACTTATAATGCCCGTAAAACTCTAATTTTTTAATATGTTATTTTCCAATGTATGTTCTACATTATAACACTATTTTTATTAAATATGACTGAAAATTATATTTTTAATTCAAACTATATTTTTGCATAATATTGATAGCATTTGTTAAGATGTCAGTTTAGTCATCTTTATCTTAACCTAATATTTCACAAAAGTTTTGAAACACGAAGCATTTATGTACAAAATAATAATGATACTAACTTAAGCTAAAAATAGCCAGGTTTGCTCATAAAATTTAATTTTTTTCAGTTTTAAATTGGGGCAGTTTAGGAAGTTTCAGCTCTTGTCGTACGACTAAAATATTGTACTACAATATGTTTAGTATAATGTAGTTTGGTATACATCAAGAAAATATTCAGTTATATCTGCAGCATTTGAATTCAGAATACTTGTATTCGGAAGTCTAACTGCAGAATCAGCTGAGGACTGATTTTTAGATACATAATTTTCAGTAGTATTCCATCTCTTCGAAATATTGTTTCTCACAGAAACCCAGAACGCATTGCCATGGCATTTTTTTTCTACAGGAAAAAATTAATGATAAAGCTTTTTTAAGTTATATAAACTATATTTAAAGCAAAAATTGGCCATGAAATTAATCTTTATTAATTAATTATGAGAACTCAAAACATAATCAAGCAGAAATGGTTTTAATGAAAATAATTAATAACCATTTCAAACTAAAAGCTCAAAAAATAAATTAATTCAACTTAAGTGAATTAATAACCATTTCAAACTAAAAATTTTGCTCAAAAATATTTTTAATTAATTTAACGTGCATCGCTGCCCTACACGGCGGGTCTTTAAGTGTGAAAAAATGCCTTTAAAAAGTGTGAAACCCGAAACCAAAACCATAGCTCATAAAACTTCAAATATCTTAAAACTACTTTGCTAACAGATCTAAAATTTCGTGGCAAGCATCTCAATGATATGGGCCACCAAAACATGCAAAAAAAATTTTTCGGTAAAAATGAAATTTTTAAGGTATTGTGTAACATTAAAGTTCTATACCTCTAAAAAAAACACCCTTTACTAAGTTATAATATATCACCTGAGTGTAATGTCGTTCTCTCCAGGTAGATCAATCTTTCTAAGGCTACTTCGCTGAATAATAACAGCAATACTCTAATCTCGCAATCCACTTGAATCTTCTTGACTTCGTCACTAAAGCTCTTGGCTCAATCGCCTTCTCCCTGCTAACTTACAACGCTCTCCTTAAATACCTTAATTTATTTGAATATCCCATTTTCTTCTTCCAGAGCTGATTGGAAATATACGCGAGTTTACAATCCACAAAGACGCCTAAGAGTATTAGTGGAAAAGTGCCGTAAAGATTCGTCACACATCTGCTATTACTTCTTGCATTAGGGGTTTTAAAAAATTAAACTAAAATTGATTCATTTCTTCATCGTGATTTTTTAAAATTTATTTTGGTTTAAATAAAGACACGCAACTGATTATTACATAAAATTAGCAACTTAAGGACAGGAGGCGAGTGCATCGTGTCTTTAAGAAAAAAATTCTCAAGGATTGGGACAGTTATTGGATCACTTTTTCAACACTGGTTTGTGGCTCGGAGTTACTTATCCAAACCTAACTGAAATAACAAATCCACTTTTAGGATTCATTACTCAGTGTTTAACTAACAATGAGTGAGTGAGAGATATTTTCGTCGAATTATAAAGCTAAATGAGGGCTACTGGCCACGGACCTCATAATTTCGAGGCGCCCTCTCCTAACTATCACACCACACCAATGGGAGGACGTTTGAGCCTCGACATATTTGACGTTGATCAGCCCCTCTGCACGGCGGTTTTCAGCGATACGAGGGTCGAACTCATGACATGCCAGCCACGAATCCGTAACCTTGACCGCCGGACTACCCCCGTGGCCCCGTTTGCCCATATTTATGTAGATTCAAACTGAGAACTAATGCTAATTCTCTTTGTAATTCTGGTACTACATTTCTCAATGTGTATTTATAATGGATTATCATTTAGTATTACTTAGGAAGAACCATATACATATTATATAACAGGGGTGGTGAACCTTTATAGATCCACGTGCCCTTTTTTCGAAAGAAATGTTTCATGAGGTAGAGACGTGCCGTCCAATAATTTTGATTTGTGATTATTGGGACAATAATAAAACGAAATGCTAACAACTCAGAACTCTTTATTTACTACGAAAAAATACATTTTACACTGTGTAGTAGTAAATATTTTAGTTTTACGCATAATTCAAATTAAAGTAACGTTAGTGTGACTTCTGTTGTTGCAGATTAGAAAATAAATAACATATTAGGATTGTAAGATGTTACTTTTAGCAGAATGCATGCTGAATTGGAATCATCTGCCAAACGGTTTCTAAGCGAGTCTAATGTTATTTATATATATCTCTGAAAATATGGTTAAAATAGCATGAGCCAGCTTCTTCAAACAGTTAAATGTGTCTGAAATCCGTTTTACAGATGATGTTCTATATGCAACTGTTCCAGAACATAAAACACACATCGCTTTGTCGCCTTTGCTAATCGTGTCATATTCCTCGGTCCACCAAGTTTGAAATTCTCTGTTACATAAACTATCTTGCACTTTTTCTTTTGCTGAATTAGCCACGTTAAATAACGGTTAGAAATTGTAAATATAACACAAATAAACGTTAAAATGCAAGTAGTGTCAACGAATTTACCAGGCTATGAATAGAAAAATTTCTCTCTCGCTTCATTAACATTAGCAGTCCACGACGTAACCAAGTCAAGATAATAACAAATGAGTTTGCTCCTCGTGGCACCGAGAACCAATCCCTCGCGTTTAAACGTAATACTTCACATTATGAACTTTGTTATTTTGAAACTAAAATCAAAACCGTTTCAATCGGTGGCGTGCCCAAAATATTGTGTCGCGTGTCATTGGTTCACCGTCCCTGTTATATAAAGTACATCACAATTAATTTAACATAGGATTAATATACGATGATTAATTTGTATATTTAGGAAATATTGGAAAATTTCACATTTACTTAAGTGAAAGAGAAATTTATCCGAAGTTTAATGGATTTACAGGAACGGTTGCTTACTTTTACGAATTAATTTTTCTATACTTTCATCTATCCCCCGAATAATTTTTTAAAAATTTGCATTAAATGCTATTTCTTAGGCTCAAACTCATAACACGCCAGCTGAGGCAGCTAAGCATACATATCAATTTTAGAGTTAGTTTTAGAGAACGAATGTGTGTTTATTGACGTCACACTATAAAGTAACTCCAGGGTTGTTTTCGACGGGCCGCGTAATTTTTAACCTCGGTCAAATGAGACTACACTTGAGCTAATAGACCTCCTCTCCAAACTAGCACATCACGCAAACGGGACTTCGACCTGTGACAGATTTAATGTGTATCAGTCTATCCAGAACGAAAAAATACAGCGAAGTGTAACCATTATTTGTGATAAAGTAAAGAAAAAAAAGTGTGTGTATTATTTGCTTTGCCACACATTTAATAGGAAGCATTAAACAGTAAAAGATTCTCAAAATTTGTATATTATAATTTAGAAAGGCTAAATACCAGGAATATCTATGAGCTAAGTTTGATTCACAGGAACCTCCAAATACACATTCGACCCTCCCCCTTTTTTTTCAATAAATCTTTTTGTCACGAAACATACCTTCTGCGGGCACACGCCTAGCAGAACAAGTAATAATTATTGATAGAGAAAGTTTTTGGTGCATTAAATTTACGTATAAAAACGTATTATACTCAGGAAAAAAGAAAAAAAACCTCAAAACTTCTGATAGATAAAAATAAATTTTTATAATAAAGTTTTTTTTCATTGTTGGGTGTATTATCTTAACTTAAAGGTAAAAGACAGATAATTGTTACAAATGTATCTGAACTATACATATGGAAGAAAGGGAAAAAAAGACAAGTATTGACGGATTCTGTAATGGATATAAGTAAAGTGACCAGTTTTTTTACAATAAAAAGGAGGACGCACGCAAAAAATTTAAGAAAAAGTGACAACGTAAATATATCAGACATTTTATTAATTCAAATAAAAATACGCCAATTACGCTTGCATTCCTTTTAATTATTTACTTAAACGAGTATTTTCCCATTGATTTTTTTTTTTTTTTTTTTTTTTTTTGTCAATATATCATTTTCTAATACATCGGAAATTTCGGAGCAAAAAATATCCTTTATATTGAGCTTTACAGTAAGTGTGCTACAGCTAAAGTATCAATATTCAATCTTGATTTCTCACTTGTCCAAAAATCATTACCAACTGAATAAATTCTTTCAATATATGCATTAGTTCCAGGTCAGCACAACGTAAATTCAACAAGAATAACTAAATTATTATATGGAAGATGTACATTGTTGAAATGGTTAAGTATTCCCACCCATCTTTTATCAATTTCAGCATACTGATTCACCAATTGTTCCAATTTATTAAAATTTAAATATACATTCAGTCTTCTAATTTCTTCAAACAGACAATTGTAATCGATTTTAATATCAGACATTTCTTTCGATAAAAACTCAACACAATTTTCTGTATCTGCCCAGTTTACTACGATGAAGTGAAAAAACAACACTGAATACTGTTATTTCCTGTGATATTTGTTTCAGACCATTCTTCGACATATTGGAAACATGTTTGGTTCCTCTCTGAATAGAGATTAACAGCTCAATTTTAAAATATTGAAAAGGACAAGTAGGAGAACACTTTTCGAGGAAGGACAGAACCTATAAAAAGAGGACTGTCCTCCCTAAAGGAGGACGGTTGGTCACCTTAATATAAGACAAGTTTTTAATGATCTATTTACAATATTAAAAAGAAAAAGCTATCTGGGTGACGTAATTGGTTTGGTGCTGACCTTGTACATCCAAGCTTTTGGCTTCGACCCCGACCCAAATCAGTGGATTTTCATGAAGCAAAAACTTGACAGCATCCATGTCGTATGATTACGCGGCATGTTAAAGATCCCTTGAGTACCTGATAAACGGGTGCTCTCGGCAAAATTAAAAGTTCCTCTTACGGTTTCGCATCGTCAGAGCTCAGGTGCCTCTCTCTGGGGAGGTAATTGGGCATCAAAATTACTTGCGGTGATTGGTATACCACCACACAAAAAAGGGATACCGGCTCCCGAGGAATGTACTAGGTCTGCAGTAGTAAAATAACAATCTGCAGTCCTATTAGAAATAAAAAATAATAATTTTGTCATGATTCGTGCAAATTAATGAAATCTCTATCACTTACTCTATGTGTTTAAGAATGGTGATATTTAAAAACAAAAACGAAATTATTTCAGTTTAAAGTACTTTATTTTACAGAACAAATCTATACAAACGAGATTCAGATCTAACATCAAATAAACTATAAAAAAATGTAGGATGAAAACAATAATATTCTCTCTTTCATCATAGTCAACAATTTTAAAATCTAATTCAAGTTTTAAAATCCGTATTTGTACTGTGCGTAGAACATTAGACTAGAGAATTCGAAGAAAAGAAATCTAATGTATTTCTCAAAAAGTACTTTCTGATCAATACGAGAGGAAAAACATCAAATGAAATTTTTAATCAGAGCACTATGCTTGAAACCAATATCATCTTGAAGAAGACACTAATGGTTAGCATGTGTTTCTATTAAAAAGAAATGGTATAATTACTAATTCATTTATAAAAAAAAATAACACTTATTACTGTTGACAAACACCAAAGCTATCTGCAATAACAACTAAATATTTTGGTGCACCGAAGTTTTAAATAAAAGAAAATTATTATGATCTTCAACGATTATTCCAACTCATGAAAGACATCTTATCAGCCTTGGAACCGCCTTTTTTCATCCCAAAATCGAAATCGTTATCATCATCTTTTTTGTACAGACTTTTTAGAGCCTTCTTACTATTCAAATCCAGTTGACCATCGAAATAAAATGAGTTGATATGATTCAAAAGCCTGTCAACCTTTTCTGGGAAATCCTGTATTTTATCGTCGTTTGCTGACAGCCTGAAAATAGGCTTGACGTCGTTGTCAAAATCGTCATCGTTTGGAGGTTTGTCATCATCGAAAATGAAGAAGAATCCTTTGAGTTTCTTCCACATGAAGTCGACAATCTCGTAATCATTGGCCTGTTTTCCTATGTCCTCTTTGACGTCCTGGAAAGAGCTAAGTATGAGCGTGACAAAGATATTCAACAAAATTATTGTGGTTACAAGGGCAAAGACAAAGAATGATAAGGGGCCCAATATTGGTGCAGCAAGACAAATAGCGTCAAAGTCGAATCCACCTCCATTCATGATGGCAAATGTACTTTCAGCAGCAGTGACGAAAGAGGAGAATTCTCGCATAGTAAAACCAAATACAAGATAGAAGAACTGCACAAAAGCAAGATAGATGACACCGAAAACGACAAAGAATGATTTGAGATCTTTGGCACACATTGCCAAGGTGCTGAAAAGAATGCCCATTCTCTTGTTAAACCTCACCAGTTTGATGAACTTCAAGATAGCAATAAACATCAGAAAAGCCATCAAGAATCCAAAAACTTCATCAACGGAAGCAACATACTGCATCTTGATGTATCCATTACCATGCGTCTTCTCAAATGTAGACAAAATCTTCCTAGTTATCAGCATTCTATATGAATAGAATACTATAGCACTGATGGATAAACTAATTACCATGACCTCAGCCCAATTCCAGTAAGCCTTAAAATAATCTCTACCTTCCAACCTAAATTTCTTATACTCCCTATACAGGAAATACAAGGTAAATATGACATAACCTAATTCGCAAGCCAATACGAATGCTCCAAATCCCTGGTGGTACCTCATAAGCCTTATCACTTCAAGACGGTAGAATGGGACAACACCCCCACCTGGTAGGAATTCAGCAATTATTGTCATGACACCAAATAAGTTCACCTGTGCGTTATACACAGAAAATTCTGCAAACACAGCTCTAGTCCGTTCGTCAATCCAATCACCTTTTTCGAGACGGAAAATTTCTTCTTTCAATTTTTCTGGCGTGCCACGTAAGGGGAAAACATAGCCTCCTCCACCGTATACATCTCGTATGGCCCAGAACGGTAATCCATTAAGTTCTTTAGAAGTCCTGTATCGATATTCGTCATTTGTATCATTTTGGGCTTCCACTTTCCAACCTGGCTCGTAGCTCTTTTTATCTTCAAATATGATGTTTGAATGTGAGCGACAAACCTCTGTTAGACTTTTGACACGCTTGTCCACATTGCATGACCCTGTAAATATTTACAAAACATCATTAAAACACAAACATTGATTTGCCCCAGTCATACAAATATAATTACAAAAATTGTTGCACTAATTGAATTGAATTTGAAGGAATTTATAGTAGAACAATAAAACCATGAATGAAATTTTGTAACAAAATTTGTTCAATGTTATTTTATTTTTAAAGTAATTTAAACTTAACCTAATTAAATTGAAAAATAAATTGCAGTCTATTCACAATGTAGAAAAACTTCTACTAAATAAAATTGAATAAATGGATGCTATAAACATTCCAGTTCAATGATGCTGAACATATCCTACAAAAACACATCTCAATTCAATAAGATTCCCAAACTACTATCTGACAAGTATTAATTTAAAATAGGTTATGACCGTAGGAAAAGTACAATAAAATGAAAGAGAACCTTACATTTGATTTATTTATAATTTTAAAATAAATTATATTTATATCACTTATAATTACTGAGATTTTTATGAAAAACCAATACTCTAATATTTTAAAATTTAAAACTTTTATTATCTTACAATATATTTTTCATAAATTTCATAAAAGTACAAAAGATGCAAAAGTAGATCAAGTGTGAGATTAAATAGTAACACAATTAAATGGATAAGAGACGGACAAGTTATATTGAACCAAAAAAAAAAATTGAATAGAAATATTTAAAAAGAAAAGAGTATTTATACTAAAGATTACTAGTTCCACTTGGAAATAAAAGCTTTATAACCTTTGTTTCTTTCTAAGACAGAGTTGGCAAAAAATAATGATCAAAAATCTTTTGGCTGTAAAAACAAAACTACTGAGGACATTTCCTATCTTATGAATTAAAATTGTATTACTATTGCAATATTGTGCCTCCCCCCTTCACTTCTAAAAAGAGTTATAGAAGTTGTTGTTCCTTTAGATGTACTGTGAATGGGGATATTGTCTTTCCACTATCACTTCACATATATTCATATTAGTTGATCCATACTCAAATCATTAATATTATTGTTAAAGAGCATTATTTTCTATTGTTACATATTTTTATTATGAAACTTATTACTAAATCCCTTTGTTAACAGCAAAATTATCAAAATAAATTGATAAAAGTCAACACAAATTACATTTAAAATGCAGGCAAAAATTTATTTTCCATAAAATATACAAAAAAATAAATGAATAAAATGTAGATGCATATAAACATTCTTTTAGAATAAAATTGGAGTTAAAAATAATAAGCAAACAGCAAAATAAGAGACAAATAAGGAATATATACAAATAATTTAATAGGTAAAAGTTCAGAATGAAAGTTTAAATAAATTAAAAACAAATCGAGATTGTACATTAATAGCCCTCAAACTCTGAAACAACATTTGAGATATTGGCAATGGACCTCATAAATTTGTACCATAGTTAAGTGAGACAAACATATCACTGGGAGAGAAAAAGATTAACATTGCACTATAAAGCAACACAACGGCTACTGGGCACGGACCTTGTAAATTTCAGCCTCGATCAAGTGGCATGGACAACACTTGAGCTAGCACCCCCTGTCCAAATTACCACACCTCCCCAGTAGGGAGAGTTAAAGTGCAACATATTTAATGTGCAACATACAGCTCCCTTTACATGACAAGTCTTTAATGGCGCCAGGACATGAACCTGTGACCTTAGCCACTAGGCTAAGCCACAACAGGACACTGGAACTTGCACCCCAGTCTACAAACTTCCACACCCCTACCAACATGAGGATATTGAGCTTTAACAAGTTTAATATGAACTAGTTCCTCCACATAGTGATTCTTTAGTGATGCCCCAAGATTTGAACACAACTTGACCAAAATAACGCTGATCGCAAGTTTGTGACCATGATCATTTTACAACCTCATCCACTAAATAAATTTAAAAGAAAAACATCTAAAATTAATAAACAATTTCAAATAATAATGTATAACAAATAGAAAAAAAAGAAGCACAAACTACTCCAAAATCTGCAATATATATTATATAATGACTACTCTTACCATTTTTTAAAAATAATATAAACAATAATGTTCAATATAACTGTGTAAGGTAAACTAATTCTTCACATAATAAAATTAACAAGAGTAAATTCAACATAAAATAAATTTAACTTCAAAACTAAAAGCTCAAAACTTTATTACTTAGCTGAGACAAATCCAACTTACTTTCTTTAATTCGAACTTGCCGCAGTATTCCATATCCCATGATTCTATTTACTCTGTCATTTAAAAATCCTCTGAGACCAAAAGGTTGGTCACCATTATACCATTTACCAACAATCAATTCTGGTATTAGAGTGTTTCTTGTCCATTTATAAAAGTCTGCAGTTCCAGATATCTGAAAGTAATTATTGAGACATTAGAGTTCTAAATGGCTTATATTTAAGGAATAAATTTAGTTAAATAACCACAAAAAGAAATAACTTTTAATTTAATCTAATTTATTATTGTAAAATTAATGTAAAAAGAAACAACTTTGTTCAAAAATAAAAGTAACATCGCGTAAAAAAAAAAAATTGGAAATATATCTAAAAATGAGAGAAAATTAAATAATATAATAACTGGAATCTAAGTTGTTTCCCTTTTTTCTGATGTTAAAGCTATTCAAAATCAAGTGTGATTTAGAATTGAAGGCAGAAAATTCATTGGATGGGGGAAATTGAACGTGATACTGATGGTTAGAGCAATTACAGTATGCATTTTAAAGTTTTTAATATTGGTAAAGTAAATAAATTATTCATTTATTAGTTCTCATTTTAAAAAAATTTTGGATTTCTTAAATGAATCGATAAACCCTTTTACACTATTTTTCATTTTTTCACAAAAATGTGTTGAGAATTAGGGGTGTGGCTTAGAGTCGAATAAATAAAGTAATTTAATACTTCTTACTCAACTATTTAGTTGAATTACTAAAAAATCAGTAATATCCATTACTCATAGTAAAATTATTTTATTTTAAAAAATCTTTACACTTTGCTTCCTTAAAATCCCTCCTCCCTTAAATTGTATATATTTGGCTTCAAATATACATTTAAAGTGGAATGTATGTGAAACAGCAGCAGATCTTTTGACTCAACAACTTGTAACTTTTTAATCATTACAACCTCAAATTTTTTATTCTTCTATAATAGCAATTGATATTAATTAATTTTTAGTGAAGTGTACTCTTAAGATTTAACAAGGGGTAAATATAAGTATTTTTAATATACATTTTATACAGTTTCGATTTTGGGGATAAAAACATTGTAAAAAATGATTTAATGTTTCTTGTTTATGTAATTCCTCCCATAACTTTTTAGAGTAAAATTAGTAGCTTCACAGTTTTCATTAAAGCTCTCATCTTCAGAATCGATTTAACTGTCATTTTTATTCCTTCTAAATCTGCTTCACTGATTTCTTCTGCTAATAAATTTTGGACATCCACAAAGTCTTCATTGCAATTGAATTAGCAAAATCCTAAAATACCTTAATCCTATTTTCTGGATATTCAAGCAGCTTTCTGCTACAGAAAGCTATATTCCCTTCCAACATGCATTTATAATTGATTTTTTTATAGTTCTTTTACCAAAAATGATACAATTTTTATATATGTTTAAAAAAAACTTCTTCCAAGCTTTCATTACATTGATTTTAAATGAAACATATCTAAAATCTACTGACATTATTTTATGCAGTATATTTTAAGTATAAAAATAGAATAAATTTGCGATGGAGCATTATCTTATAATAATATCATAAGGTTCAATTTTTTTTCCTTTAACTATTTTTTACAATGTAGTCCTGTTGCCATATTGTGCAAAGGTTTTCACTACTTCCATACAGTGTAAGAGTGAAACTGGCATAAGAGCAACTGGCATAAGTCTTGGTAAAATCAGGGATTTTCTTCAATAGGAATCTGATTTATAAAATTTTATACCCTTTTGCAATAATATTCATTTACTTATTAAATTAGTGAATCAATTAATAACTTTCAATTGATTCACTAATTTACTAAGATAATTATTCTTGCTCAATAAAAAATAATTTTTTTTTCAATTGTACTTTATTGTACACAAATTTGATTTATTCAGGTTATCTTTAGTTTCTCACAAACAATAAAACTGTAACTAGATATTAACTCAGAAATTCCTTTAATTTAAAAGCAGACATTTAAAAAATTCAGATAGCTTTTTTTTAATTTATTTCTGCATTACTGAAATTTTTATATATATATATATATATATATATATATATATCCTGTGTTAATAATTCTTTCAAGAGGTTCTGCATACCTAGCAATAATTTAACTCAATTTTTTAATAATCTGAAAAATATCACACTCCGTAGTAATTATTTATGTAATAATAAAAAGAAATAGAATGCATTTATAAAACATTCTTAAAAAAACAATGGGGGTACCATTTTTTTTCTAAAATATGTATAAATATTTTTAAACTACATTTGCATTTGCATAATTTGAACCAAAATTGAATTATATCCACAAATATAAAATTAAAACTTAGAAAATACAACTGGATGAAGTAAAAAAAATACTTTCCATTGTTTGAAACAACGATAAAAGTAATTTCATCACATATATAAATCCATTGTTAACATTGCAATCCAGCATTTTATGATCAAAAACAAACACAATTTCGACTTAAATTCATCCACTTAAAAAATCATGTTGAAAACAGAGGTCAAGTAAATTGAATATCTTGCCTTAAAACCCTTTTAGAAAATTAGAACAGACAGGCTAAATTAAATCTTCCAATAAAAATGTTAAGAAACTAAGTAAAAACCTCCATGTACATTGGATTTTACCCATAACTTCATCTTAAAATTTTAAATGCATCGTAATGTAAACATCTAATTCTACTGAAATAATTTAGCATAAAGCCCTTTGACAGAATGTAAAATTATGATTTATTTAAAAATAGCAGTTAATATTTTTATAGTTCTTAATTGAATTAATTTATAATTTGACATTTCTTCACATTATACCGATTAAACACAAACAATTTTTTTTTTTAGGTCAGCAGCGCACACAGGAATTTTTCAAAGGGGGGATCCAGGGTCAAAAGTCCACCATGCACGTATCATGCTCCTTTTGATTTTGTCGATTTTCGGTAGCAAAAAACAGTAAAAAACTAATTATTGAATTGGCTTTAATTAATAAAATTAATCCTTAATAACAAATAATTAAATTTTGCATATAATATAGAATTATGGTCAATCAGAAAAAGAAATCAAGGGCCTTTTAGAGGGGGGGTGGACTCCTGGGACTCCTGTGTGTGCCACTGTTTGAGGTCATGTATTTTTTTGTAAACACAGTAATGTCGACTTTTCAATCGAAATTGATGTAGAATAAACAGTAAATTTTGTAGTCATTTTGCATTTTAGAAGGAAAAGAAAAATTTTAATAGCTTTAACATTTTGAATCAAATAAGGAGTAACGTAGTTCTTACTGCCATAAATCCATCATCAGCTCCTTCTTTAATGAAAGTATCTTTCATATTTTGTCTCAAGTAATAAGCACTGGGGTCTCGATTGCCATAACTGAGCACAGTAAGAATCCAAATGAAGAAGGCATATGAACAGATTTCTCTCAATATAGCAGTCATTTGAAGTTCTTTTATTCTTTCTAATTTTGCTCTTTCCATTTTTTCCATATCTGCTGGTTTGTACAGTAATTTTTTCTTATCTTCTTTTGTAACCGATTCTGCAGATAGTGATAAAAAAATATTACGATAAATGTAAAAAAATCACTAGAAAGACATAACTGAAATCGAGATTTTAAAAGTATAAAATAAAGGGTATGTTTAATGTATAAAAAGGCAATATATGTGATTGGCAAATAATAATTGAGAATAATGCAATAACCGAATAGTTTTTAAATGTATGTGTATGAATACTTAATAAACATATGTAGTAGCAAGTTTTCACACATTTTCTTTTTACTAACCTCTGAGGTTTATTTACATTTGTTGAAAAAATAACTTTTCCTTGTGAAGGAACTGTGATACATGCAAATACTTATTATTATTGGAACAGATCTGAAAAATTATCTAAGGATACCATGAAATGTCAGTGTATATTAGTAAAGTGAATGGTGCAGTTTCTGAGGCTTACAAGTCTTACAGTCAGACTGAATTAGGAAAGTCCTGAGTAAACCTACTTGCACATCTTTTAAGCTTAGCATATTGAAAACTTTATTTAAAGATAAGTAACATTTTTATATTTTGATCAAGAACAGAGTATATATTAAAACTTCTATCATATGCACCTCTTTATTATTGATCTAATGATGTATGAGTGTCCTAATTTGCCACAATGTAAATTTTCCTGTTTAGTACTATTACTACTGGCACCCATATTAAAAAGTTTATAGAATTTTAGACGAAGAAAATGATTCCCCTACATTTAAAATACTAATCATTTTATAAAACAAAACTGACAGCATATTTTCATTAATAAAATTGATAAGCAGTGGGTCTTATAATATATATGTATAAAAGCAAGATAATACATTTACTATACTACAGACTGAATTTGTAGTATAAATTTAAATAATTTGATAATATCACACAGCTCATAATTTAGATTCAAGAGGAAAAAAATACATCACTTACAGATCCTAAAAGTCAATCTGAATAAATTTTTTAATATTTTCAATAATATGGTTGTTTTTCTCCTAAAATGTTTATTTTATATGGAAAATTTTATACTTAAAGAAGGTTTTAATTGTTGAGTCTTTTTAGTAGAAACTAAAAATCTGTTTTACATTGCAGAATTTATATTAGCAATTTAACATCATTTCTGTATGACATTTAGCTTACGATTGGCACACATGGTGGCTTGATTCTAAAATTATGTTGGAAAAATTTAACACTAGTAATAGCATTATGTGGTACTTATTAAAATTAGTGATGTTATGTGCTTAAAACCTATTGTGTTAAGCATGTACAATTTCATGGTATGCTATTCTAGAAATTAGTAAATAACATCAACAATTTTTAACTCATATTTCATTCAAACTATATGGCAACTTTATTCCCATTTCTGAAATCATATATGCATGAAGATTAAATATGTATGATGTTCAACAATAGTTATGAAAGAGAAAAAAACATATTTCATATGAAAATCAGTTTATTTTATGCCCAGACTAGTTTTAAAATAAATGTCATACATAAGAGTTCAACTTTGTGTGTCCTGCTATTTATAATTCATTAATTCAGTCCAATAATATTGTGACGGGCTCACACGACTTTTCTTTAACATGTCTTTTGGGTTCTTTGAGGCCAGAATTAATGGCAACTCTTTTCCAACCAAATCTAAGTGAAGTGTGAAAGAAAGATGCAAATTAAGAACTTTTTAAATATCAGAAGTTAGAGTAAGCGCAATGGCAGTTAGAAGAATGTAAACAGTCCATGATTTTCTAGATTGAAGAAGTTTTAGATAACGTTATGTGGTGAATAATAGTAATTATACGTGATAGAAATCCAGAAATCAAGGTGCATACCATTGCACACGAAGTATCGCAAGACCTCATCTAAATCTAGTGTGATCGCTTACTGATACTACAACAAGGTAGGATTGATTATTTAATATTAGGACCAGTGATTGTATTAGAATTGAGTGTAAGCAATTCAATTATTGATAGTGGTCCGAGTTAGGTTAAGTTGTTATTATAAATATATTGTGTGTGGTGTGTTTTACCATCGTTCTCTCACATAAATTATTATAATCTAATTTGTTAAAGGTTTAAGTTGAATATCTTAATAAAGACATATTAAGATAATGTTTCCTTCCAGTTCTTTTGTTAATCCTACGCTTCTATAGCTCATGCTGATACTCCTAGAGATAATCACCCTAGGGGGGGATTATCACAATATTTCAAAACATATAGTATTTTATTAGTTGTACATAAATTAGTGGATTTGAAATGGTATTTTTCAAGTTGATAAATTACATTTACATATGCTCTAATATTTAAGCCTTTTATATCTATGAAATACAATTGTTTGAACCCAGTAACAAATTTGCTATACCAAAATAAGCATTACAATTTTAAAAAGCCTCATTAATTTTATAATTAAAAAAGACAAAAAATCATGATTCAAATAGTAAATGAAAGCTTACATTTATTGTACTTTAAGAAATTTGTAGTATTCCATTTTTCTAATTCCATATAGAGTAGTCAAAAAAAATTTCACATGCCATAAGTATGGTAACCTGCTTTTTTTTTTGTACTGCATTTTACTTATTTCTTAAGCAATTATAAACCAACCAAATGTCGTACAAGAAAATTTTGAAATAAGTAAAAGAAAAGCAATTATTTTAAAATAACATAAACAACCTAAAATGTAGGACATTTTAAAACTTTAGTCCAGATATGAAAGGGAAGGGAAAAAAGAAAAGTAAAACACTGCTGATAATTTTTAAGGAAAATTATTTAATTAGACAAAATTCTGGAGATGAATATTGTTAGTTGGTACTTGTATTTGTTAAAAGCTTTTAAATGCAAATGCTGTGAGATAAAATATTAACTTCACAGAAAAATTTGTTCCATATAAATTTATTGTAAGTAGGTTTTGGCTTTTATCATTAGCACTTAAAAGAAAAGTAAACTTCAAAATTTTTAAATGAATTGTTGAAAATTCTGTCAAGATGACTCAAAACATACAATAATTAACAAATGTTATGTTCAAAGATAAAAAAAAAATTGTTTCTCATGTTATTCATTGTTTTTTCTAATCAAATTTTTATATTACATGGTTAGAGAAATTACAATTTATTATCAAATAAATTTTTAAAAAACAGGTAATCTATATTTACCTTTATGCAACCACTCTTCATCAGCAGCAAGTTCTGGTGGTTCTTCATCTTCATCTTCCTCCTCTTCATTATCTACGGTTTTAAAGATAGCAGAGAAGAACATAGCCACAAGGAAGACCTGAAATATCACAGATATTTAAACAAAATATCTCATGATAAAAATGATAAACATTTTTAATAATTTTTTCACAAAATTTATATATTTTCTTTATTTTGAGAAAAAAGGAAAAATATGAATGCTATGTAGAATAATTCAGGTAATATTTATAAGAAATAAGTACAAATTTAAATACTGTTAATAAAAAATCAATACTTCTCCTGAAAGTGTTATTTTTCATTAGAAAAAGTACCCAAGTAATTCAAAAGTATTTTTCAAAAAGAGTAAAGATATTTAAAATCATAATTTTATAAGCTGTTTATGTTGTTGAACTTGAAAGAAATCTGTTAACAGTATTTCCCTTTCAAATGAAGTTTTTAAATAATAATAAATAAATAATTAAATGATTAATTTAAAAATTTTCATCATCCACTGTCAAAAAAAAATATCTATAAGATATAACAAAAATATACTATTATGATGTTGTTGTTTTTTTTGTAATTCTATCAATACCCATCTCACATCAAAAAGAAAGAACTCATCATGAAAAAACTAAATTAAAAGTACACCATTACAATTTAATTTAATCTACATACAAAAAGGTTTCACTACTGCTTACACTCTAAACTAAATAAAATTCTTAAAATATAAAATTAGTTAATGATAATTTTTTTGACACATAAATTGAAGAAAATTTAACCTTAATGGGCTGAGTAATCAAAATTGAGCTGAAGAAGGAAATCAGAAGAGATGTTATCCATTTTTTGGTTTTCTCATCTCCAAATTGAACACCATAAGCCCAGAGGAAGAAGCATGAAACAATTATACTTGTAACAGCCAACAACCAAGCAATGATTCGACACCACCAAGGAAACAAGAACTTCTTCTTCTTCTTTTTTTGAGCTCCAAAACGATTTTCACGGCGAGATTCATCATCTTGAGAAATATCATCCAAAATTAATGTTGTTCCAGAATGAGCAGAGCTAGGTCGAGAAAATGTAGACAACTTTTTCTTGTTGGCTTCTACAATAGGAAAATGTTACATTTATATAATAAATTATCAAACTAATTTGAAAAGTAATAAGGATGTTTCAAAAACTTTCACACATTTTCAAACTTATGTTTTGAAAAACAGAAACAGCTTTTATTGTGACAACTGTAAACAAATATATAAGATCAAAGGCACAAAATCATATCTACACAGAGTGTTTGATAAAAGTATTTTAATGAAATAAAAAACATGCATAATATTTATACAAAACAAGACTTTTGACAAGTAAATGTATTTTTAATGAAAAGCATTATGAATCTTTAGAGTGTAAATTTATTTTTTGACTAATTTTCTTTCTAAGATCCATGAATATATTATGTGTACTGATATTCCAGAAAACTAAAGGGAGCTGCTAACTAAAAAAAAGTTACATGTTTTATTACAACTTTTGCAAAACATGTCTTATATGAGAGACAAATACATGAAAAATGTATCTTTGATATTTAAAAAATTTTACCTTAACGAAATTGCGAATTTTTTCTTCTAGAATTTAATAATATGATTATTCAAAATATGAATACTTACGTTGCTTTTTGATAGCTTCAGTAATATGCGAAGGTCTTAATTTACGCAGTTTTGATTTTCGGAACAAGGTTATCATCAAGAATGTCGGTGGAAAGACGATGAAATTTGCCATCACACCAACACCAATCTGAATAGAAAATATTTATTATTAGTAAAAAATATATACATTGTTTGCAATAATTTTGAACATGGATATTAAATCTTATGCAACAAATCTTAAATGTAGTGCACAGTTGAAGTAATAAAAAGTATACAGTAAAAAATTTTAAAAAGGCTACTGAAGGAAAGGGAATGAATCCATTCAAGATATCAAACCAGAAAAAAATGTAACATACAAGTGTAATGGAAGCAATATTTCCCAAACTGGAATGTATATGTTGCCACGGTGTAGACAAATTTGTAACAGTAACATGAACTTGCAACCCACTACTTTTGCCCGACAGAGAGAGCACGGATCCCAACGTGTCTGCATTACCCACCTCACCCTCCAATTCTGGAGTGTATTTAAACTAAAATTTACTGTAATTTCTTCCTCTAAATTTTTGATTGTACTTGTATAATGGTCTTTTGTAATTGTAATATTTGATGTTATTAAATGTTTAACTTTATCTCCGAGATTTTTATTACCTTTAGACCAATAATAACATAAAGCACTGTTACACAAGGCTTTTTGTCATAAAATAAAGACATTCTATAATATAAAAATAATTTTTGAATTAACAGAAAAAGAATTACGCAAAATGTAAAAACAATTAAGGTACACAAAGTGCTTTAAACTCTCATGTGAAGGGTGAATTGTATAGCAAAACCCAACCATGAATGTAAGCAAAACAATTCAAAAGATAAGAAACTTTGATGTACAGATGCTGAAAGAAAAACATAAAAAAATTACCCTTGATAACTTCTGCAAATTTTCATTGCAGTTTAACAAAATTAAAATCAATGTTAATGATTGTAAAGGAGCTAAATTATGATATTATTAGATTAATTAACACAGCTAACTTATGAAAAATAATTTTTACACAAAAAAAATCCGATTCTCAAGTATCTGATTTTTTATCCTAAGATTAGTATAAATTCCTAATTTGTTAAAATTCTGCTTGTAAGCATCAGAATGACAGAGGTTGAAAAATAGATCCTTTTATGTTATGCTTTAGACAGAAAAAGAATTTATTCAACATTTTTGAGTACTTTTTGAATCAAACGCATTATATTTTCCAAAATTTTAAGAAGCAATATTATGAAAAATATAAACTAAATATAATTATGAAAAAAAATTTATTTATATCATACTAATATTTTTACATATTTGAATTTTCCCCATGCCATAAGACCTCATATTCGAAATTTAATGCAAATTCCTAGAACCAAAACTATTGATTCAAAATCTTGCAATTGTAAAATGTAGAGTTTAAGGGAAGGTAAACTAACTATTACTTTTGCTTCAAATAATACTAATTTGTGAAATATAATTATCATGCTAATCATCATATAATGAAGATAATAATTTTTTAAAAAAAACAATATAAATTGTTTTAATGTGAAAAATTTATAAAAAGTTTTCATAATTTCCCCAAATAGTTTTTCCCCAAATCCTGGAGTTAATAATCAGATTTGAATTAATTTTAAAATATGAACAATCTAGAACACTTTCTATGAGATTTTAAAAAGATTAAAAAATGAATCCTGTACTGAAAAAAAAATTGTTTTAGGAGTTAATTAACTAAGCTAATTAAATTATTTCATCTATGACCCTGATAATCCTTTTCTCTATCTCTCTTTTTTTTTCTAACCATTAACATTGGCACAAATTTTGTCAAGATGGAAGGGAAAAAAAATTCGAAAATTACTAAAAAACTTCCTTTTCTTAAAAGATTATGCTTCAGCTCTAAAAATCTCATTTTATCCTTCTGCAACTGACCATTTAATATAGGTTTACTGAACTTCAGATTAGTACAATAAGTAAGCCATGTTAACATTCAATGAAAACAGTTAAATAAAAGTAATAGATCTCTCAATATATTACAAATTAGTTTAACTATAATTAAAATAAAATTCATCATAAAAATATGCAGGGTCTTTTTAGTTCAATTTGCTTAGTAAATTGCATAAAAAGCATATATTACTAAATTTTAGGCAAAAATACAATAATATTTTGTTTTTACAAATTTTTTGAGATGAAAAAAATGAAAGAAAATAATTTCTAAAAGATAATCATATCATGAATTTAAAAAAATTTTTTAAAGGTATTTTAAAAAATTTTTGGCACCTGTTCAGGACTAAGTGATAGAGGCCCTAAGCTAAAAGCTGATCCACTTGGTTTAGATGGCACACGTCCATACCACATAGCATTAACCAACATTGATAAAAAGAGCATTGCAAAGCAACATGTGACACGCTGAGCTCTTGTAAATCGACTCTTGGGTGGCCTCATAAATATTGAGAACCAAAGATGCCCATCAGATAAGTTCTTTTGAGTCTTTTGCTGGAACAAATGATTAAATTCTGTGGCCTCACCTTTTCCAGCAACTGGCAATAGCCGGTCAATCTGCAAAAGAAACATAACTGAAATTAACTTGCACTTTATGCATTTTAAAAATGCATTCTCCTATAGCAGGCATTTTTTATGAGCATACACATATTTGAGAGTTGGGTTTTTCAAGAAATATTGGGATTTTGTTCATTTTTTGAGTTCATTTATAAGATATCAATTCATTAATTGGACAACTAATGCATATCTCTCAAGAACTATTTTATATCTAACATGTATAAAAAAAACTTAAAACACATCTTTAGAGAACCTGGCACTAGTTAATGTATGTTTTATATTTAATTTAAATTTCATACCTTGTTGTACAGAAAAAAATATATATTAGATGCTTTGAGAAAGATTTCATTATTCCTAAATAAAATAAACAAAAATAATTATTAAGATTAAAGTTTTCCTTGTGCAAATAAAATCAAAAGCAAAATGAAAGAAATATATATTTTAATATTTTTTCAATTTCCTAAATTATTAAAGTATTGAACAAAAATGCATTATTTATGCTTCAGGAATAATTCCTTCTCCAGCCTCCACTCTCCAAAGATTTCTTTATGAAACATTTTACTTTTAAAAAAAGCAACAGATTGCTCTGAGGACAAAATAAACTAAAAAGTGTACATAAAATGCTGTAACAGCATATTACTCTATAAAATACATTAAAGCTTTAGATACACTCATTTAATTTTTAAAACTTTTTAAAATGCTTCAATGAAAATGTTATTTAAAGATAAAAATTGTTACTTATATAATCACAAAATTTATAATATTAATACAAAGCATAAACATTATTATATAAAGTTCTTTCTGAATTTTTTTTTCTCTGTAGAACTGTGAAAGACATTAACACATTAACCCCTTTGTACCGAGCGGTGAAAATATGCATTCTTCACAGACGCATCTCAGGGACGGGCAGTGCAAATCTGCATTTTACAAAAATGCTGTGGAGGGACGAGCGGTGCAAATCTGCATGTTCAGTTGTAACATTTTTAATGACCCCTAGATGGCAACCTATGTCCATTCTATTGAAATTGAACGTATCTAGAGTAACCTGACCTTCAGTTTATATTCTGCCTGGATTTGATATTTTGCACATCAGCTGAGTAGGGGGGAGGGGTAATTGAAAGGTCAACAAACAGAGCTCGGCTCATAAACTTTCTTCTTGAGATGAAACATTCGCACACATTTTTTATAACTCTTTGAATACTTTTTTTAATTTTTTTTTTTACTACAGTGTACAGTGTTTTAGTCTGAGTTCTGTTAAAGATTTTGTTGCTTTCGGATATATTTCGCGTACTTTTCTTATTTCAAAAAACCTTGACATCTGGTTATTATTTGATTGTTTTGAAGGCATTTTTCTAACCTTAATATGAACAAAAAGGATGAAAAAAGCCAAAGTGTATAGTCACACACCGTGTGTAAATAAAAAAAAGACGCAACATTTTTATGCTTGCAAATCATACAATGTAGGACTTTGCGTTTCTCCCTGCTTCGAGATTTTCCACACTCAATCTTCATTTTAATTTTGCTATTTCTTTTTGTAAGTAATTTTTTGTCGTATTTTTTCATTCTTATTAATTTGAAAGTGTTTTAATGTATTTTGTCCATGAAAATTTTGGAAAAAAATGAATAGTTCTTACGAAATTTATTTCTCAAGTCATATTTTTTTATATAATTTCATGTAAGTTAAAGGAAAAATGTTATTACATTCTAGTTTTAATGTAACTGACAACGTGTAATAATCTAAAGGAGTACCAAAAATTACAATGATAGTACTGTAATTTTATTATTTATGCAATTTTTTCTTAAGTTAGGCTTAGCGACAAAAACGCCTTGTCCTGAAGGGAGTAGTCCTTATGTATTCACCCCGTCCCTAGCAAGCGGCTCGCAGAAAATCGCCCCATCCTGAAAGGGTTAAAAAATATTTCTTCTTATTTATTAATTTAAAAAGATCTATATATTAATTAGATTAGATATAAATGTCAAACAATATTCAAACTTGAAAAAGGAACAGAAAAACAAAATTGCTAAATTATATTTATCAAAGTAATAATTAAAACAAAAACTTACTAATCCATCTTCCTTTTCTACTGCCAACCAACGATTGCATACAAATTCATAACGTGCTCCAGTCTGCACATCACGTATAACTACAAAGTTAAGGAGCCATGATTTAAATTTGCCTTTTCCAGAATTATCATGCCATATACGTAAGTAATTCAGTCTTCCAAGAGGCCTACAAAAATATATAAATCAAATTAGAAAAATATACAGTTCATGCATTCTAACTGCATTTTTAAAGCTTATTTCTTAATGCTCAATTATAAAATTTTTCTCAAAAGCTTACTGGAATCTACACTGATTAGATAATGCATAAGGTACCTTGGAGTTGCCATCACAAAAGTATCTGCTGCATTGCGTCTAAACAGTTTTCGCTTTGGATCTTCAAGAGTTCGAACTACAGTTTCATCATCATCACCTGACAAAATGAATTGTACCTACAAAACAATTTATAAAATCTAAAAATTTATGGTTTGAATATTTCCATTTTTATTTATAAAAATTTATTCAATTTTGAAAAATGTAGAAATTCTTCTGGTTAAAGTTTATTTTTACAGAATGTTTTAAAATCTCAGTAAAAATATTTTTTTTTTTTGGCCTTTTGATTGAACTTTAATATTATATTTTTAAATTTAAAGATAATCAGTGAAACATTCAACTGATCATAAAATTCATTTGTTTCCAAAATACTAATTTACTTTAAAAAGCTAAATTATAACATGGATAACGTAAGTAAAATAAGCAATATATTAAGCAAAAAATTTGAAACATGTTTTCCAAGAGAAGAGAATTAACTATATAATGTGGATATTTGAAAATCTTTTTATAACATAGTTTATATAACAATGTTTATAACAATGTTCTCAAATTAATTATAAGCCTGCAATAAATTTTTGAGAAATAGAAAATAGAACGATACAAAAACATTTTTTATATGTGCTCATTTAATTGTAATAAAAAAAATATTTTTTCTTCTTTATTACTGAACGGCTTTTTTTTCCTGTAATTTTGGTTCTACTTTCAGTAAAACAGAGTCCAATGATTTACCTTAGAATCTGTAGCAGCAGCATCTTTATTTCCGGTAAATACAATCATTTCATACAGGTATTTATCTTCAGCATCATTATCTTGCAATGGAGTAGCTCCAAGCTTAAAAAAAAGCAATAGCTAGTTTTTAACTCTTTGTCAAAAATATTAAATAAAAACATGTATACTTTCAAAAACTTAGCAAAGATAACAAATTTTAATATAATTGTTAACTTAAAAATTGATGAAAATATCGAACTCAATCATTGGAAATATTTTTGGTCATTAAATATAACAATTTTAAAACAAATATAGAAAAATCGCTTTTTAATGTAATTGTTAATTTATTAATATTTACAAAAATTTTAAGTAACTTTGAGTGTTTTTATATATGTATAAATAGAATTATTCAACAAAAAAAATGAAATATTTCATATATATTAACATATTTATATTTAAAATCTTTTAGATAAGAAAAATATTTAATTTTTTTGCAAATTAAATATAAACTAAATAAAAATTATTCATCATGCTATTTCACAAAATTGTTCTTTAACAGAACTAAAGATAACTTCTTAAAGTAAAGCTAATTAATATTTCCACTAACCTTTTCTGTATCCCTTATGTCTTCTCTTCGTGCCCATATCAACAAAGCTAGATAAATTAGCATAATATTTATAATAGTCATATAAATAGTGACATTGTCTGCAAAACCTGCATTTGCAAACACATAGCTGAAGTCAACTGTGTTAGGAGCAACAAAGAAACCACCACCAAAAGATGTCAAGTGATTGCATTTACATTGTGTCAATGCAGCTGTAGCATTCTCAACCTAAAATATAACACAAAGAAAATTAAAAAAAGTGACTCATCTTAAAATTTATTCACTTTTTTTGTAATGTTGTTTTGATGTATTAATAATTTTAACATGTTATTTAAATTAAATGTGACATTATATCTTACAAATAATCAAAATTGTTAATATAATCTCTAAGAGAGACTTTTTAACTTCATAGAGTTCTGAAGTTAAAAAGATATGTGTATTCTAATATATTTTTACAATATGAATTGTGATACTTATTATAACATTGCATTACACGAGCTATATGTTTATAGATTAAAAAATACACATAGATAGAATTTCAACCAAAAAAGAATATACATTAAATAAAATTTTGTGAAAAGTACAGCATAAATCTAGTATTATTAGTTCGCTATAAGAATTATAATAATAGTAATCAGTGAGGTTTAACTAATCAATGAGAAACTAAAAAAGTGTGCATGCTTATGACCACACAATAGAAGTGATAACTTCAAATTTTGTAATGTCATTTCAGGGATTAGTTCAGTGAATAAAAAACAAGGGATATTAGTATTGTCACATAAAATTATTTATTCATATGTCTGTATGCATAAAGTAAGATTTTTTGAGAAATATACAATCATATTTGTGAATTAATTATATTCTAAGAAGGAAACAATAGGTTTATGGTAGCTGAAATAGGTTGTAAATACTTTAGATACAAAATTATTGAAATATCTAAAAAACACTCCATCAGTCATTATTCCGTACTTCATCGTGCTTTCATTTGGATCATTTGACATAAGTAAATTAAATTCTGATTTTGAAAAATCAGCTAAAGGTTTTGATTTGTCTTTTGAGAAAAAAAATCTACATTAAAATCCCCACTTAAAATTATAGGCTATTTATTCAGAAGAGCCGATCCGGCTTTATGAATTTTGGTTGTAATTTAACAATATTCACAATTCTATCCATGAATTAATTTAAGCAAAGGGATAGTATGACAGGTAGTTAATTGGGAAGAGAGGAATCTAGGTCTAATTTAAAAAGGGATTTAATCAGAAGATTTATATTACATAGTCTCTAGCTTATACTAGCTCTTTTGTCATTGTATGGCAGTTTTGTACAAGTATATCCGATGCTGCTGTAAGGTAAGTCTTCTTAATTATATTTTGTCTTATTGTATCTAAATTATTTAATGTAACTTTTTCTTAATACCTTTATACTTAATTTTGTTATTTAAAATTTTTAATTGTTTTAATTTTCTTTTTACACTCAAAGTATGTTTAAGTAATTATGTGATTAACAGAACTATTTATTCATTGCTCTATTCTGATTCACTTACAAAAATAGATTTTTATTTTTAAATTCACTGCAATATTCCTAATGATAATTATACTATTTACTTAGTTCTATAAAAATTTGTCGCTTTTCTATATTTTAAGTTTAATTTTAGTGTAGGATTTTTCTATCTCTCTAAGCCTATTTTATAAAAATATTACATGTTTCATTTTCATGCTTCTACTAGTATTAGAAAGAATCCTGCCATTCGTAGAAAGAGGTGGCAGGTGGAGAGCTCCACTTAGATTGAAGCTATAGATAAGATATAAAATTATAGGGACTTTCATAGTGTATTGGTGAGGGAAAGGGGACAGACTACGGCATTTCATGTCCTTTCGTTGTGGAGTGAAGGAAACGTCCCTCCTTTGGTGATATGTCTTTTTAGGGGAGGGCGCAGACGACCTTGAGCATGATGTCCGACTTAAGACGAAAAAAGCCGAATGAGTGCTACAAACCCAAGCGTGACATTTATTCAAGATTACTCTCCAGCAAAACGCGCATAAAGAAGTTATCACTTCAAAAGATTTATATCTGATGTATTTTTAAACTGTTTTGTAAATTTGCATTTTTCAAGAATTTAAATACTCATATATTTCCCCAAAAAGAAGAATGTATAATTTTTTATGATTTATCTTATGACACACCATGCTAATTTTTTAAACTAAAAATGCAATACTAAACTGGAAATAAAAATTTATAATAACTTACATAGCAACCAGCACCTGACCATATTCTGAGATCATAATTATAAAAATAGCATCCTGAAGTATAAATTCTGACAGAATAATTTGTAGAGAAATCTCGAACAGCTTCTCCATGAGTGAAATTCAACTGGCTATCAAACATCATGTCATCTGGTATGGAATTATTCTGTGCTGTACTATTTGCCTCAATTATACCCAAGTAAAAGAAGCCAGTACGATTTTGGATTACATCATTTGACAGAAACAAATCATAAGTACCTAGAAGAAAAAGTCTCTTTATAGACAAGTCATTTTTTACTGTCTGAAAAACCGCTTAAAAAAAATCCACAAAGAATATTTGTAAAGAAGTTATTAAAATGAATAATGATCAATTGATGTTTATAAAGCAAACCTTTTCTAATTTAGCATAAATTTAAAAAGAATTAATGATTTAGATAATAATTCTTATATAACAGTTACATGATAATTAAAGAGACAACAGTTGTGTAAATAATAATAGTTGTGTAATAAAAATAGATAGATATAGATAATAGATATTTGATAACATAACTGTTGTATCAAATTATATCTAGTTGCAGGATTAGTCTTTATTAATCACTTCAATTTTAAATTAAATTTATTTTGTGAATGAAAGCTGGTGAATATAATCAATGTACTGCAGTCCTTTTTATTGCCTTGAATACTGCAAAGTCATACGGATTCAAACAATCTTATCACAAATTTTCTAATACTATTGACACATAGTAACTGTATATTAGGGACATGAATAAATAATTATTTAGGATATGGAGTTAAGTTTTTAATACTCAATTATTTTTGTATATTTACAGAACAAAAATTAAAAACGCAAGCCATTTTCATCAACTGACATTTTTCATAGTTCCCACATGCAACAAATGAGATAAGTTATTTCAACAGTTATTTATATCCTCTATTATTAGACAAGTTGCACTAACTCTACATCAAGAGATAAGGGTTAAGAATTTTGCTTCATAAAAATAAATTTCATTCTTTATTATAAATTAATATATTTTCCCTTTTCAATCCCCATAGTAACGAGAAAATGAAAAACTTTTTATTCTGAATAGTATTGTCTGTATAAATTATGTTTTTGTTATGTATGATTTCACTGTACACCTAAAAGTAAAATATTTGTAGAAATCAGTACAGTAAACTTAATTAACGTTTTGTCAAGTAGATAATTTACATAAACTTACTCACACATAGCATAGTTATTTTATATAGTAAAAATGCAGAAACGAAAATATTTAGGCAGTAAAAACAACACATTATGGTTTTTATATAAAACAAAATAAATATTGAAATATCATAAGTTAATATAAATAAAATTTAATTATGAGTTTAAAACACATTATTTGCACTTCTTACTAAATAGTATCTAGCTTAGAGAAGCATTTCATTCTGACTGAAATAAACAATACTTATTTAATTATAACATTTTTTAAAGCATTCACTTCATTTAAAAAACAATAAAATAAAATAAAGTTGAAATCTATGAAATAAGTTTTCTAACAAAAAATGAAACAAACATGATAAACATGATACAAACCATTCTCTTCTCTAACATTGGCCAGGTTGATCATAAGATCATAAGAATGTAGTAAAGGCTTCACTCTGTGCTTAACAAATATGAGTAACTCCACTTCTGGATCTGTAGGTGTTATTTCTATATTTACAGCTGAATCAGCTTTTTCAACAATAAACTGATGATATACCATTTCCTCATTCCATTTAATTTGAGCATAAACAAAAGTTGGTTCAGGTAATGCCTAAAAAAAAAATGTTAAACAACATTCATTTGAATGAAAATATAAAAATAAAATTCAAAAAAGCAGTAAAACCAAATAATTAAGAATCTGAAAACCATTTTTATTTCCCATCATATCATAAAGAAAGTGTAGAATAAATAAATATAAAACAAATTATACAATATCTGTCAAAATTAAAAGCAATACAGAAGAATTAAACATGTCAAAGAAATTATGCGCAAACCATGAAAATCCTTAGAATAAATACAAAATTTACCTTTATTTTTATATCAACATACAAAATAAATAATTTGCAAATGATACTTTATATTAACACACAAATCATTTTAAAATACTTCTTTATTTTTATAAAGCATTTTTTGTTGTCATTACATTATATCAAAAAGGAATCAAACTTTCCCATTAAGCTCTCTCTGTTTGATCATATAAAAAATTAATTTTTAAAGAACATAAAATTAAAATTACTTTTAAATAAGTGAGCTTGGTATTTTTTCAAATATTTCTCATACATTCAAATGTAATTGAAACAATAATTTAAAAATGAAGTGAAATACAGTATTTACTCAAATTGAAACCCCACTTTTTATGCAATGTTAATGGTGCTGAAAATCAGGTGTGGCTTAGAATTGATGGCAGCTTAAATTCATATAAATAAAATTAATTTATTTGAAATTTTACACATTGAAATTTTATTAGACTTGTATTAGAATTTTTGATTAAAATACTTTTTTTAAAAATTTAATACTGACATTTTAATTTTAGAGAGAAAAACACTTAAATTATTTTTCACATCCACAGCTTTTTTAAAAAAAATTAATGTTTTTTTTTCTTTTAAGCAAAAAAGTATTATCTGTCAATGAATTTAAAACAATAATAAAGCTTACAATAAGAACTGTGTCTTAAAAAAAAGAGTTTTTAAAGCAAGAGGTATTTAAATTCAGGAGAGAATATATTAAATTTAGAATTAAAAATTTACTGAGAAAAATTAAAATGAAATGAATGCCAAAAATTTGTTTTAAAACTTACAGGCTCTGCTCCTTCTTTTTTACTGCCTCTTGGCACTTTAATTGTAAACAAACCAGTTGAGTTCTGTACCTTCATCATATCTAAATTTTCATCAAGCATTATAAGCTGCAAAGTCTTTGTATCATTAGATAGCAGATCAACACTATCTCCATATGAATCAAGAATAGCAGGCCAGGATACAGCCTACATATAAATTGAAAACAGACTTATTAAATATAAAACAATGAATAGATATAATAAATAAAGATTAATTTTAAATTATTTGAAGATTAAGATATGTTTGACATTGAAAATACACTTTTTTCATTATAGATATATACTTATATTAAATTTACTGTTAAATTAAAATGAATAAGTACTCTGATTTTTTAAGTTCAATATTTTTTTACATTAAATCTAATTTAAAAGTAAAATCTAAATAGTGTTTTAGTATTTAAAATGTGGTAACTCTAAGTGAGTTCTTTCGGAAAGACATCCCATCATATTTTTGATTCTGTTGTTGTTGTTGCTAATGCCACCTGATTAGCAAAGGCCAGATCAAGGCCCACGGAATTCATCATGGTAAAGGGATAAGTGACACCTGTCATTAGCCGTAGGTTTGAGCACCATGCAGGTGACAGAATTATTTAGCTCAGTTTCACCAACACCCTCGGGGTAGTCAGGGGCCTCCCATTTCTCTTCCCCTTCCACCAACCTCACAAGAGGACATGCAGCTCGATGGTTATTTAAAGTACCCCCATGCCGCAAAGGCACTATACATTTACAAACATCTATGTCTTCTCTGGGATTCAAACCCAGTCCCAACGGCACAGCAGTCAGCTTCGCTAACCACTATATCAGATGGGTGACTAATCCTATCTAAAAATGCTATATACTAAATTCTTTTGCAGACTAGTTAAATCATAAGGAACAAAGAATGATCATACATTTGAAGTCATTATCATATTGTTAAAGATTCTACAACACTAATGTAACTTCCCTCTAAAACACCCTTTGATGTATGTAAGCAACAAATCACAAAGAATATCTATATTTTTCTTTCTTTTTTACTATTCTAAAAGTATTATGATTGTCCTCAGACAAGAAAAAAATAAAAATGTAACATGCTGAAAATCTAATAACTCATTGTTATAGTTTAATAATCAATTTCAATGATAAAGCATATATGTGTTTTTAAGTCACCAAAGAATCCAATCAATGTTTTGTATTACATAGAACTTGTAACTTCTGTATTTAATAAACATCTGTGTAGAGTTATTTGTTGCAGTAATTTGTAAAATATATCACTTAGAAATATACAAAGATCCCATTTTTTTAAATATTATCTGTGGTTAATTACAAACTTCATTTCATTTTTTTTTTAAATTTATATATTAAAAGCTTTAGCTTCAATCAAAAATTGTTGTTTATGAATTTAACACACATACATTCTTTCCTAATTATACTTTTTAAAAAGTAAAACTTTAATGTTGATTATAATGTATTGTAACATATGTAATGCATCAGTTTACCATGACTCCTAATGTTTCATTGCCCCAACAACCTATTTCTGAAAGTATATCACAGACATCAGGAAACACATATACTGCATCCCCATGTTGTATAGCTCGATTGCTGAGGGTGCCTCCCTTAAACCTGTTATCAAAAAATGTAGTTTTAAAAAATAAATCTTTTAAAAATGTATTGTATTTTGCAAACTTTAAAAAAATACAAGAGATTTTTCTACATTAATAGATCACAAATCACTCTTCCTTAAAATGAAGATAAACCCTATTAGATGATATTCTTTACATCGAAATTCAGCACAGTTTATACAGTGATTTAAAAAAAATATATAAAAGAAAATGCAATGTTAAGCCAATGATACATAAAAAATTCAAAATAATCACAAAAAATATAGTAAGCAAAATATGAATTAGGAAAAAATAATAGAATCCATGTGTGATTACTAGATCCCATAAAATTCAATAAAAAGCTTCTTTTCAGCATATATTTATTACTAATGTTACAGAAACAAACATTTTGGGAAACTACATTACTACAATCATTTAAATAAGAGTGTTTTTAAATAGGTTAATATTAAAAATAATAAATTTTATAACACTAAAACTTTTTCAAGTAATATATATGTTTAAAAATATTCAAGTATCTGATTTATTAATTACTCATCAATATGATTCAAGGATACCAGGAATTTCTTACATCGATATTGTAAGTCCCAGGCCACTAGGAGCTATAAATTCCATAGGCTTTTCTCCAACAATAATATTTTTTAACATTGTCAACACCAATCGAATAGTAAGATCCACAATAGTTCGAATGTGTCCTTCAGCCTAACAGAATAAATAATATATTATATAAATGTGAAAATAAGATTACAACTAATAAAATATAAGATGCAAATTTTGGATAAAAGAATGTTTATAGATAAATTAATAACATAAAATAGCTCAATACCTGTTCCCTTTCATGTTTGATCACAGCTTTAGTCAATGCATCTTCCAAAGGAATAGTGCCATCAAAAAAGCTATCTGTACAAAACAACTGACATTAAAAATTTTATTCATTAAATATCAAAAAAATATAATTTGAATAAAAAAAAATTCATGATAGAATATTCTTCATCAAACTTCAAGTAGTAGCTAATTTTATTACCCTTTTCTTCTTCCCCATATAAAGGAATTTCCACATCATATTCAAAATCAAGTGCCTTTGTTCTGTCGGTTGGCATTACTACACCAGTTATCAGTTGTTCTGTCATCCTCTGTAAGAAGTATAAGAGTACATCAAAAGATTGGAATAATACTCTTGCAAAATCAAGCAAAACTAACTTTGAAAGAAAATTTGTTTCAGGTTTAAAAATAAAATAAAATTATGAATTACTAAAACAAATTTTTTACAAAATTATTAAAAATTTGTTTTGAATAATAATAATATTTTTTAATTGCTGAATTACTTACAGCCACAATACCGCCCATTGTTCCAACAGCATACATGCAGAAATCTAAAAGTTGTTGAGGAGCTTCCACTTGCATGTTGTTTGCCAAAGATACTGTTTTATTCAACAGATAAATAATTGCCTCCTATACAAAACAAGTGGAAAAATGTATTAAATAAAAAATATTCTGATTTTAAAGCTATCTTTACATTACTAGAAAGATATAATGTCAAACTAATAATATATTCTACACATCACATAAGGGCATACATCTATAAAATAAATGTAAAAATACTCCCAATATAAAATATTTCATATTCAATACAAAATCAATTAATATCTTAAATTATAATTACTGTAATCAATTGCACGCCAATTTTTAAAAGCAAAACTTATAAATAATGAACTTTAACTGTATGAATAAAAACTGGTGTACTAACCATTCCCTCATTATCAATACCATCTCCATCCCCAGCAATGGCAGTGAGTGCACTACCTATCTGCTCCAAATGACCAAGCGTATCAGTATTCATCACACTACCAACTGAACGAACCATCTTTAATCGTGTCTGAGCCTTTTGCTCAATTTCTTTATCCAGTAATCCTGGATCAGCTGAAGAGAAAATTTATAGACTTGTTAAGAATTTTTATATTCTTAATTATTAATTTTTTTAAAAAAAATAATAAATTAGCTAAGTATTTGAAATATGTATGCAGCCTTTGTGGCCAAACTAAGAAATTTCAAAGAAAACACTCATCTCCAAGCTAAATAATTTATTATAATAAATAAAAATTTTAAAGAATTGCTCATTTTCCTTTTTAAAGTACTATTAAAATACAACGAATAGAAAAGAAAGTATTTGTTTCACACAAAATATATTATTTCAAAACTTTCTGTTCCAGTTAGCTGAATATCATTCAACAAGCATCACATCTTATAATACCAGCAAAAAGTATTAGAAAATAATAAGAAGGTGGATGAGAATAAAAAAAAGGGGTGGGGGAGAAACCTCAGAGAACTTTTAAGAAAATTTAGGTTACTTCTAGTTATGTTTTTAAAAATCTATATGTTAATATGTTACATATTATATTATCTAATACAGTTATGTTTTTAAAAAGTTTCTTTCTTTTATGATACAAATTTAAAATAATTAAATAATAAACAAAAATATAATTATATGGAGTAATAGGATTTCATTCATCCATTTTTTCTAACATTCTAGTAAATTTTTGCAAAACTCTTGAGTCTTGGAAATTAGAGAATGCTAAATTCATAATTTAGCATTCACTACTTATTTTACAGCATTTGCAAATAAAAGTTTAAATATATTTATTTTTAATAACACACCTTTATTACTTAATTATTTTGAGATAATTTCTTAATTATAATTCTCTTTGTAAAATAGAAAACAAACAGAATTAATAAAATTATGCTTCTTTTATGAATATTTCAGCATCAAAAAAGTTGCTGCCTGGCATTCAATTTATAGTGACTAAAAAATACTAAATTTACAAACAAGATTAAATAAGAAATAAAAAAATAAAGTTTATCATAATTGAATGCTTCCTTACTTGTTGTTACCTCCTCAAAAGTACTGTTTTCATCAATTGGCATTCTAACATTCATTAGAGAAGACAAGGCTTGTGACACTTGGTTCATTCTAGCTTGATCTCCAGATGCTTCTACTTGTTCTAATTGCCTGTTATTCATAAAATTATCATAGTCTTGTTTAAAAGGTGGTTCCAACTGAAGAAAGAAAAGTTGTTTTATTTTATTAAAAAGTATTTTTATTGTGTATTTCTCTTAAGCAAATGTCTAATTACATTTCATTTTTAAAGAAAAAATCTATTATAATTAAAAAACAAAGAAAAAATGAAGCAAAGGTTTAAATAAAAATCACAAAGAAACAAAAACAAAACTGTTGACTAAAATGCTGATGGTACTATGGTGAAAAAATTTATAAAGTCTGATTCAAACTAAAAAATACAGCATTTATTTAAAATTAATAAATGTTATGTAGATGTTATACACAGCTGGCCAATCCAGATACACACATAAATATATATATATATATCAGGAGTGGGCAGTTACACTGCATAGAAGACATTTCAAAAAGGAATACCTGTGAAAGGATACCTTATTTCTTTGATAACACAATAAATAATGAGTAACTGAGAAATCATTTCAATTTCTTTTTAAGTTTAGATGAATAATTTTTCTAAAAAAAAACATATTTGCTGTCTAACTTTTCAGATTTTCTGAATGTGAGCAGAAATAAATAAACTAAATTATTATAGGACAAAAATAGTAAATGAAAGCATGAATGTCTTTAATTGATGATATATAATGAATGCAACAGTATAAAAATATTCTAATTGTATAATAAATTATAGATTACCATCATAGTTGTTATATTTATTCTTGCCAAAGCTCCTTCTTTGTCTTTGATATCAACTCCTAATTCGAACAACCCATAAGGCAAAACAAGATTTGCTTCTGGATCTGGACCAGCACTTAAATAAATCAGAGCTCCAGTATCATTGTGTATGGCTAAAAAAGTTAACAAATTCGATATAAATAAAAAAAATCTTTATATTCAATATTATATGCACTATTACGATTATCAAACTAATAACAATCAAAATTTATAATAGAAAAACAAAATTAGAAAAATATCACTTTAGTATTGACTAATTAAAATATATATAGTTTTAGTTCCAAATATAACAAGTAAATAAATAAGAGAAATATATACAGGGTGTACCAAAAATAGTGCCCAAACTCTGCACAGCTATATTCCTTGTTGGGAGCACATAAAAAATGCCTACAGAACTATACCTGTGCAGCCCATAGTTTATGAGAAGCAAGGTATTCCAGTGCAAGGAAAAATCCCATACTGGACACATCAACAGCAGTATTTGCACATTTTTAAAAAGTTCAGTGTCCATTGCGCATACTGAAGCAGACTTGGGTATCCTGTGGAATGACTTAGTGCACAAGTCACAGCAGTGCTGTGTCCATTAAAGTACAAGAAGTATGCAGACAACTAAGTCCGCTTGTGTGGTCACCTTATCTCAAAACACCAAAACCTTGAGATTGAACCACAGGAAAAAAATTCAATGGTGTGAGATCTGGCAATCGTGACGGAGCCTTGTTCAATCCAGCAGCCGGAGTATGCCATATCCAGCCAATCCCGTACAGGAGCACAGAAAAGCCATGGAGCCCTATTATGATCCATCATGCATCATCATTAATTTATCATCATTTACTGTATTTTCTAGTAAACTTTGGATCGTACAGGTACAGTGCTTTGAGCAATTTTTTATGCACTTCCAATGAGGAATCTGGCAGTGCAGAGTTTTGGCACTATGTGTGGGGCACCCTATATATCTCACAGACAACTTTTTTTTAATTTGAAAATATAACAGTAAATGAGTTTAATGTGAATCTATATATAACATTTAAAAGTCACTTTACTAAAACATTTTAAAAATCAATCCACATTATTCTCAAGTATAGCTTCTTTACACACTTAAGTATTTTGGGCTACTTTCAGAAAATTAACATAAGATATTTAACTAGTGAGACAATAATTCAATGGAAAAAACAAAAGAAATGAAATATTCAAATTATATTTGAATTTTTTTACAATAAATACGAAGGGAAACTGAAAAATATAAGCATGAGAAAAACAAATAGGAAGGCCAGGTATCAGTTTGCTTTAGTTTTTTACATTTGCAAGCTCTTGATTTGTTTTTGTCCACATAAAACAGGGTTGTAGTTTTTTTATGTTTTAAAAATGCAACTCAAAGTTACCCTTACAATTTCTTAATAATTGAAAACCAAAGTACACAAGAAAAATATTCCTTTCCTTTACATGCACACATTTTTTAAATAACAAATATCTTATATACATTCAAAAAAGAATCTTGCAATACAAGATCACTAACCTTATCATTATTAAATCAAAGTAATAAGATTAATAATAAATATTATAGCTAGAAAAAATTAATCCTATATATATTGCATTAAAAAAAGTCAGTATAAGTAAAATAACTAGTAATTAAAAGAAAAGGCATTCATACTCCAAAATGCAAAGTATTCTATATCTTTCCCTTCAGGATCAGCCCATCCTAGGCAACCAACACTAAATATATCGATCAAAGATCGTCCATTTTCTGGAACTATTGAACAATTTCCTCCTTCAGGCGGTTGATTAATATGAAGGAAAAGATCAGATTCTCCTCTCAGTCCATATTCATTTTCAGCAATCAATTTGGCAATAAAATCTCCATATGTTGGATAATATTCTTTGAAAAAATCTTCACTCAAAGCCATCTTTTTCTCAGTAGCACCTATACATGAAAAAATATATGTCACACAAAAAAGTCATCATAACTGACAATTCGATTAACATTAATTAAATGATTAATTTTTCCATCAAATAATTTTTACCAACATTATTAATTAATACTGCAAACATATTTATATTTAGTGACAAGAAATAGAATTAAATAGCATGATTGATGCCTACATAAACAATTATGTTACAATAAATATTTTGTATTATTATTTTTGTACAAACTTGCATTATTCACATAAGACAGAAATTTGGGAGAAACTGTATAAATATATTTAAAAAGAATCCTTTAAAATAATAGGTTAAATGGAACTTTAATTGCATGGCAAAAGAATTGTTAATGTTACCAAAGAGTAATAAAAATAAAGAATATGATCTTTTAAAAAAAATTAAAAAATCTTGTGCTCTATGAAAAGTTAATTAGGAAAGAAAAATAAGAATAAAGAATGCAAAAAGTAAAAACTGGATTTTTCTTTCTAACTTCCTCACATTTGAAGAATTTCAAAAGAAATGAAAACAAAATGCAGAAAACTATGTATTGAGAAACAAGATTAAAAAAGAAAAATAGGATATGGTAATTAAATGTGTTACTAACAAATGATATAGAGAAATCAATGACTTTTTTCTTCAAGATTAAATTAAAGCTATCTATGTCAAAAAACATATAGTAAATAAATAAAACATAACTGACTATTTAAAAATGCATTAATTTAAAACATATATTTTAATCTTATTTTTTTGCTTTGTAATTATAGTTTATTTTCAGCATGAGAAATAAAACACATTTAATATGACTTAACATGAATAACAAAATACCATTTAACCGTACACCTTAGTTTTCAATCAAAAATTTTTTAATTAATCTGTTTTCTTAAAAATTTGATTGGAATAAATAATATAGTTAAGAAGAGAAAAAGCCTTAATGATTTATGGTTTTAGTGATGCATGCTAAATAAAACATATACTAAATAAAACCCTTGCACATAAAATGTAAGAGTTTTTTTAAAAAAATTATATGGGAATAACTATCATAAAAAAATGTGATACTAAAACCCATTTTTTTTCATATAACACAGTGTAAAAAAAATCAGTATAGCTTACCAACAAGAAACTCCCCAGCTTCAGCAAGATATGTTTCATTTCCTTCTGCATCTACTCCAAAAACTTGCCACTCATACAATAACTCTGTATCGCAGCCTTCTTTACACAAACCAATTAAACCAACTCTAACAGGATTTATTCTCTGACCAATAGGATCATTAGGATAACATAATTTTTCTGTTTGACATCTATATAGAAGAAAACATACATGTATCAATATTAAGAGTAAATTATTTATAGGTTATAAATTCATAGTACATTTTCTTCAAACTAGCAATCATAAGTTTTTTTCTAAATTTAATGTATTCGTTTGAAATTACCTAACTAAATTCAGAGAAATTTTAAATCATCATAAATTTGTTAGACAATTTTTCATGTAATTTGGAACAAACGTTAATGTTACATATATATTTCTAAAGAATTTTTTCCTAATATTCCCCTCTATGAGAGAAACATTATTGTTCTCTTTTCATAATTTCATTTTACTTTATGGTCTAGTTTATCATCCACGTACGTTAGAAATAGGCTTAACTTTTCCCCATGGCTCTGTTTTTCTCTATTATATCAAACATTTCAGCTGTACAGGGAAGGTGGATCCATAAAGCATTGCTAATCTTAAATCACTGGCCTAATTCAGTGACAGCTTTAGAAATTATAATAGGTCTCCATTTAAGTCCAAAGACTCTTTTTGTATCTTCATTTGTTATGTCTCTTGAATTCAATTACTTTCTTTTTTGTATTGTAGGTTATACAACTTTTTCAATTGGTATCTTATTTTATTTTATTATACTATATATATATATATATATATATATATATATATATATATATATATATATATATATATATATATATATACATACAAATGTATATCCCAATTACAAAAAAAATCGAATACAATTTTAGAAATTAGTTAACAGCCCATTTCCTACTTTTATTTCATCTTCATTACTTAATTTTTAGTAAACTATAACTAAAATGTTCATAATACATAATTAAAAGTGTGAAGTAAAGTGTTAATGAACTATTTGTTAAAATAAAATAATTTCATTTTTATAAATGAGGCTTTCATGTACAAATACATAAAACTAATTAATTTAAAGTAAATGTTTAGTTAGGAAATACACAGTTTTCATATTTTAATGCAAGAATTAATACTGCAAAAAAAAAAAACAAAAATCCCTCTATAGAATAGTAAAATTCATCATCATAAAACTAAGCAAGAATTAAAAATTTAATCAAAATTCTACTTACTCAACACTGATAATAGGAGGTATATGCTCTAAAAGAACTATTTGTAGTCCACCCCAACTAGGATCTCGATCTGACATTTCTATTTTTAAAATTATTTCATATGTTACATTTGATCTCCTGAATACAGTTGTATTCCAGTTCACATAGTTTTCTGTCACATTAATCATGCCTAAAAAATTCACTTATGTTATGAAATATGTCACACATCAATTATACAATTCAAATTTAAAATGTTATTAAAATTGGTTGCACAAAAATTAGTTGAGCATAGTATTTTTTTTTTTTTCTTTTTGGCTAACAAAGTATAAAACATTATGACCAAATCTTAAAAGCAATAATATGTATTTTCATCATCACAGTATCATAGAGTCTTCTCAATCAAACTTTCAAAAGCTTAAAAATTATTAATAAATCTACTTTTCACATTTTTACCTATGTTCAAGAAGTTATAATATTTAAGCAAGTATTAATAGTAGGATTGCATTTACATTGAATAGCAATGACAGAATTCCTTCATTAAAAAATTATCTACAAGAAATAGGTGGATTTTTTATGACTAATATTAAAACAAAGTTACACAATGGGTCATTAACAGTGGGTATTGTAATTTTAATCAAATGACAAAAGAACATCTGAGCTAGTGCTCACAACAAACTACACTTCTACAACACCAAAAGACTTTGAAGCCAATGGATAACTAATTTTCATGGTGCAAAAGCCAGATTTAATTACACTGAATCTTTGTGATGCATAATTAGATCAAACATAAGGTACAAAAGTATATTATAAGAATAAATATGTAATTATGAAGCAGATAATATATGTGACTCAAAGTTTGAAAAAATTATTATACAAAGATATTCATACACAATTTATTTTATACACATACCTGGTCCTTTTCCAAAACATCCCCCAAGATCAGGTTCTTCAAGCAAACCATCTTTATTTTCGTCATCTTCTTCACTACTTTCTTCAGAACTAGGTGTTGGCAGACCAGTAGGCCTTTCTCTGTACAGAACACTGCGATCATAAATAGGATCCGAAATATTCTGCATATCTTCAGTTAAGTTCCGATTTATTACTTCTCCCGGCAAACGACGACAAAACCATTTTATTGTGAAGTTCTGTAAAAATATTTGAAGACAAATTCACAATTTAAGAAAAATAAATAATAAACTATATACAGTAAATATTAATGAAATACAATTAATGGGATAAATTAATCAGAGAAATTGTTCTCTCTTTATCCCCTTCCTATGATATCCTTTTCTTTTTCTCTTCTTTTTTATCCTTCTTTTGCCTTTGATGTTTCTTTTACTATTATTAAAAAAACTTGGAACCACAGTGTTAGTTGTTGTTGAATGTTCTTTAAATTAATTTGTGTATTAAATTATAGTCCAGTATGTATATTTCCACTTTAATTAAATTAAAATATTTAACATATATGCTTTTTAACATTTAAAATTATTTTTAAAACTTCTCATAATTCCATATATATTGTATATATATATATATATATATATATATATATATATATATATATATATATATATATATTTGCCAGAAATATTAAATACTTCAAAATAAAAAGATTAAATTTGCATAAACACATAGATATCAATTTTTAATTTCAAAAATGCAGAATATATATTTTGATTTTTCATATTAAAAATAGTTTTAAAAAATCAATAAATTGGAAAAATTAAATCTTCTGCATGCAGAATGAAAGCTAGAAACTGACAAGTTTTATGCAAACTAAAATAATTTTTAATTCAATTAAGTACATATTAACAAAACTAACCTTATTATTTTCATCATCCGGATCTATAGAATTTTGTCCTGGATCCAGAATTAAACTTTGTCCCCATCCTCTAGTAACACGAGATTGTGCACCTTCAGTCAGCCTTACAATCACAGGAGAAGGCACCACTTTAACATAAGTTTCAACTGATCTCACAAGTACAAGAGGAGGATTCTGTATATATACTAGAAAGATAAATAGATTTTAAACGTATGCACAAAACAATTCTTAATACAGCCATTTATATATAAATTGATATGAATTTGTGTATAGTATAAAAGCACATCTAGTCACTAAAATTACATTTTTAAATTTTCCAATATAATAGTTAAATAAGAGAGAGAGAACAAAGTTTTAAATTTATTTTTAAGAATAGCAAATATTTTTTAATAAATATCTGAATGTTTCAAAAGAAACGTTCAGATACACTAATTGTTTGCCAAATTTTGAAACAAAATTCTATCACAATTCAAACACCTATTAAAATATAAATATTGCAAATATATATATATATATATATATATATATATATATATATATATATATATATATATATATATATATGAAGTGGACATCACACAATAATTCATAAGCAAATAACAATATAAAAATTACATTGATTTTTTTTTTTATAAATAAACCTATTTTTTCTAATTTACAAATTTGTTCAAGAACTATAACCCTGAAAAAATCTTAAAGAAATTCTTTAATACTTTTCTAAATCAAATTTATTTTTGTGCATGATTTTAAAAAACGAAAATTTCCAATTCTTGGAATTTAACCATTTTATTTAAATTACAAACAAAGATAAAACTGGGGAAAAAAAGTTAAAATAATATAAATGAAATATAGCACACACAACATAAGAGAATATATTCAGAGCAAAATTTAGCACTTTTTTTTTACAAAAGCAATCAGATTACCTGTCATATTTACTGTAAATTTGAACTTATAAATTCCTCCTTTTAAGAAAAACGGTCTTAAATAAAGCATTGATTTTCTGTATGAATCAACCATAGTTAAATCTATTTCTTCAATCACTTGACCATTAGTTTCATTGAGTTTAAAACCACTCCAACTTCTGACTGTATCGGCAGAATCATTACATTTCATTGTGGTATATGAATATAATACAACAGGTAGCGATCTATGAAAACAAAAGATAATTTCAATTCAAAAAGACTATAAAAGCTGAAACTAAAAATAACATTTAAAAGTTGAAACTTATTAAATTTATGTTTAAGAAATGCCATGCTTGAGTGAAATTTTTTAATATCCTAAGTGCAAATAAACACAAATATTCACATTAGTACGTTAAAAAGAAATTTCCTTTAAAAGAGCTGTAATTTTTTTGTATTGGGTGGCTGCAATGTTTTCTGTTATTTATTATAGGATATTTATATTAATAACTACATACGTTTATTGCAAATTGTATAATGAATAATTATAATATGATGAATTATATATATATACATGTATGCAGTAGCGCACACAGGAATTTTTCAAGGGGGAGTCCGGGGTCGAAAGTTCACCATTCTTGTAGCATGCTCCTTTTGATTTTGTCGATATTCAGGAACAAAACAATAAAAAAACTAATAATTGAATAAATAATCAGCATTAATTAATAAAATTAATCATTAATAACAAATACTTAATTAAATTTTGCATACTATAAACTTAGAACTATAATCAATCGGAAAAAAATCAAGGGCTTTGGGGGGATCCAGACCCCTAGGATACACCCCTTGTGTGGGTCACTGTATGTATGCACTATCTACCAATAAGTATTTGAATATCCATGCAAATGAGGATATCTGAGGACTTGACCTACATCATGCCTTCTGTACTAAATTATCGTGTGGGAAACAGCATTGGCATTAATGGCATGCAAGATGCCATGAAGTTCAGAGTTGTATGACATCAAGAAGGGTGTAATCCTACGATATCGTAGAAATAGCTGATTCTTAAAAGGCATATCTAGAGAGTTAAACATTACAAAATCGACAGTGGTGAAAGAGGAAGGCGAGTGCTGATTGTTGGAATGTGCTTCGACCTGGCAGATCTAAAAAACTAAGGGATAAAGACCGACAAGTGTTGTTCAAAGAAATTCAAGAAAACTGTACCAAACTGATGCCCCACATACTTCAAGAGTTCCAACAAGCATTTGGGACTGTTGTTTCCATAATTACCATCCACAATGAAGCACATTTACTTGGTTTACATGGTCATGCTGTCCATAAGCCTTTGATTTCAAAATCCAACCATGCTGTTCCATTGAGCTGGTTCAAGGCCCTTCAAAATTGGATCATAGAGTAAAGGAAATAGGTTCTTTATAGTGATTAATTAGTGTCTGGGTTTGGTGCACGCCTAGAATCTTTTGCCAGAATGCATTGCGTCCTACTGTAAAAGTTAGGGGAGGTGAAATTATGGTCTGAGGATGTTTCTTGTGGTATGGAGTGGAAACCTTAATCCTAATACATGGTAAACTCAATGCCCAGTCCAACTAAACTATTCTAGACAAAAATGTTCTTCCTACATTGTTCCAATTTTTGTTGGACCATTGTTGCTTCCAGGATGAGAACGCCACTTGTCCTTTTTCAAGGTCCATCATGGTTTAGTATGATGATAATGGGGTAAAATGACTGGACTGGCCTGTCCAAAGTCTAGACTTGAACCTATAGTAAACGTTTGGGATGAGTTGGATTGCCAAATTAAGGGGTGCAGTAGCCATCCAAAATTGGTGAAAAAACTTGCATGTCTTCTCCAAGCAGAGTGGAAGCAAAATACTACTGTCCCTCATCCAAATACTTGTGGAAAGCAGGCCCGGAGGGTTAAGACTGTAATTGCTTCAGGTGAAGGCTCTACCTATTACTGAATAGGAATAAATATTTTTTTATCTCTTTTATCACAGGCGTTCAATTACTTATTGGTTGACAGTGTATATACATTTATTGCAAAGGTTAAGGACAAATTTGAGGAAATGTAACATATTAATTGAAAGAAAATAGTTCTTTAGTAATATTTACATGTAAGAATAAAATACAAAAAATTGGTAGAGTAAAAAATAAAGAAACTATAAATCATAACATAATAGAATATTAACATTAATATAAAGCTAAAATTTACACAAATTAAAAAATAAAAAAGTATCTGGCAAAGTTTTTTTATAATTCACTTTATTAAATAATCCAATAAAATAACTAGAAAAGAGTTTTATTTGAATTTATTTCTTAAAGTATTAAGAAACTTTAAAATTCAAACATACTTACCTAAAAGTTTCAGGTGCTAAATAGAAACTAGGAATCCTATTTCTTATGGATAAATCTGGAGCTTTGCAAGTTTGGTTCGTAATGAAAAATCTTACAGTTGTATTTACTTCAGAAATTGCATTAAATGCTTTGAAAAATGCATCAATATAGCCTTTAGATATATAAGAATGTCGAATAACCAATGGATTTTCAAGTTCACCTTCCCATACCACTTCTTCAGCAGTATCATTGCAAGTCTCACCATTGCCAAATGCCCTTAGAACAGTGCCATCATCATAGTCAACCAATAGGCATGTATCAGTACCAACACGTTCAAGATATACCTACAGGAAAGAAACAAAACAATTTTTACATACTTGAACATTTTAAACATTTAATTATACTTAGTATGCATAAGTTGAAAGAAAATTTGAGGATGGAAAAATGAAACGCTTATATCAAAGTCTACTAAAAAATAAGACTACAAAGTAAATTAATTTTTATCAGATTCCCCATCAGAAACAAAAGGAGCATAAAACCACAAAAATCTAACCAAAAGATTCTTAACACTTTTGTTCTATTACTTTAATAAATAATGAAGATCTAAATAATTTTTTTTAAAAAAATAAACCTGTTATTTATATGAAATACAATGTTTAAAAATGTGTCAATTTAACAGTCAATTAAAATAACTAGCACACAGTATTTTAAAATAAATTTTGACAACAAACATTGGGAGAAATTTGAAACATAACTATTTTGAAAATTTTCATTTAAAAATACTAAATAAGTGAAATCTTGGTTGATACATTTTCCCCTTGAATGGAAAAATACCTAATATTTAATTAATATTCAAATGATGGTGGAAAAGATGATTGTGTGGGTTTATAAGCTTTTTTTATCTTTAGAGAAAGAAGCCCTCAGGGTGGGACTAAGAATGAATGAGAATAAGACCAAATACATCTCTTGCACTAAATCATGTTTTAACAATTCCCACTTTAAAATTGAAGAGAATAATTCTGAAGTTGCTGACAGTTTCACTTAATTAGATTCTAAAATTAACAATTGGAATGACTGTACTACTGAAATTTAAAAGAGAATTACTATGGTTAATAGATGTCTTAATGGAATACAAAAGTATATAAAAAATCGACTATAATCTAAAGAAAAACAAATGTTCTATTGTATAAAAGTCTTTTAGGGTCAGTATTAATTTATGCTTGGTACATGTCTTAAACAAATGAGAACAAAATATGTACGCAAGGAAGATTTTAAAAATTATTTTTGGAGGAATTCAAGAAAATGGCACATGGCAAAGAAGATCAAATTTAGAACTCTATCGCTCCTATAAAGAATCTGATATTGTTAACTTCATCAAAGTACAACAAACTAAATAAGCAAGTCACGTTATCAGAATGGATGAAGACCATACCACTAAAAACTTCTTCAATGCCCAACCAATTGGCACATGGAGAAAAGGCAGGCCAAATCTAAGATAGATTGATGGTGAAAAAAAAGACCTCCTAGTTTTGATAGCTAAAAATTGGAGAACACTAGCAGGAAAATTGCTGTCCTGGAAAAGGCTTCTCGAGAAGGACAAGGCCCTCCACTGAAGAAGGGAAGCTTTAGTTTTATAAATAAAATATTTTTTTTCAAAAGGAAAAAAAATTGAGTATACTTTTAATTATATACAGAGAAAAGTATAAAATTCTTTTACATTATTTTTCTTGAATAGAACTGAAAAATTAATTAGATTACATTAAATTGAAATAACTTATTTAAAAAAATATGAAATACTATCAGTTATTCACTCTAACCTGTAGTAGTGTTAGTTTAGAAAGTATAGAAAGAGATGTTTTAGAGAATGTGTTTTCTTAATGAAGAAATAATTAATATATAAAGTGCTTGCTTAGTTTAAGACATACATAATTTAATTCAAAATTCATAGTACCTAAAAATTAGATTTTTTGTTATACCTCAAATTCTTTATCTTCTTCTTCTTCCAGAGTAGCATTGACATTATCAATGGCGATCAAACCTTCCACAGGCTCCATCAGATACAAAAATAGGAAGACTGGATCTGTAGTTTTTTGTACATGATTGTATGCAGATACTGTGAAATTATAATATCCAGGCTAAAAAAAAGGAAATGTTTTTATAACAAAAAAATGTTTTATTAAATAAATTGTTTGATACAATTTTGATAATTTAATAAATAACCATATTAGTGTATCAGAAAAGACTAGATTTTACAAATATTCCATTATTCCAAAACAAAGCTTATTTTTGTTTTATATATCACAACATTATAGAAAAGAAATTAATTTAATTAGGTTATAAAAATACATGTACCTAGAATAAATTATTTTAGTATACAGTATTCATATATGACAAAGACTAAAAGAATATTCAAAAAGAAAAAAAAAACACATTTACATTTTACAATTCCATTAAAATTAATTTTATAAGAATAATATTTAAATATGAGAACCAAAATTATAATAATGAAATTCTTTTCCATTTCTTAATTAATTTGGTGATTTCTTCAAAAAATTAAAATCTAAAAAGAAAAAAAAATTATATTTAATATAATAATACAGTTATATATATAATGGCATTAATTTTAAAATTTAATAAATAAAAACATTGAACATAATATAAGTTAATGGATTACTGGAGTACCTGCTTCGCGCAGGGAAGCTCAAACTCCTTTCATGATTAACTGGGTGGGTACATGAGTTCAGCTTTTCTCTTAGCCCATTGATGCATAATTGTGAAATTAAGTGGGAGAAATAAGAGTGTGAATAATTAAGAATTTAAATTTACTATGAATGTATTTAAATGATAATTTAGGAATGAGTGTGTAAATTAAATGCATTAAGGTAGTGTTGGTGGGTTCTGATTTATACTTGAGAATTAAACTTGTCCACTTAAAGCAGACTTAAAATAGTGAGAATGAGCGAATCAGCTAGCGCAGGGTGACCCACACCGCTGAGAATCTCATCTCGTCTGAAATTCGCCCAAAACGGACAACTATATGAGTGGTTTAGTGCAAATCTAAGTGGTCCAATCAGGGGGCAGCCTATTGAAGCCGGTTGGAGTGAGTGTGTCCAAGTCGAAGGAAATCTGGGTGCCGAGACGTTACCAGATCTCGTTTCGCTATTGGTCAGGCTGCTCTTTTTCAATAGGTCGAGAGCGAATCCGAATAAATTTTGCAGTAGGGAAGATTTTTAGAATGTAAAAATATTAGAAAGCGAGAATTAAAGTAAAATATTATGTGGTCCATTAAATAAAGGATTAATGTTATATTTATCTATATGAGCAATTGCTCGGTTAGTATGAGAATCAATATTATTGAAGAATTTTATAGCTATATTTTTGAAAAAATCTTTTAGAGTTTAAAGTTTTAATGCTGATCTGATTTCATGGTTTCTCACATACCATGGAGAGTCGGTTATGATTTTCATAATTTTGTTTTGGGCTGTTTCCAACATCTTGATATTAGAATAGGCTGCGTGGGCCCAGATTGGACTCGCGTATTGGAGAATTGGTCTGAGAATGAGTTTATAAATAAGTATTTTATTTCTTAAAGATAAACATGATTTCCGTGCAATTAAGGGCAAAACTTTAGCAACGGAAATGTTAAAATTTCTGCGAATGCGGATAATGTGTTGTTTAAAATTGAGTCGTTTGTCTAGGATTACACCTAGGTATTTGGTGTTTTTGGACCAGGGTATGTGTGTTTTGTGTAAATATAATTTTGGTGGTTCTTTTTTAATGTGATGTGAGAAGACGGGCTCAGTTTTTGCTACATTTAGAGCAATTTTCCATGTTGAGAACCAATCTTCTAGTTTGGCTAAGTGTTTGTGAAGAAAGTGAGTAACGAGTTGAAGCTCGTTACTTTGTGCCAGGATCGCTGTGTCATCAGTAAACATGCAAATCGTGGATTGGCTGGTTCTAGGAATATCATTTACGTAGATGTTAAATAAAATAGGAGAAATGGAACTACCCTGAGGCGTTTCCGCGATAATTCTTCTGTTAGTAGAATGAGTATTATTAACTTTTACCGAGAAAGATCGGTTGTTGAGGGAAATTAGTTTAATTAAGTGGGGAGAGGTGTTAATTTTAATTAATTTGTAGAGTAGCCCCACATGACATACTCTATCAAAAGCTTTCTGTATGTCTAGGAAAACAGCTCCAGTTGATTTCCAGTTTTGGAATCCTGACTTTATATACTCCACCACACGCAGCAGCTGGTGTGATGTGGAGAGTCCAGCTCGGAAGCCGTGTTGTTGGGGAATTAATATGTCGTTATCGTTGAGATGTTGACAGAGTCTTTTTTGAATAATTTTCTCAGTGATTTTACTGAGAACAGGTAATAATGAGATTGGGCAAAAACTGTCTGGGAGGGTAGGATCTTTCCCAGGTTTTAGAATCGGAATAACCGGAGCTGTTTTCCATAATTGTGGGAAGTAACCCACTTTCAGAATATTGTTAATTATGTTGGTTATCTGAAAGATGACTGATCTATTAAAATGCTTACACATTTTTGTTGCGATACCTTCTCGGCCCGGGACCGTTCTGATTTTAAAGTTATTAATTATGTTAATAATTTCAGAAGGTTTAGTATTAGTAGGTAAGTCGTTGAAGTTATTTTCGTTATTGAAGAACCTAGAAACCAGCCTAGTATGGTTTTTGTCTTGTGTTGGATTGGTAATGTCGTTTAGCTGAAATTGGTTTTCTAGCGAATCCGCTAGAGTTTCAGCTTTTTCCTCGTCTGTGTAGACGGCCCCGGTCTTGCCTTTAAGGGCTGAAATGGGGGATCTCTTCTTCTTAAAACCCTTGGTCATGTTCCATAAGGAGCCATCGATCGTGTCTAGAGAAGCGAGTTTGTCCTCCCATTGTTTTTGCGTGAATGAATGAGTTTTTCTTCTGATTTTGTTCTGTAACCTATTGAGTACTGTTTTATCTGCAGGATTTCTAGAGAATTGATTAAGTTTATGTGCTCTATTTCTAAGCTTAAAGAGTGTTTTTAACTCGTTGTCAATGTAATAATTATTGTTAGTGTTAACTTGTTTTGAGAAGTTTTCGTATGCTGTCAGAATTTGATTTGAGAGAGTGGAGACCTGCTCTTCTATTTCCTCTCCCATGTGTGCTGTGATTGGTTGAAAAGTGGGTGTGTTTGCTAGGTGAAAGCGAAATCGTTCCCAGTTAGTAGAAATGTTTCTGGTGGGGAAATTAAATTGTATTGATGTTTGAAAGTTTAAAATGATTGGACAGATAAGATATAGTCAACATACTTTACTGGAAATGGGAAAAAAGTAAAATTTCTAAACAACATTTTTACAGTAAAAGAAACAAACTTTTTGAAACAAAATATTTTATATTAAATTGATTACTGACTCAAACATATCTGAAATTCCAGGATACAATGCTAAAAATTGAAAATCAACAGAAAAGCCTTAAATATACTTCTAAAAATTTGCACAATGTTCATACCAAGAACATGCGACAGTAAAGTACACATAATTTTTCTTTTAAAATAAGTTTCATTTTTTATTCATTGGATAGTAGAAGGAAATTATGCTTTTCAAAAGCAATGCAGTTATTCTAAAGAGTAAGGTAATCTTGTGGTTAAAAGACAAACACTCTTTTCTACATACACCACCTGACATGAGAATATCATAATCATTTTTAATATTAATTTTACGCGAATCCATACTAACCTCTTGAAACATTGTTGTGTATGATGCATCAGATGCATTCATTAAAGTAGTACCATTTGCCATTTGTACAATATATAATTCAACCTCACCTATGGAGAAAAAAGTTAATTAAGTGACCTTATAAAAGTAATGCTATAAAAAAATCAATGAAACACAAGCATCATAACAAACGGCTTCATTAAAAATAATCATCAGAATTTTTACAAAATTTATACACTGTAGTTGAAAACAGTATTGTCAAAATTAACAAGGATTAATTAACTATAACTCATTAAAATATTAAAATTAATTTCCCTTTTTCTTGAGAACACTTATCAAATGAAAAATAAAACTGTTTTCACTATTTTCTAGGTTAGAATTTCTTATTCTATTTTACATATATATAATCTAGTTAAATAAGTTCAAACTTATGCACATGTATTTAATCACTTTCAAAGAGTAAAACTTTCATGGTTACTGCAAACTGATACAAACCAAAAATATACATTGTTGTAGAAAGAATGGCAATTTGAAAATATTTTAAAAGAAATTCTTAACCTATTTTTATAGAATTATAATACATGTTTTGTACTTTTCACTAAAAAATTCTTTTTATCGGGCTTAAAAACAATAATTTACATTTAAAACATAGCATAAAAAACAGTAGTTTTGCAGAAATAAAAATTAAGTTGTCAAAGTATCTTTAGTAAAAAGTAAAAATCATCTTATTTTAAATAGATATGAATATTTCAATTTGTAAAAGTAAAACAATATATAAACTAATTGTAATAATGTACAATGCAGTGAATAAATTTATTCTCTTTATTTTTTCCCCTAATAATTAAGTAGTTTCCTTCGATGATAAACAATGCTTAGAATTTAAAAGCAAACCAAATTTAATATGAATATCACACTTCATCAATTTTAAGAAAATAACAACCAAATTCTTTAAATTGCTTTCTTGTATTTAATCTGTTTCAAATACAGCATTTATTAACAAATTCTAAAATTCATAAAGAAAAATTATATTCACCTGTGGCAACACTCATGTGAAAAGTTACATTTCTTTCCACAGGAAATTTATTTTTTTCAGGTCCATAGCCTGCTATCTGATCATGACTTCCAAGCATTGGACTATAAAGTACATTTACAGCAAGATCTCGAATTCTAACAGCAGTTTCAACCTATGATACATAAATGTTAAATATTTTATTTTGTTTTCAATTTTTTCTGATAAATACAAAATCTTTGCAATACATGTACATATAGAGGTTTTCTAAATCTAATGTTAAAACAGAATACATATATGCTAGATTTTTTTTTATTAATCTCTTAATTTACTTTCAACTTACACATAGATAAAAGCAACATTAACTTTTAAAATTGTGTAAATTATTATTTAAGATGAAAATACAGCTATGTTTATATATGCAGTTACAGTCACATTTCTTAAATTTTCTTACATTTTTTCAATATTTAGTTTAAAAAACTGCTGAAACAGTTTATGTTTAAATGACTGTAAGCTTTTCTTTTTGCATTCTTGAAAAATAAATCACGAATATATAAGAAAAACTTTATATTTATAATTACTAAAATATATTTTTAATAATTAATTTTATTGATGAGAATTAATTATTTTAATAATGAAAATTACTCAAATTGATATAAATAACTTGATTAATTATAATTAAATGAGTATCAATCAATTTTAATGAAAAGGAAAAATAGTACCATTTTTGTTATTTAATTAATTGCTTGTTGGAATTTGTTACAGTAAATACAAGTTATTTTTCTCATGGAAATTTATTTTAAAATATCAAACTTTTATTGGAAGAATTACTAAAGATATAAGAAAATAAGTATTCTGAGATCACTTACTTCAGTCAGAAGAGTGTATGATGAAACAATATTTGAAATACGAATATTTACAAGGTAAACCCCAGGTTTTCGATATTTGTGTTCAAAAGATTCTTGTATGCCTTCACCTTCTTTTGGAACATTCCATTTCCATGTTTTCTTATCACCAAATGTGAAAACAGCAGTTGCATTAGTAGGTAGTAACTCGGATGCTGGATAAGTAAGCTCAAACATAATAGAACCTATTTAAGTAAAGAATATTAATCATAAATTTTTATAGAACTGATATTGTATTTTATTTATGTGTAGTAATTAACTAGTAAAAAAATATCACTTTGAATAAAATACAGGTTGTTAGAAATTATAAATTTTATGGTTTCATATTTTTATAAAATATGAAATTAAAACAATATTTTTATTTAGCAATGAGTATGAAAAATGATGGAAATATAAAGCTCTTATTGCAACCTAGTTGGCAATTGGCAACTTTTTTATAACAGAATAAAGATTTACAAAGCAATAAGTTTTTTTCGGAGTAAAAATTTTACCACAATATATTTAAGATTGATTTAATGTAATTGTTTCTTTTGGACTCTTAAATTGATATAATATCAATTCTGCTAGATTTGATTCAAATGGTGTCAAGTGATTTCTCTGTATATTTTGCTGTTTCCCTTTCTTCTAGTCTTTTCAACAAGTGCCAAAACAAAATTAGCAATCACATGTCCAATTGTACTGATGTCATGTAGCTTTTATACAGAACTATCAAAATTTGGCATACTTTAGTAACTTCCATTAAAAGTTGCGAAAATATATAAGTACCTAGAAAAAAAATGTATTTCAAAGTGAACTAATTAATAGTCTAATACTGTCAAGTATAATAATGATTTTTTTTAAAAAAATAAGTAATGAAATGGATACTAATGAATTCTTTCATTGATGATTATGTTTTTCGTAGTAATTACCGTCACTTAACAGTGTAATTTAAAGCCTATGGTATTTTTGTGCTTTTTCTTACATGATTTGAAAATAATGGTAAAAATTTTATATGTCTTACGTACAATTGTAAGTGGAATTTTCACTGCCTTGTACTCTCATACTGAAATTATGGGTTCTAACATAAAAAGTAAAAGTCAATAGGAAGAATATAAAACTTTACTTCAAAAAAAGGATAAACAATAGTTATGCAACATTAAAGGTTGAGACAAGTAAATATATCTCCATGAAAAGAAATGTAGTTAAAGAGATTTAAAATTGCATGTGCAACTTTGTGCAGATTCAGTTATGGTTGGCTCAGAATATGAACCATTGCACAAGAGGGGAAAAAGAACTGAAGATACTTTAGAATTTTATGTAAATAACTTTCTGGATAGAGCTTCAGGAAAAGAAAATAGAGTGTTTAACAAAACTGTAAAGAAAAAAAGTGGTGGGCATTTTAAAAAAGTGCAAAACCCAAACAGGTCAGCTACTTCAACATAGAAAAGAGGCTATCTTTAAGAAAACAACTAAAGAAAATTACATAGTAAATTTATAATATTTTTTATAACTTGTGAGGCACCAATGACTTCACACATACAACTCACTCTTGCTAACTTGGATACCGATAGGGATTATAAGTCTCTGAAATGAATGGTGTAAATTTGGATGAATCAATTAAGATTTTCCTTCCATAAGACCAAAGTCAGATCAAAACTTGGAAAATATTTTAAGATGGTAAGTTATTTCATAAAAATTCATGACATTAGAGCACACATCTCCTTTTTACATTGTATCTTTAAATGTATAAGTATTCCATAGCAGTGGAATTTTTCTTTTGATTCTCTAACAACATGTTAACTTTAAAGCATAAAAGATGAAATACGGAACACATTTTAAACCAGGAAAAATGAATTTTACAATAAAGTATACTTCTTTCTTCAACAGGATAGTACAGTGTGTATAATATTGATAATTTCTAGTTTTGGTGTTCTGCATTTGAGTCTTATTTGTTAAGATACTGCACAGACAGTCCTTTTAGAGCACATATTATCTGACCAAATGCAGAAATTAACAAGTACCCAAAAATGAGCTTTAGGAAAATAACTTAAAAATAATTCAATTTAAAAATAATTATGAAACAAATACTAACCAAATAAGTCAACAGCCAAAAAAAAGAGAGACAGAATAACTTACTTGGGAGTATCTGAGGTGTATTTGTTGTAACTCCATATATTGGAAGAACAGGTCTTTGAGCTTTAAGAATGTGAACCTGTGAGAAATTAGCATGAGGATTGGATGCTTTAACTCGTATAACATAAACACCTGGTTCTGGATATTTATATGTCTTTTCATATTTTCCACCTTTCTTTACCTCTGAAAATAATTAGAAAATAAATTAAAAAATTAAACTTGAAAAAGAAATTAGAACATATGTATATGCAGCTGAATAAAAAAATTTAATATATCACTGAGATATATATCAATGATATCCTTTATATGTATAAAGGATATAATTTTAGCAGGAATCCAACTGGAACTGCATTTAATTTTAAAAATGTAACATAAAGTTATTACTTAAATAATTTAATATTCTTCTAAAAAAATCTTAAAATTTAATAAATAATCATTTATAATTTATCAATGGTTAAAATAAAATAAATATATTTTAAAATTATACTTAAGTTAAAAATAAAAACGAGTCTTACAGTAGTCGCATATGATGTGTAACATCTGACATGTTATTGTGGTAAATACGCAATACTAACTTTTTTCCTGAAAAAAATATGAATCGGGTATGCAATTGGAAATAATTTTCTATCAAATAATTATATCTTTAATGAAAATTGTATTTAATTAACAAAAGGAGTAATGCAATATTTTATCAAAAATAATTATTCTTGTTCAATTTGGGGAAGAGCGGAGATAGTGGACTTATGATAACTAAAATATGACTCATATACTTGTGATTTCAAAGTATTTAAAAACCCCTGAAAAACAACGTCAATAACAGTACCACTGTTAGCAGTCAAAACATTTTGATTTGTGTTCATTTCAAGCTTGAATTCATCATTCATAAAAGCTATGAGTGGCTCAGCTTTTAGCAAACTAAAGTTAAAGTTAAAATCACCACTCAAAATCAGGGGAAGCAAGTGATAATTATTTTAAAAGAGCAGAACCACCTTTGTTATATGGTGAAAGTACAAAATGCAGGAAATCTTTTCTTTTAACCATTTGATTTGAAGAAATGCATACAACCACCAAAATCACTGTTTGTCCATTTTCAAATAAGCATTCTGCCGCACTTATGTACCCCAATATCGTGACTAATGGATTTAGAGTCAAACACTCGAGTGCTTGATGGCTACTAGAGTTGGACCCCCATGCAAGAGACACAGTCCCACAATCTCATTGGTCAAATCAAGTAGCGCACGCTTACATCACATCCTGTTACACACATCCGTCCCTTTTCACGAAATCACTCCCACAAATATCCAACAACCGAGAGGAAAGATGTTACACATCAAAAAAAAAAAGTTTAGAGAAATAACTATTGTTAATTCAAAAAAATAAACATAAAAATTAAAAAGGAGCATTAATAAAGTAAGATGTAAAAAATTTTTACAATAAAAATACCTCGCAAAAATTCCTTCTTTGATCTGCCATCACCAAATTCCCAAATAACATCCACAAAGGTACCACCACTGATCTTTATTTCAATAACTACTTGTTCAGTAGTCGAAACATCTGGTGGATTTACACTTAATTTTAAGCCAGCAAGTGGCCGTTGGGAATCAACTTCTTGTTTTCGCACAACTGGTGTTGTAGAAAATTTATTTGAAAGTTTCATAATTACATCGTGCATTCCTGAAAAATAAAACAACAATATTTAACTGAATAAGATTTAATTTGTGTGACTGAAATTGAAACTAACAAAAAGATAGAAAAAATAATAAAACATGATTTTACTATTAAATATAATTTGAGATTTATTAAAAAATGAGCAATGTTAGATATTATTCAATATTAGAGCAACTCATATATTTTTTCTCTCAGTTACTTATATCACAATAATAAAAGAATAAGCTGAAAAAAATAGTAAGTAAAAAGATTTTACCTATTTTTTTACTGAATAAGTACTGCACACCAAGTTCTATAGGATTATTCACAATTGCTTGAAAATAGTGTATTTTCTGAGTACTTGACAGAATTTCTTGTGGTATCACAGTTTCTTGCATATCAAAAGTAATAGCACCTAAATTAGGTTCTTCTATTGAATCTGGCTTCCTAAATTTTTTTATAGAAATAAGGTTACAACACACTATGCAATTACAAAAACAAACAGAAAAAAAATTCTTCAAGCTTAAATACAAAACATTTTTAAAATAAAGACTAAATAAATATTGTGTTATCAGGTACCAATATATAAGTTTCCTTCAATACAACTTATATACATATATATAACTAAAAATAATTTTATATCTATTATAATTCTAATTGTAGATGTGATTAGAAACATTGCTCTTAATTAGTAAAAATATAATACATGTACAAAAATACAGAAAAAAATTATTCATTAAAATAAATTGTCAGTTGTATGATTATTCATTCAACAAAAAATAGTGAATTAATATGTGAACTGCATGAGATAGTATTTTTAATGCAAACAAAATCAGTTATGTATTTGATATAAGAGCTTAAAATGTTATCTCTTAACACTGAAATAATTTAAAGGGACACCATATGATTCAATTGACAAAAATTGGTCAAACAATAAAATCAAACTTTTTTAGAATAAATTATTTTTTAAATATTTTTCTATAATCTTGCAAAACTTGAAAGCTCTAAGTTAAAAGAAAAACTAGAGCAAACAGAGATAACGAGAGAACAGAGTAATAACAACTTTTATGTTCGTTTTTATTCACACACACACAACCCACAGTTGCAAATAAAAACTTAAGCTGATTCATCTCAGAAAGAAAAAATAACTAGTTTATCTTCATTTGAAATGCTAAGGTCGTTTTTACCATTGTGCCAAAGCACTATTATTTCTATTACTTTTAATACATATAACAAAAGTTTGTATGCATTTTTGTATCAAAGCAATACTTATTTTTTAAAAGTAGTTCAACTTATAATTTATACGTTTTTAAAAAGTTTTCAAAAAACATTCACAAAAAAAAAAGTTTATGAATATCAATCAGGTTATCATAAAACTCATACCAACTTCTACTATACATAGCTTGAAGTACTTGTAAATCTAATTTGTTGTGGATATGTCAATTATTGTAGGAGAAGTAGCACTTTAAAATCACTTCATGAATTTTTAAATTTTTTTTAAAAAATTAAATGATTAGCTTTTTGTGGTACTTTGAACACAAAAACTGTTTTTCATAATGCATATACTTAGGAGGCAAACAAAAAATTGTGAAAACCATTAAATCAAAGGTTTTTTTATAAATGGTACCATGTCCTCTTGCATATTAAAAATATTTATATTAAATTCTTCAGAATAATAACAACTAGATAGCAAATATATAATAATTATTCATTAGCAAGCAATTGTTATTTACTTTTAATGAAATCATTTTCCTTGTAAGTAGAAATGATTATATTTGACTCTAAGAGGATTAAGTTAAATGAAAAAACTAACATATATGTAATAAAAGGTGTTCCCCCTTCCTTCTTATTTGTATTGCTATTTTAAATGAAATTTGTCAATCAATAAAATATATAATTCCTACTCTAAATATTTTCATTATAATCAGCATCAACAAATGAGAACTAAAAATTACCTGTAGGCAACTTTAGCCATAGTAGAAACAAAGCCTATAATATCGCCTGGAAGAACTTCAGGCGTATCAGTAAGAGTAACATACTGATGTCCTGTTTCAACAGTAATTTGAACAATATGTATTATTTCAAATTCTAACACTTTATTTAATCTATGATGAGGACATTTAGCAATTTTATTGACTGTGCATGTCATTAACTGTGCACAAAATGCTTCCTCCTTACTACAAGTGCGGATATCTCTGATTACTGGACAAATTGTTCCTTCAGGACATCGCTTTCTAAGAACCTAAAATTAAATAATATATGACAGGATTAGAAAGGAATATTAAAAGTATGTAATATCAAAACAGTCTTTACAATTTTTTCAACAAAAGAAAGAAGTATTTTTGAAATATGTTATCAAATTTCCTTTATTTTTATCATTTGATGACAATAAACATATCTACATTTATGTATTTTTAAAGTTCACTAAATACTCTCTTAGAAATGTAAAGAATGAGTAGTACAAATTTTTCTTAGTAAAAAAAATTTTTGTGATGGTATTTTTATGTACATATGTACTTTAAAATCACTTTTTTTTAAGTAAAGTTTTTTTCTTTTTGACTGAGATAAAATTATCAAAGTAGCTTCCATATTTACATTTATACAATAGTCTTTCTCTAATGCAATTAAAATAGTTTTAAAGTAACCTGTACTTTTATATTTTAAGCAAATATGCATTAAATTCATAAAATAAAATATCAACATTCCATATTATGTACCCCCAAAAAAAGAAGTTAACAATTTTTCTCTTTGAATTTGACAGCTCAAAATAGTATTTTGTTTATGAATATTGTGAAAAGATTTATTTTCTTTACACATTCTTATAAATGAATTTAAACGAGAAACAGCTGATTCTCAGAAGGAAGAATCTTAGAACTAACAATGAATATAGATTATTATCATATTCATAAAGTCATAATAAATTAATTTTCAGAAATAAGAATTTTAAAATATCCATCCATAACTCAAAAAAACGTTACATTACTCACCATAACATGTATTCATGTTAGAAGCTAGAAAATAAAAGAACTGACAATTTGAATAGAGGCTAGCAAGTCAAAACTCTAGTCTTTTTTTTTTTTTCTAATTAAAATCTTGTTTTTTTTCTTTTATAAACAGTACAAATGTTTCTAAAAATTGTAGTATAAATATAAATTTATTAAATTATTTTTAAATAGACAAAAGAAACCTACCATCACTGCCATGGCTCCAGATTCTAATGCCCATAGTTGCACAGCAGACAACCGTCCCCTCGTATTAACAGGTTCATGTTGAGGAATTACTAGCATATAGCCAGATTCTTTAGGCGCCATATCAGGAGTTTCATGCTGAGGTATCAGAGGTCCAAGTGCTTGAACATTGGTGTCTGAAATTAAATAAAATTGTCTTTAAAACCAAAGGTTCTATATTTTTAGTCTAATTTGTTTACATTGAATAATATGAACTTAAATGAAAATCGTTATTTTTTTCCTTTCAACCAAACAAATTTTGTTATTAAAAAGTAAAATAAATAGTCATGTAATAATAATTATTGATAATGTATTAACATAAATTCATACCATAAAAATCACTGTTTTCAGTAATTATCACAAACAAATTATACAGGCAATTGTTATGGGTAAAGAAAAAATAAGTAACAAGGGGAGGTGACGACTATGGAAATTCATTTGGGGACTAGATTTTGTGTAATCGTAGTACTCCTTTAGGGTCTTCAACCCTCAATGTAATAGCGCCAAATGGGCAGCCGATTCAGAGAAAATAGCCTTCGAAATTCAAACTTAGCTTTTATACAATTAAGTTTCAATTAGCTCGGCAATGCAGTAGCACAGGTGGTAATGTACCCGTGTACTATGCTGTCGGATAGGGTTTGAACAATGAGAACAACTTTTTTTTTCATTTATTTAATTTTTACAATTAAATAAATTTTTTTTAAAAAAAAGCTTGGTAAATTTTAAATAATATTTTATATAATTATTTTGTATTTTAGAAAGTAAAATAATTACTATAATTACATAAACATTTATATTACATTTTAAAAATACATTATTATATGTAATATTAATTATTATATTACATTAAATTATATTTATATAATTATTTTGTATTTTCAAAGTTACCACCAATGCTACTACATCACTGGAGTTAATTGAAATTTAATTGTATAAAAGCTAAGTATGAATTTTGAAGGCTATTTTATCCAATTTGACTGCCTATTTTGCGCTATTACATTGAGGGTTGACCACTCTAATGGAGTACTACTATTACACAAAGTCTCATCCCCAAATGAATTTCCCCTTAGTCGTTCCCTCCCCTTGAAAGATAAAACATGTATGTAAGAAATGATAAAATCAGGATTAAAAATATTCATACATTTTATATAAAATGAAATAGCTTGTAAAATATAAAAAAATAGTGAAATTAGAAAACAATAAAAAATAAATATTAACAATGTATTAAAATGATCAGATATACATTTTACATATTAAATCTAAAACAATCATTTGAGTCATATAAAAACATATAGCTCATAGTTACCTGGCAACCCCATTACCACTTTATCAGACTCATCGCCATAATCTATCTCCATTGTAACAAAACCACCAGTAATTGTGGTTAAATTGCATGTGACAATAACAGTTGGTTTTACAACTGGTGGACAACTAAAAACAACACTTTTGTCTTCAATGCTATCAGCAACTGTCACCTCAGTACTAGCCAGTACTCTATAAGACTGAATCAAAAGAAGATTATTAGAAAACAAACCAAAAAACATAAATCACATTTAATTTTCAATTAATTATTTCTCTTTTAATGGGCATTTTGTTTGATAGATAATTTTAAATAATTCAATAATAACTCTTATTTAAAAGACTACAATAACAGTTAATAATTGTTACTATCACAAATTTTGCACTCTACACACACACAATTAGCTATTCATATGTGTGTTATAGCATTAGATAAAATATAATTTTATGATGCAATTATAAATATACAGAATTGTAACTAACACAACAGCTTGTCTTGAAATAATGAGCAATTAGAAATTTATCATAAGATAATATTAAAAATTAGCATTGTTTAAGTTTACTTTGAAATATATTTTCAAGTGCATTAAACACAAAAAAATGGGAGCTGAAGTTTTTTTTTTTTTTTAAGTAAATAAATTGAAAGATTAATTTAAAAAAACAGATATGTTATGTACTAACAGAATTTAAAGAAATAGAAATATGAGTTTCAAATTTTCTTTATATAATTTTCTACTTTTCTTTAATAAATTTTTCCAATATTCCTTGAATATAATCAACATTTTTTTTTCATTTAGAATTTATAAATATCACTGTTGAGTTATAAAATATATTTAACCTGCACTTAAAATTCTTAACACACCATTTTAATGATGGTTTCAAACTAATAGTTTAATCATATACAAATAGCTAATTTGATGCTTGTATGATTCATTATTCTACACTCATTTTCAAATTGATGGAATTTTAATTTGAAATTTATTCCAGCAAAACAGAGTAAAAATTTTTCTAGATGTGACTCTGTAATTAATAAATACTAATCAAAAGCATAATTTCTATTACTACAATTTACCTAAAAGAAATACAAATTTCTTAAAGAATATTCCACACATATATAAAATTTTACTTTATATATATGTGGTAGTTACATACTTTTTTACAATAATAAAAAAAACATCTGCTTCATTACTGCTTCATTACTTACCGTAAATTCCGGCATATAACGCACACTTTGAACACAAAAAATAAGATCGAAAGTTAAGGGTGCGCGCTATACACCGGGTATGAAAACGATAACTTTAAAAGTAAAAAAAAGGAATGGACATAAAAAAAAATTTACTTCTAGATGTATCGATACACTGTTTATTTGAAAGAAACAACTTGCCTTATGAACAAGAACAGTTGTAGTTCTAGAGTATACTATTTTTTCAAAAGTCTGGGATAATACCTTGAATAAATTACTTCAAAACATAAAAACAATGTATATTAATAGTTCAGATTTCTTTGTTAAAAAGGGGGTGCGTGTTATATGGCGAATATACCTAAAAATTAAAAAATTTAGCTTGAAAGTGTAGGTGCATGTTATACACCCGTGTGCGTTATACGCCGGATTTTACGGTATTTTCAAGCAAGTAAAATAGGGTTTCAACAAGATAGTTTAAGAAACTCCTCACCTTTTTGCCTCTTTTTTATGAAAAATATGAATTTAAACATAGATTTAACACACAAGTAACATAAAAATTCCTACTTAGGTCAACAAAGAAACATTTTATTTTAGTTACTTTTTATTAAATAATTACAATTAATATAAATAAGTATACACATAAGACAGAATCACAGTATTAAGTGGCAAAGTAGAAAAAAATTTCCTAGCAATTCTCCATTTTCCTATCTATATAGGGTGTTGGACTACTTTTTTTTTTGTTTGTTACTATTTATTCATTAATTAAATCTAATTATTCCAATATTTAATCATTATATATAATTAAATCTAATTATTCCAATAAAACAGTATATAATCAAAAGAAATCACATTCTCAGAAATTAGTCCATTCTAGGTGGGATTCAAACTCACGACCTTTGGATTAAACCTTTGGACCATCCGGTTCACTCCTAGGAGAGCCCCCACCCTTGGCGCGAATTACTTTGGTTGGCGATAATTGCGCCGTCATGGTAACCTTGCTTTTAAATACAACATATGGCAACCCTAACTTTTTTTTAGAATTTTCGTCATTTGTGGGCGCGCATTTCAAATTTCATTTTGTTTTGGGGCACCGAGGTGAAGGTATGGCTGCGCTTGTAAGTGAATACACGTTAGAATTTTTTACGTTATTGAATGCTAGAAGAAAGAATTGATTGAATGGTGTATGAAAGAAGGATTAATTGCTTCAAGTTATGAATGTCCTAAATGTAATGAGCAAATGGGATTAAATGAACGAAAGAGTGTTGTTTTGGATGGATTTGAATGGAGAAGTCGAAAAAAAGGTGTGAATACGCATGATGTTTGCAGAAGTATAAGAAAGAATTCGTGGTTTTCCAATAGTAAGTTAATCGGCAATAAAACGTTTTCTCCGTAATCACACCAGCCACGCAGAAGGCATGTTCGACCATTACCTCGCTGAGTATTTAGGGCGTCTCGCGATCACTCACTCAGCGACGAGACTTTCCAGAATTTTTTAAAAGCAGTTGTTACACTTTACCCTCCACTTGGGAAGGATCAACAATAAGAAAGTAAGTGCTGTTATATTTTTTATCTTAAATGTTAAATTTCTGTATTGTTTACATGTATTTTCATTGCGCATCCATCTTATACTGCTATATTTACTTGTCACCGTTGTCGGGTTTGCTTGGCGCCATTTCGTTTTCGCTTGGCACTTTTTCTGGTTTGGCGCCAAGGGTGGGAGCTCTCCTAGGAGTACACCTAGGTGGGATTCAAACTCGCGACCTTTGAATTAAAAATCCAATGCGCTACAGGAGACACAACGAGTAATTTTCCTTTTTATATATCATACTGGACTGTTATTTTTGTTTGTTACTATTTATTCCTTTTTTTATTTAATTGATGAATTAATATTTGAAAAAATTATATTAACATCAAGTGTCATCCACTACAAGTTTAAAAAAACTGTATTAGAACTTGAAAGGATGAATAGAAAGTATTTTATTAACGATTGAAAATTTGACCGATATATATATATAAATATATAAGGAGAAAGTGTACAAATAGTAGGAATTGAAAAAAAAAAGAAAATCATCCGACTTACTTCTGGAGCCCCAACAGGCTTTGCAGATACTTGAACCCAATATTTTCCTGGCACATAATATTTATGACCCAAAACATCATGTACATCATTGAATGTTCCAAAACTACCATCTCCATAATCAATAGTAAATTCGACATCTTCTCCTGTTGCATGACTCATAGAAAAAACTACATCTGTACCTGTCTGGACAACATCGTCAGATGGCTTTACAGAAAGTTCTGTAACTGATATAATAATGTTTGATCGATAAAAGACCAGAAGATCTGGATTAGTACCACATTCTTCTAACGGTGCAATTGGTACTTTTTCAACTGCAAATAGAAATTATGTTGTTAGAACTTAATATGGTTTTTCCAAAAAAAAATGCCTTAAATAAATCCAACTAAAGATTTATAATAAAATGAGTAAAAATGTTAACACTAATTATTAGAATATTATCAATTATTTATGTTGAATTTTTAATTGCTAAAAAATAAGATAAAATATTTATTATTCAAACTAATTTTACCAAGGGACATACAGACTATTTTCATGCATGGGGGTATATATTTAAGAAATGCAGATGACAGAAGACCTAATCTTTATCCTAAACCAACCCCTTCTTTGCCAGCATCACATGTCATATGTTCATTGTTTTGTGCCCGTTTTGTCGGCATCGTAAGGCATGTGACACAAAGAAGCATTTTTTTCCTTGAAACTGAATTAGTCATTACTTACATGTCTTTTTAATGTCCGTGATATTTTTGTATTTTTGATATTTCTACGAAATGGCTCAACAAGTAGTAATACTTTTTTCACAATTATCGCAGTGAGATTTCCTGCCTGGAATCTAATACTAATAACATCTAATGAATCTCATGATTTCATTTGATAAAATTTGAAATAAAAACCATTTAAGGTTTTTAATATTTACTATCTGAATTTTGTTTGACAAAGTAAGCAAAAAATGTGCAATAAATAATTTTGGTTTTGTGATAAATTTGATTTTTTTCCTTTTTGATGTCTAATGAAGATTGTAATGCTGTTTTAACGGTAAGATACTATTTGCTAGAATATTTTTTAAATTATATATATATATATTCAAAATATTTTTAAATAAATACTTTTATTTTTTTGTAGATGTTTATTTTTAACACCTCAAAGTAGTAGAATTAATGTACATATTATCACAATGTATTTTTTAAAATTTAAAACTAAGGTGCATTGCAGGGAAAACTGGAGATCAGTGAACGAAATATCACATATTTTTCCAACTATAAAACAAGTAAAAAACTGCTTACTGATAAAAATTATTTGCATTTTTCACTTTAGAATGCAATATATATTAATTTTGGGCAATAAAAAATGATTATGGGGGGGGTCAGAAATTCGTAAAAAAATTTCACGGAGAAGGGATTAAAAATCTGTTCGTCTGGGAGGGGTTTGAACCTCCATGCCTAACCCTTGTGAGTACCACTGACTTTACCCATGTTAACTCATAGGAAACATAAGCAAAGATTTACAACCTTACTACTATTAAAATATGCATGCTATATTTCTTGGTTCAAGTGTAGTATAGGGAGGGGGCACTTTGAATTTAGCGATTTTTCTACGGATTTGGCGATTTTTTTCTGAATGTCATGGTGAGATATCGAATTCATTCTAAAATAACTAATAAATCTGAAAAAAGTACCTTGGCGACCGGTTTTAGTCCCCTCAAAAAAAGGACTGTGCCCCTATACTACACTTTTACTTATTTCTCAAATTAAAATTGAGCTTCCTGTTCATATCATCTCAGTTTTTGAGCAATTTCAATGACTGAAAATTTCATATGATGTCTCAAAAATAATTAATAAAAATTATAACTGATGACGTGACATAACTTTGCAGAAAACAAAATAATTTATTTTTACACAGTAATCAGATATTGAATTAGATCATATAATTCTATAAGGTTTCAAGGATATTTTCTTCCTTCTGCAATATCAATTTATCTTATGAAGCATGAATACTTTTTAATAAGAATAGAAAAATAGATCAAATGACTCATTTTGAAAAATGTAAGCCATTGGAATATTTCTTTTTTATTTCGATAAATGTTGACAGAAAATATAAAATATATAGTAAGTCATAAAATTTATCGAACACGAAAAGTATTTGTACTTTGGTGAGAAAAAGAGATTCAAAAATTATGTGATGGTCAATCAAATGTACATTCAAAACTGATATTAAATTCACAAACATGCTGTCAGTTGATTAATAGATTAACATTATACGAAACAACGTAAGCCTTTATACCCTTGAAAACTTTCTTTTAATCAAGCTTACAGTCAAATGTTGAATGATCTAACCAGTTTTATGATGCGTATTATCTGGTTTCGAATTTTCGCTCTAAGTAAATTAGAATTTTTTTTAATGAAGTTACAGTTAAAAGTTCTTACACAGCCCATAGAGGAAAATTACGAAATTCCTAGTAAAAATAAATACTTTACCCTCTCATCATAACTTTAATTTGAAAAATAAGACTAATTCATTTATTTTCCATAAAAATACATTTCAAACAATGTTAAATAAAAATAATGAAAACGTCAGGGTGAAGAAAAAGTGGAAAAGAGAGTCAGTGAAAAGTTTCAGTGTTTGGTCTCCTTGAGCGCAGACCACTGAAGGAAAGGAGCGATTAATTTAAAATAATACCATGATTATTTTGCATAATAGTGCAAATCTCTCAAGATTTTTTCATTATTATTATGACGATCATTAACTAACACAATAATAACTGATTATTCTCGGTCTTAATTCGGTCTCTTTTCACAAAGGACTAAGTTGGTTACTTAGTAAAATTGTAATGTCCTTCGATTGTTTCATAAATATGGCCCTAATCCAAAGCAAGAACCAAATATATAGCTACTAGTAATGACAGTATTAAATGCTATATAACCCAAATACTGTCACAACCAATTGGTCGTGAGTAGCGAAAACGTTTCGATCGTATGTTCAAAGCCCGATTCTGCAAAATATTTGCCGTATAATGTAATTAATGTACGTCATAATAGTTAGTACTCAAAGTCTTCACGTTAGCAAAATGTGAATGTGGAGAGTCTGGTGCGAGCTCATATATCGACCTCGTCATTTGATTGTTCAGAATTACAAGACGTCTTCGTTGTGATTAGTGAACATGTTTGTCATACAACAATAGATAGTCGACAACGTTTTTGACAAAATAACAGAAGCTCTTCATAATGCATCTTTAATAATTAAATAAATATAACATCAAAAGAGTGAACTTTTTGAAAAAGTCATTAGAAAAGTGTCATAATCATCATTACAAATTTAAAATATTAGTTGATGCACATTTTAAATAAAGCTAAAATGCACTAAATATTTCTAATTCTATTTTATACACTAAATATTTCCAATAGAAAAACAAGTCTATTTACTTTAAATATCCCTGATAGATATATTTTATTTATTTACCCTAATTGGGAAAGTTTAGCTTGAAAAATTAATTCTAAGAATATATAATCCTCATTATTACATAGATAAAAGTAACGAAATATTTTCATAATACTTAACTTTTTAAGTGCCAAAGTATTTTGATGATTTAAGAGAAGAAATATTTTCATAGTACTTAATCCTTTAATTGTCAAGTTATTTTGATTATTTGGATGCATAAATTGTCACATTTTTTTAAAATTTCAGAAGTCAAATGTTTAGTTCAAAATAAAATATACTTATTAGTTTAAAACTGATATATTGAACTACACGCATGAAAATTTTTAAGATTTTGTAGCAACTGCATATGTGAAGTGATTTTTTTTAGAAATTAAAAATAAATAAAAATGAATACCTATTAGTAGTTTGGTAATTCACCCTTTTTTGGTTTTGTGAGCACAAATTAAATTTCCCGATCTAGATTCGCATTTGACAAAGAGATGAAACCGGTATATAAACTTCTCCCGATATGTATTCAGGGTATAATATCATGCACTCAAAATAATAATCACCTCGTATAATACTCGGGCATGACATTTTGGAACACTACTGCCATGCACAAGAAAATCATGCTAAAAAGCATTAAAAAACTTTTTTGATTAATATCAACTGCTTACAATAACACTTAATAATGATTAAAAAAGAAAATTTAATGTCTCAGAGAATTTGATTTTTTTTATGTATATAAACACAATTTCTCACCGAAAGTTTTCGCAAAAATTATTATTTTGAGTTAGCAAAATACGTTTTAGAATTCTAACATAAAGACACATACCCTTATCATCTTTGGCGCATAAGCAAAGCTTTTGTCTCAATATGCCTGCATATGGAAGAAAGAAAGATCCACACTTTGCTCGGCATTCTACATCACTCATCACATGAGTTACCGGATCATATCCTCCAGGAGAATAATGGAAATACTCCGCCCCATTTAAAGAGATGCAGTCTCCATCATCGATAGCAAAAATACCTGAAAGAAAACAAATAAAAAAGTTTTAGAAAAAATAATTGTACCATCTAAAAGAATATCATGACAAATAACAAAATAATTATTTTCTGATTAATCAGTTTTTAGTTAATCCCTTTGAATGAAATGAATAAAAATTTAGTGTTGCTTAATTGTTTCATAATATTTACAATGGCGTAGCTAATCCTGATTGCACCCCAAATCAAAATTCGTTGTGGTTTTTTTTTTAGGTCCTTTAACAATTACCGTTATTTTGCTTGCACATTTTCGGGCTCCTTAAGCTTGGGGGGCACGTATCATTGATACGGCTGATACGGCAGTAGCTATGCCCCTGAATATTACAATAGCTTTTACAGTAGTTAAGATTCATTTGAAATTGATATATTGCATATTTTCATGCGTATGATTCCTCAACTAAGACACGTTTGAAATGTCAGTTTCTTTCAAAATTTGTACCGTATTTTATTATTCCAATAAATTATTTAAAAAATTATGTCCCCTGTCCAAAAGTCATCATTAATTTTATTCTTTCTTTTACTGTTTACCTCTTTGCATAATTTTAACTTACGCTGTCGAGCCAAAACACATTATGAACATACCACATTTTTCAATAAACTCGTCTAGAGAACATAGGGAGGAGGGACTTTAATTAAATAGGATTGGTATTTAACTGCTGCTGCAAAAGGTGAGGAATCATTCTTCCACTTACTTTTTCGAATGACGGGAAAGGCTGCTAATCAAAGCGAATTTGATTGAGGGCAGATTGTAATGGTCCAAAGACTCTAAACGAGTATCTCCAAAACAGCATGACTGGTAGGGTTTTCGCAATTTGCCATTTTTAGCATTTGTGTAAAATGGATAAAAATGACGGTGAAACCAGCAGGAGACGCCAAGTTGCTTAACGTCTACGTATCATCAAACAAAAAGGATGTCGGAAGCTGTCCCACTTAGTAAAGCAGAATCGGCTCTAAACAGTGGGCCAGCTGATGGTCCAATACAATGTAGGTCCAAGTACAAGTGTTACGGAACACACAGCTCAATGGATATTACTGGATATGGGACTGCACAGCAAACATCCCCCTCGCGTGCTGCTATTGATGAAGCGTTTTTGTCAACTACACCCACAGTGGGTCCAGGAACATCGAGATTGGACCATGGATTGTCTAGTCGGATGAATCACTATTTTTCATTCATCACGACGATGGTCGTGTTAGGATGTGCAGTCTACCAAGCAAACAGTTACTTTCCCTATGTACTCAACAGGTTATATTCAAGACTTTAGGGGCGGTATTATGCTTTGAAGGATGTTCTGAAGGGTAGATCAGGGATTCTTAATTGTAATAGACCATGAAAGCTGTAGACTGATCTGAGTATAATTGTGGATCAGTTGGATCTTACATGGCTTTTGTATTAGCAACTGGAAATTGAATCTTTCAACAGGACATCTCCCCGTCACAAGGCTCGAATTGTACTGGAGTGGATGGAGAGGCATACTGATAAATTCCAATTAACGTCCTAGTCACCTATCTGGCTGGATTTCAAACTGATAGAGCATATTTGCGCTTTCATAGAAAGGCAGCTCACACATCAAAAACCGCCATGCTGAAATATCTCGAATTTGCGTGACCGCTGTTTCGATATTTAGAACAATTTGTATCCAATCATCAACAGTGAGCTTGTGAAATCCATGCCAGGGCGAGGTGCAACTTTTGGCTTAATTAAGTCCAAGCTAAGGCTTAGACTTAGTATAAGATGGCTTAATGTGTTGTTGGTTAACGTGTCATAATGTTTTGGCTGTTCAGTGTGTGCGTATGTTTCTTAACTTTTTTTTTTATTATTTTTAATTTTAACTTATATTAGCTTTTTGAAGTGTGAAGGATGTAAGTTTCAAATGGGCTTTTGATTTCATTAATAAGATTTTACAACCATTTATTCTTATAAATTAAATCAACTACATCATCTCATGAAACGTTTTAAGCAATATAAATTTCTTTGAATCAATCATACTACTCAGAGTTAGATAAAATTTATTCGCTTCTACCATTCAATAATATAATCTGAATATTTTTTAAAATTTTCAATTCAGGAAAGTAAAAGAAAAAAAAGGAAGGGTGTTTTAAATAAAATATGTAATTCTACAACTTGTGTATAAAATTAGGCGTATAATGTAAGGTAAGTTATTATTAGGACGTATTCAGATTTTAGTTATTTACTGAGTTTCCTTTTTAATATTACTTTACATTTGTTTTTTAATTACTCCCTTTTTTTTGCTCCTATATTTTCTAATTATTTAATATTTTCGAGCCATTCTGTAAGCTCAGAAAGCTAGCAATCACACCAGAAAGTCTGACGAAAGAGTTGCTCGTGTTCAAATCACGTCCGGGTCACCAATGTAGAAAATAGAACTCGCGACCTCCTGATCCGTAAGCACGTAACATACCACTGGAACAAAATGATCACTTCAATCTGAGGGCGGTTACTGGCTTATTTAGATGCCACCACTACATTATTAAATCATAATAATTTCTTTAAAAATCTGATGTCTTGTTAGAAATATTAAGCTACACAGAAATTGTTATTTCACGAGTTTGAGTTATGTCACATAAAATTCTTCTTTGAAATTGTATTCATTGAACGAAGTTCCATTAGAAGTATTATTCATCAATTGATTTATGCACTCACTATTTATATATTTTTGTGATATTATTTTTAATGTATTCATTAATTTGTTAGAAATGTCATTAAAGCCTTAAGGCGAAACAAGATGAAATAAGCCACATTAGAAATAAAAATTATTTGAACCACTTTTCATTTTGTAATTTTGAATGGAATACTTTTTATGTGTTTTCTAAGCAACCCGCTGAGCTTAATAAAGAGAAATATATGTATGAAAGACATGCATTTATCACAATGGTTACAGTGATAAAAAAAAAATAAAGAGTTTTATAATGTATTGAATCATAAACGTCAGATAATAAATTTTTTTAAAACCACCAGACAAATAAATGCTTGCTCAAAGCATGTCAAATATTTGATTGATTTTAAAACTTTCAAAACACAAATTATACATCCCCCCTTTTCTTTCTCTTTTTTTCTATTTCATCTCCTTTTGAAAAATTTCTTTCAAGATGCAGAAATTCAATTTATTCCACAATAAAACCTTTTTCGCATTAATGAGTTAAAACATGCTTAAAAAATATTATGCTTTTTTAGATCAAACTAATTCTTAGTATTTCAATCCGCAACAAAAAACCATCAATTTTATTTCCTTAATTTTAAAATTAACATTTTGAAGAATGGGCTGTCTGAATACTAGTTAAAAATTGAGATCATGATTGGTAAAAAGAGAAATAAAGAAAATCTTCGAGACATAAATGATAGGGAACAGTAATTGGAAACTTCTTTTTATTTGAACGATAAGGCACATAAATTTTAACTCCAGTGCTTCTGAATTCTAGACGACAGACAGTGTTAACCAATTAGATTAATTTGCATATAGTTTCACGCAGCGTGGGCAAAATATGTTTTATTAGGTATATAATATTCATGAGAGTGAGTTACAATACGTAATACATGCTCAGAAGGTTTTGTGATTTATTATTTCACTTAGATTTATTTGATCTCATGCATACTTTGTCAATTATGTGTTTTTGTTTCACTGTCAATTTAAATACATTTTGAATTGAGTAACTTATATTTAAGATAGAGCAATAAATTTACATCTTTCTATAACTATGAAATTAAAATATTAAAAGTCCCTCTTATCTTTATCTTGTATATAGTACATATAAATGAGTTACCGTTAAAGTTTGAAATCCGTTATTTTACAGAATAACTAGTAATTTTTCATGAAATAACTAGACAATTCAGTATAAGTATATAAAATTAAATAATTCTACGATTTAATTAGATATTCTATAGAATACTGGTTACTTGATCGCTAAGTATGAAGTACGGCACTCGAAAGTTTTTTGAATTGGTTCTAGCTGCTTTTAGTCAGTTTTGAACCCTTTATAGCTGTTTTGGGGAAGGTTTTTCCGATTGGGAACAATAGATGACTGAATAAAACAATTGTACTCCTGATCAGTTGCGTAAGACACACCTCCGCATTGTGGGGGGAGAGGTACATGAACTCGAAGGGGCCCAAAGCTTGACTGACACAAAGTATGTACTTAGGCTTGGCGCCCAAAACCGGAGTTTGAAGGGGGCCCTAATATTCCCCGCTACGCCACTGCTCTTGAGCTCAGTTCAGTATATGTGTGTGTGTTTGTGTGTGTGAGCGAGAGTTAATTTCCATTGAAGAAGTTTCGAATATTGACACACTGCTTCGATCTGTTGCAACAATTCAAAGTAGCGGCAATGCACAAAGATTTAAAAAGTGCTCGTGTAAAAAAATGTAGAATAAAGTGTTGCTCTAATAGATAATAAAAATAAAATAAAGGCATTTCATAAAATTTCAATTAATATCCTCTTACATTTTAATTTTAAAAAGTTTACACAATGTTTTTAGGAAGCCTCAGTTTCTCTCTCTCTTACCAGTTTGTATTTTTTTAATAATATTTAAATTTAACAATTTCTGCAACACATTCTTTTTTTCCTTATTATTTATCAATTAATAATCCGCAATAGGGATAAAATGCATTTTCCTGAGAGATTTTAGCTATTCATGATCAATCAGTTTATAAAATAACTTTGAAATCGTTTATTTTTCACTTTAACGGTATATTATTAGTTATTTCATAGAATAACTTGGTAAAGTTCAAAATGTTTCAACCATTATTTACTTTAACTGACTTGTCTAGTTATTTTAAGAAATACCTAGTTATTTTCTGAATAAACTCAATTATATTCTTTAACGGTAACATAAATATAATAAATAAATTATCAATTGAAGGAAAAATAAGAATGGAGTCTAATAAGTCACAAGGCATCGTGTTTGGCACCGAAATATACACTGCTGGACAATTGCTAAGGACGGATCACAAATTGCTATGTAGCATAACATTAAGCGAGACATGAGACATAGTAGGATAAAATATAGTTGCCACACTGTTCAGACATTAGAATAAAGAATATTTATTGTTCTGGGAAGTACAAAAGCTGTGAAACATCTGAAAGAAGAAAAAATGTTCATTTGATCTGCATACGGAGAAATGGAACAATGCATCTAAAAGTCAGCAGGCACCTTAAAGAGAGGTATCAGTACGGGATATGTCCACCGTGGAGTGTGATGCAACATTCCACACGTCGTACCATACTTTGCACAACATTATCCAGCAGCTGTTGAGGCAATTTATCCCATTCCTCTGTGAGTGCACGGATGAGGGTGTTCTTGTTTGTCGGAGGATAGTTTCGACCAGCAACTTGCCTCCCCAAAGTATCCCACACATTTTCAATGGGGTTTAGATCTGGAGAACGCGCTGGCCATACGAGACGTTGAATACCCTCGCTGCCTAGACAATCCTAAACAGCAAGTGTTCGATGACATGTTGCGTTGTCGTCCATAAAAACAAATTTATCACCGACAGCCCCACGGAAAAGACGAACATGAGGAAATAGAACTTCATCAATGTATCGTTGGCCCGTCATAGTCCCATTCGCAACCACATGTAGGCGCGTGCGGCCATTGATCCTGATGCTGGCCCACACGATGATACTGCATGTCGGATATCGGTCCTTTTCCTGGATATTTTCTGGACGATAAGCAGTACCACTCTCGCGCCAGATCAGTTGGCGTCTACAATCCGATGACAGACTGAACCTACTCTCATCTGAGAATAGTACGCATGCCCAGTCCTGTTCAGTCCAATTGTGATGCTCACGACACCATTGCAAACGGGCAGTACGGTGCTGTCTGGTCAATGGGACACACACAACAGGTCTGCGTGCGTATAATCCTCCCCTCCCCTTCAAACACGTCTGGCAACAGTTTTTCGGGAGATCTGTTTTTCCTGAGGCAGCAAGAAACTGATTTGCCACCTGCTGAGCTGTGGTGCGCCTGTTCCTTTTGCTGATAGGACGATATATCTGTCTTCTGCAGGCGTCGTACTTCTAACACGATCTCCCCCGTGCCGTCTACTACACATTCCAGTAGTTTTAAATGACTTCCACAGCCGTGAAACAACGCTGTGAGCGATGTCGAACTCCCTGGCAACATCTGTTATTTTTCGCCCTTCTTCGATCTTTCCAATAATTCGGCCACGCATAAAATCATCTATGTGATGTCGGGAAGACATGCCAAAAATTTTAAGTCCGTCTATTAAATCTTTCCTGTAAAACTTTGACTTGAAACAACAACTGTCCACACGCGTCAAAACCTTTAAAGCTCTTATGAACGCTATCACGTGATGAACAGACGTGGAAAAAAATTTGCATACTCATACTTCTTCTTACTAATATCCCGCGCTTATTCTAATTTTCCACATTTTGCTTCCTTTCATTTTGTGGTTGCTATGGATGATAGTGCTATCCGTCCTTAGCAATTGTCCAGCAGTGTATATACGTATATATATGTTACAGATTGAGATATCTATATAAACATATAGGAGAAAAGAGACTCACTCACACATCATGAGTTCTCTGGAACTATTAGACCTACAGACTTAAAATCTGACAGGTTTTTTCCCTTCTCTCTCGTTGAGTAGAGATCCGCTAAGAACAGGTTCAGCAGAAATCGACTTTGTTGGGAGTTTGCGGAGGCGTTATGGAAAAAAAATTCCACTTTTTGAACTAATCGTCATAGAAACTTGAAATCTGGCAAACCTGCTTCTTATTTTTCATTTTTTTTTTTTTTTTTTTTAGTAGAGATCCGCTAAGAACAGATTTTGCGCCAATCGACTTCCTCCCAAAAAGGTTTGCGGAAAGGTTATAGGAGTGTTACACATAAAATAATTACAGTTTTTGAACAATTAGACCTACAGACTTGGAATTCAGCAAGCACTATTCTTTTGTAGCAGCGAATTGCTAAAAAAGGAGATTGAGGAAATTTACTCAGATGGTGGAGCGACAAGGATATAAAGGATAAATATACTTTTATTTTAGAAACTCAAGCCATATCCTTTCCAAATCACCGAGCAACTGAACTGCGGGTTTTTTTAATAGAACTAAACACAAGTTTAAAAATAAATTAATTATATTCATTAATAATTACTTATTCATTTAATAATTACTTATATTTATTAAATTATGTTTAATGAATAAAAAGTTCGACATCTCGTAATCTAATAATTATCTAGGAAAAATTCCAGAAAGAGAAATAATTCTACAATTGTTCCAAGTTATCAAGTGAAAAATATCCGTGTATTTTGGAAAAAATTATGATGCACAAGAAGGCTATAATACATTCCTCTGTTTTAAAAATAATCTTATTGACACTTTTTATTTCAAAAGAATTTGACCAAGTATTACCTTAGTCTAAAAAATAATAACAATAATGCAGTATGTTTATTGTAAAGTTCATTGAAACAAAATAAATTCATACTTACGATGCACTTCGATTATTATGAATACCTGCAAATAAACAAAGAAAACATTTAGAAAGATGAATTTTAAGTAAAATTAAATAAATTCAAAACAAAATTTTTTGAATTATTAAATTACATAATGTATAAGACATTAAGAGATACAAATTCGATTTTTTCCCCCTCCTCAATTAGTTAACACAGTAGGCGTGACTAAATAGCCTGTCGTTTAATGTGCTTCTGACACCTTTGACCTTCACGGTAAAGAAACCAATCTGTGCAAAATAAATTAATCTTGCAGTGTCGCAATTCCCATTAACGAACGTTGATTCGAAGAAGGCATGAAAAAATAGAACGAAAGAGCTAAAAAATACAGCACTTCTCCACGCCTTGCTGAGCCCATTTCATTTCGATAAACTGTTCTTGCCAATCAATGTGATGGTTTTGTTTGACGTCACAGAGATCAGTGTACCACGCCCATAAAGACATTTAACTAGCTATTTCCATTTAAGCATTTCAAAATTGGAGTTAGATCATAGAATATTTATTGAATTGTACGAATACTCCAAAAAGGTCAAACTTCGTTTCAAAGCAGGTGCTTCAATTTTATCGGACGATTATTTTTGAAAAAAAAAATATTTATTATTAAAATTTTTTTAGTAAGTAAATTGTAAAATATCTTTTGGCAATAAATTTGCTCGACTATTAAGATCACATTTAAAATGTAGGTAAAATAATGTATATATATATAATAGATGTGGCTTGGAGTACAGAAACCAAATTCAAATAATGTTCCAAATTATTTGTCACAAAAATTGCTTACTGCTAAATGGTTTTTCTTTGTTACTCTGCTGGGTTTTTTTTAAGGATTTCATTATTTCTTTTATCGTATACTTTTAAGATTACGAAAATAACATAATTTATGCTTATTTGGTCGGCTTTTATTTTTTTTAAATATTTGACATTGTAGTGGATTCAGTTGAAAAAAAAAATTCATATTATTATTATTTTAGCTCTCTTTAATCATTTCCCCTTCGGCAGTAATCAATGTTACTTTATTTTTAACTGCAGTTAAGATACGTGACTGCGTTCGGAACCATACATTTACAAAAACGTATAAAAGAATAATGTTTTTAATATTTAGTGTCACTTGAATTACAATACACACATAAAATTCAAAAGTCAGAACACCAGGTTTTTAAAAATATATTATAAGTGGATTATTCATATTTTAATCAATGTCAATCAATCAATCAATTTTTTTCAGAGTAGAAATGATTTTGACGAAAGACACTGGTTATTGTTTCGATTGATCGTAACTCTAAAAATACTGTGAATTTTTCAAAAATCCTAATTCTGCCTCCATAGAGAAGTCTTAGCCGTATATGGGGGACAATATTGTTATTATAGAAACATTTTGATAAAAGGATAATGTGAAAATATATCATTTTTTTTCCTTTATTTTTGGAGAAAAAATGCTTTTAAATAATTTTTTATTTTAACAACACTCTTAAAACAATTTTATATGTGTTCTAATTCAAGTGACATTAAATGTCAAGATGTTTATACGGCTTTTCTAAATAATGGTTTCGAACGAAGTCGAATACCTTAGTACACAGTATAGCTAACTATGTATAGTTTAAGTATTTTTTTCGACGTCACCATGTATATGTAACGATATTAACAGAATATTTGTGTGAATATATGTAATTAATGCTTACATTTGACTTATAACATAAACTTTATAAGATTAAAATAATATGTTAAAAAATTAAAAAAACAAATTAACGTATACAGTGGGCCACAAAAGTGTTCGTACCACTTGCAAGTTCTTATAAAATGTAATGTTTTCGACTAATAAAAATTAATATATTGTAATTGTAATTTTTTTATGATATGTGCAACTTGTTCTTAATGGGATGACATAATTAATATTTTTAAAATAGTGTAACTATTTTTTTAAAAAATTAATTATCAAAAAGCTACTAAAAATTACGCCACAAAAGTCTTCGTACACTTAACAAAAATCTCAACTTAGCTTTAAATATTGTATTTCTTTCTTAATTTAGTACTTAGTAGGCTAAGGTTTAGTTTCTACAACCACTTTAAAACATCTTGGTATAAATTTAATCAGTTTGTTTGTAATATCTGCATCGATTTTCCTTCATTCTTCTGTGATTATTGTTTTTACTTCACATTTTGTGTTTATTTGTCATGTTTTCTTTTCATTTTTTTTTACGTCAAAATCTCACCAAATATGGTCTACTGGGCTAAATAAAATGATTGAGGAGGTGTTTTCATAATTTGGGGGCAGTTATAGAGACACCAGTGGCGTACATTGAGAGCAGTGCACTTGGCGTCATTACCCTGTTAGAAAATGAAGTCATCTCCAATATTAAATTTCGCATGGATATAATTTAAGATTTCTCTTTAAAAATTTAAATAGAGCTCATGATTCACAATACCATAAAAAATACCAAATTACCTAATTCTAAGGCCAATTTACACCCCACGCAAGTTGTACTATTTTTATATAAAAAATTAATTATTTCATTCCATTAAGAACAAGTTGCAGATATCATAAAAAAATTTCAATTACAATATATTAATTTTTATTAGTCGAAAAAATTAAATTTTATGAGAACTTGCAAGTGTACGAACACTTTTGTGTCCCACTGTTATATAATAGTGCGATTTGTTCTAAAAAAATAAAACGCGCAATATAATTCTATGACTAGAACATAATGTTCTTGCATGTTACTATTATGTTTCCGTGTATTTGATAGTATATTGTATAATGCGGAATTCTCCAAAGTAAAAATGTTCGCAATTGCTGGAATAAATATAATTCATCACACGATTGAAAATTACAGTATTTTTTTCCGAAGCATGTATATTTTAAAACAAAAAAGGATTTTTTAATATTTCAAAAGGATTTATAGTTGCAAAACTTTTTTCAAATAAAATCTTTGTTTTATTATAATATCAGATGATTCGGATACATAATTTATAAAGGGTAAAATTTCTTCTCCATTGGATTTTATAAATTTAGCAACAACTAAATTATTCATTGTTTTATTAATTTGTGATTGAACATTTTATTTGGACTGTATATGGTGGAGTTGTACAGTTACCGATATAATCTCATTTTTAAAAGAATAAACATGATTCTTTTTTCCGATATTGGATTAAATGAAAGGGAACATTGAATATAGTAGTTAAACTTTTCTTATTTTTTGAAGTTAAAATTTTTTAGATATTTAATTTATAAAATGCATATTTATTAAATAAATTCGTAAATTGCAGCACGTGGAATTTAAATTTCTTAATGAAATTCTTGTAGCACAGCTACAATGTTTTGTGAGAGTAAAGCACATAAAAGAGTAAGTTTCTGTTTTTAAGTTTGTGATTTTTTAGATAGTTCTCTTTAACTTAATTTTGTTGTGATCAATTTGTTACAACAAATTATCAAGGTGATTTCTTAATTGAAGTATAAATGTTTGTTAAAACATTTAAATGAACACCTCTTAGAAAGGCTTAAATTAATTTAAGTATTAAAAATAATGCATTCATATGAATATCTCTTCGCAATGCTTACATCAATTTAAAGATAAACCCATTATTAACCCATATACTTGGAGAATTAAAAATATTCTATACAATTATTTTTTGCTTTAAAGGTTTAATTGTATTTTCACAATCTTTATATATAAAAATCTTCTGTGCATGTGTTTGTCACTAAACTCCTCCTAAGCGGCTGGACCGATATCCATGAAATTTTTTGTGGGGGTTCAAGTAAATTCGAGAATGGTTTAGATTCACAATTCGGTCCGATATCGCAATTAGTTAAGAAGATATTAATTAAAAACATTCAAAAAAATACAACTCAACATTCACCAGCATTGTTGTAACAACGCTATTGTTAGAAAATAAAATTTCCTTTTAACTGAATGCTTTAACACGTGAGAAAATAAAAAAAAACCTTTTCAAATTTGGCATAAATCGCCAAAAGGGTCGCTAAGTCGCCAACGTGGCTGTATTTGTAATTTTTTAAATAATTAGTGTTAATCAATTAATTATTATTAATTATAATTAAAAATTATTGTATTGTAATCCAAAATAATCATATACATTACATTTCAGCTCAATTGAGCGCTTTAGAATGTATTTTATTAACGATTGAAAATTCCAGCAAGATAATTGAATAAATAAACAAAAAAACAAAATATGTATAGAGATCGTGAGCTAATAGTAGGGATTGAAAAAGACGTAAGTTGGTGTCGAAAATTGTTTTTTCAGCCAAACTGGCCAAACTCGGTATTTATTTTTACAACAATGCAGACAATTCACGCTTTTTAGCGTTTTTAATCAATATCTTTTCAAATAAAATTTATGTATGTAATTCTTCTGTGCGTGTGTATGTAACTGAACTCCTCCTAAACGGTTGGACCGATTTTGATGAAAGTTTTTGTCTGTTCCAGTGGACTCGAGAATGGTTTAGATTTATAATTCGGTTTAGAAATGTTTATTTAATTAATTCTTTATTTATCAATTGTTGATCTTGGAATGTTTTACATTGGATACGGCAGACTGCGCTACGATCGCAGTATCGAATATTCAAAAATCTTTTATTTTGAATTTAAGATGTGTGTACAGGACAACGTCTATCGAGTCCTCTAGTCAAAATTAAAAATGATATTCTTAAAAAGATTTTTTTCTTCTTTTGAGGGTGACAAAAATTTGCTTAACGTTCTCAACACTAAACTAAATTATACAAAAAATGTTCAATAAATCCTTTTTTAAAAAAAAAAAAAACCCATGATCCTTATTTTTATTTATCTATTTTTTGTTTTGAAAGGTATGGAAATCACTTTATTTTACAAGAAAAAAACATTTAAAATGCAATAAAAAGCAAGGGCACGTCTGGCACAATCTTCAAAATTCATTTTGATTAAGGTTCGGAACCGGGATTTCACAAAAGCGTATAAACGAGTAATTTTATTCATATTTAATGTCACTTGAATTAGAATATACAAATGACAGTCTTAAGGATATATTATTATAATAAAAATCAGTTAAATATTTTTTTTTTTTTTTTGGCAAAAACAAAGAAGAAAAAATGACTTATTTTCAAAAAATTCACCTTTTAAGGAAAATGCTTCAATAACAAAAATATTTTTTCTATATATAGCTAAGACTATAAATAGGAATATATATATAGCTTTTCTATATATAGCTTCAGTGATTATATTAAAAATTTTGAAATTTTCGCATTATTTTCAGAGAGTTATGAAATCGATTGGAATAATAATCGGTGTCTTTTGTAAAAATTTCTCTACTCTTATGTATAAATGATGAATAAATCCACTCCTAAATTATGCATCTCAAAAATCCGAGTTTAGCCTCTGTAAGGAAATCTTAGCTATATATATGCAAAGTATTGTAATATAGAAGAATTTTTCATGAAAGTAGGTTTCGAAAAAATACGTCATTCTTTCTAACTTCTCTGCCAAAAAATTGCATTTAAAATAATTTGTTCTTGATATAATGTTCTTAAAACAGTTTCATGCGTATATTCTAATTCAAGTGAGACTATACATCAAAAAATTATTCATTCCTTCGCTTTTGAATAATCATGGTTCCGAACGCAATCGGTAACCTGAAGAATATTCATTTTTTCCTTTTTTTTGGTAAAGAAAGCATTCCATACTAAGATTTATTTTTGATTCTGTGTCTGATCAAATAAGAAAATGTTTTTTTTAAATTTAATATTACAATTATCGTTTGTCGATCAGTTTGGCAACTTCAGAAAATTACGAGTATGTTATTTGAAACGAAGTTTTACTTGACATAATAACAGCTTTGGGTACTAATAAAAGATTATTTTGTGGAAAACTTAGGTGGGGAGAGGGAATAAATTATCAAATATTCCTCTCTGATTTGCGAATATTTATACCATATCAAAACCGAAATTGTTAATTATGGAATATGGTTTTGAAAAGCGTACCTGAATGGGTATTAAGTGTAAATAAACTAGAATTACATTTATTAAATTGAAAACAACAAAATGTGTTTTCAGCCCAAAAAGATTATATACTTCATTTAAATAACAACGTTTTGATTGACAGAAGAGAGGCGTGGAGTTCATATTACCAATTTTATAAAATTCCCTTTATTTTCTTTTAGTTTTATTTATTCGTTTTACAATTACTTTAGATAATTGATTTCCAGCAAAGAAGAAGAATATCTAGTTTAACATAACAATTTATGCAACAATTATTTAAGAACATTTTTAAAGTTTAATGATTTTCGAAATTTCCGAGGAAGAAAGTGAGTCTTAATGCATGTATTAGTTGATCATGTTAATATTTTTATCCATTCAAAGGTATTTAGTTGATTGACATTCCCTTTGAACTTAAGAGATGGACTTTCGAAATTTGGTGGTATGAATATGACGACTTTAAAAAATTAGATAAGACAATTTTAGGTTGTAGAATGTCGTTGAACAAGTGAAATACTTGATTTTAATATTTTTTAATGAAAATGTATTCTTACAGGACCTACCATTTGTAGAAAATTTTGAAATCAGTAAAATATTTTAAAAGAAAAAATATTTTTATTTGTTTGTGTGGGAATTTAAATAATTATTCTATGTTTTGAAGTTTTCTTATTTCTTAAAATATTTAAATGATTTTTTTCTCATTACGATACATATTTATACAGCTTGAAAAATTTTAAGTTTTTTCAATTAGATGAGAAAAACGAGTAACATATAAAAAAAATTTTAAGTCAATTCTTACTTAGATCAACAAAGAATATTTTTATTTTAGCTAATTAAATTTAATTAATGAATATTTGAAAAAATTTATCCCCTACAAGGTTTAAAATATATATTTAAACTTGTGTGGTATCATATTTTGCACTAGTTGTAACTTCGTCAGAAATAACGCAGAATAAAGTTAAAATTAAAAAATAAAATTTAATTAAATTAAGATCAGAAAACTCTGTATTAACATCAAATGCTATCCTCTGCAAGTTTTAAGAAATGTATTTGAACTTCAGTTGATGAATAAAAAGTATTTTATTAAAGATTGAAATTTGAACAAGGTCTGTCTCTCTCTCTCTCTCTCTCTCTTCTCTCTCTCTCTCTCTCTTCTCTCTCTCTCTCTCTCTCTCTTTCTCTCTCTCTCTCTTTCTCTCTCTCTCTCTCTCTCTCTCTATATATATATATATATATATATATATTCATAGGGAGAGTGCGAACTAATAGTAGAAATTGAAGAACACCGAAGTGTTTAAATAATACATTTAGAAGTAAAACTCATTCTTCTAAATAACTATTAAGAAAATTGACCAATTTTTAAAAAATATGTTGCAGTTTTATCACTTAATCAATTTTAAGTTTAAATTTTCCATTACTGATTATTTCTCAGGAATTTTGAAAAATATTTTGGGGTGCTTTCAAATGTGTAGCATTTACTACAAAAATACTACTCAAAGATCTTAGCAAGATAACCCGATAATGTTATAAAATGTTTCTTTAAAAATTTCATAAAAAATTTATTTTATTTATAGATATTGGAACGTCAAAAAAGTCAAGAATTAATTATTATTTATATATTCTGTGATCTTGTAGGTTTCCAGTTCTTCATTATATTTTTTCTATAGACATTTTAATGGATTTTTAATCAAGTATTCGATTATATATCAAAAGAAACTTGAAGTTAATGAGAAAATAAGTAAAAAACTAAGTAATGATAAAATTAATTGAAAGTTCTTAATTCATGTCTTATCAATATATTATATTAAATTTGAAGATTTATATTGCTTATTATTAATATTATTTTAATTATTTGTTAAAGTATTTAATTATAATACCTATAAATCTTTGAGTAAATAGAATATTTCACTCTAAAACCGGTATAGTTTTATTTAGAAATGAAAAATATATACTTCCGTCCGAATTCGAACTAAGTTATTGTGCCCGTACGTGAAATATATATTTTAGTTTTAATTCATACTCTTTACATGGCAATAATAGTATCCATAATTACCAAGCAGGAAGAAAAAAACATTTATCAGAATACATTATTTATGTTATTAAGATGGATAATTACTATTATTATCAGCATTATGCAAAAGTTAATTAAAATAATTGCTTATCGTCTGCTTTTTTTCTTTCAGTGAGTCATTTTTTATAAACTTATTTTATTATTCCTCTATGTTAGATGTTAGTAACTTCTTTCAATTTATAGTAAATTATTTAAGCTCTTTTTCTGAATTTTTTGAAAAAAAATTAAATTTAACTTAATTATTTCTTAAAAATTTCTTTTTTTAATGTTTAGAAAATTTTAATATTTATTTCAAAAATGGAGCAAAATTAACTTTACTCGCATTTTTTATTTACCTGTACACTAAATTTTACAGTGAAAGAAACTAGAAATTCTTACATACGTGTTCTGTTGTATTCGCACACGATTTAAAATAATACGAATTTCTGGTTTTTGTTTGTTTTATTTTGTTTTAATCTAATCTAAAGTTTAATTTAAGACTTTTCCATTTTCTTTTTTTGTTTTGTTGTAAACTAGATTTAGGCATGATTTTTTACTTCTGCCTTATGTTTTACATTATTATTAATGCATTACAGAAATTATGTACTTTACCAAAAGCAACATTAATTAAATAAATTAAGAAAAGGAATAACAAGTTCTACGCACACAGTTGGATAAGAACATTTTGAACAATATATATATATATATATATATATATATATATATATATATATATATATATATATATATATATATGTATACAGTGGGTCACAAAAAAAGTTCGTACAGTTGCAATTTTTTTTGATAAAATTTAATGTTTTCGACTAATAAAAATTAATATATTGTAATTGTAATTTTTTTATGATATCTGCAACTTGTTCTTAATGGGATGACATAATTAATATTTTAAAAATAGTGTAACTATTTTTTTAAAAAAATTAATTATCAAAAAGCTACTAAAAATTACGCCACAAAAGTCTTCGTACACTTAACAAAAATCTCAACTTAGCTTTAAATATTGTATTTCTTTCTTAATTTAGTACTTAGTAGGATAAGGTTTAGTGTCTACAACCACTTTAAAACATCTTGGTATAAATTTAACCAGTTTGTTTGTAATTTCTGCATCGATTTTCCTCAATTTTTCTGTGATTATTGTTTTTACTTCACATTTTGTGTTTATTTGTCATGTTTTCTTTTCATTTTTTTTACGTCAAAATCTCACCAAATATGGTCTACTGGGCTAAATAAAATGATTGAGGAGGTGTTTTCATAATTTGGGGGCAGTTATAGAGACACCAGTGGCGTACATTGAGAGCAGTGCACTTGGCTTCATTACCCTGTTAGAAAATGAAGTCATCTCCAATATCCAAATTTCGCACGGATAATTTAAAATTTCTCTTTAAAATATTTAAATAGAGTTCATGATTCACAATACCATAAAAAAATACCAAATTACCTAATTCTAAGGCCAATTTACACCCCCACGCCAGAACACCTTTACTTCAATGCTGAAGCATGGAGGTGGAGGAGTTTTTGTTCCACATAAATTCATGGGATTAAACTCTTTGCTTTTTCATTTACAAGCTATTATAGGCTAATCGGTGCCAAAAATGTTGAATTATATGCCATCCCAATCAATTTGCTGTCAATTTTGAATTTTCTGAAACTTAATCCCAAGAATTTAGTTGGATGAATAAAACATGGAGGGGAAGTGTCCTTGCGTGGGAGTGTTAATCGACCACAGAATCAGGTATTTTGGTATTTTTTGTTGATATTGTGAATCATGAGCTCTATTTAAATATTTTAAAGAAAAATTTTAAATTATCCGTGCGAAATTTGGATATTGGAAACGACTTCATTTTTTAACAGTGTAACAACGCCAGGCACACTGCTCTCAATGAACGCCACTGGTGTCTCTATAACTGTCCCCAAATTATGAATAGACCTCCGCAATTCCTTTATTTGGACCAGTAGAACATATTTGGTGAGATTTTGATGTAACAAAAGAAAACATGACAAATAAACACAAGATGTGAAGTAAAAGCAATAATCACAGAAGAACGGAGGAAAATTTATGCAGAAAATACAAAAAAAACTGATTAAATCGATACCAAGATGCTTAAAAGTGGTTGTAGACACTAAAACCTATCCCCACTAAGTACTAAATTAAGAAAGAAATACAATATTTAAAGTTAAGTTGAGATTTTTGTTAAGTGTACGAAGACTTTTGTGGCGTATTTTTTAGTAGCTTTTTGATAATTAATTTTTTTAAAAATAGATATTTTTAAAAAACTAATTATGTCATTCCATTAAGAACAAGTTGAGATATCATAAAAAAATTACAATTACAATATATTAATTTTTATTAGACGAAAACATTACATTTTATAAGAAATTCCAAGTGTACGAACACTTTTGTGGCCCACTGTTTGTATATTTCTTCATGCATTTTAGGAATATAGCTTTTTCGATACAAATTTGAAAGTAATTATATATATATATATATATATATATATATATATATATACCGTATAATGCATTAAATAATAAAATAAGTTTCATAAAATGTATTAAAAGATTATATCATAAGTTTCGGCGCATGTAACGCACGCCTATACTTTCAGTCAACATTTTTTTAGGTAAAGATATATTAGCCCTATAAAGCATACCCGTTTTTGTGAGTAAATCTGAAATATACATGAACAATGCTTTTATATTTGGTAGTCTAGAAATAATTAAAATATGGAAGGAAATTATGTTTGACATGGTTAAGAATTCATTAAAAAATTGTAGTATATCGAACAATGTAGATGGAACGGAAGATAATATTTATTTATAGAGCAGAGTAACATTGATGATATAAATAAATTACAGTTTAAAAAAACTAAAAAACTCTCTCTTTTATAGTTAATCGAACTAAGCTGCAACTTAATATTTTAGTCACCAAATAGGGAAATGAGATCTGGAATTAGTCGTCAGATGCGGGATGGGATATGAAAATGGAAAATTGTTAGTCCTGATAATCCTGATCCAGACAATTGAATAGAATAATTAAATTATTGTATTGTCATCGGTCCTGGACAAGTGAGTAAAATTTCGAATTAATCTGACCTTTTAACTCTTTATTTAACGCATTATATGATTTACTGCAGTTTTTTTCATAAAATACTATTTTTTTGGATCACTACATTGAAAATTAAGGGATATACATAAACAAAATAATTAACGTTTGGAAATTAATTCGTTAGATCTAGTTAATTAATTAAATATTTTCAACTGAAAAATTAATTATATACACTGTTCACTTAAGGTATCCGACTACCTTCGGAACCGTGATTTTCAAAAACGCATAAATGGATCGTTTTCATGATATATTTAGTGTCACTTAGATTAGAATACATGCATAAAATTGTTTTAAGAACATTTTGACAAAAAAAATTTATTTAAATACAATATTTTCGCAAAAAATTAATTTTGAATAATCTTTTTTCCAAATGTTCTACTTTTGTGAAAAATGGTTCTATTATAATAATATTTTGCCTCAGACCTCTCTACAGAGCATCAACTAGAATTTTTGAAAAATTCATTATCAAAGTTCAATTCATTATTTTCAGAGTTACCACTAATTGAAATAATTATTCGCGTTTTTTTTTAAAATTGCTCCCTCTGTTGTCGTAAAATATGAATAAACCCACTTATAAGTTATATATTTCAAAAATTCTAGTTGAGGCTCTGTAGAGAGATCTGAGCTATATACAGGCAAAATATTATTATAATAGAACCATTTTTCACAAAGGGAGAACATTTGGAAAAAAGATTATTCTAAGTTAATTTTTTGCCAAAATATTATATTTAAATAAATCTTTTTTGTCAAAAGGTCCTTAAAACATTTTTATGCGTGTATTCTAATCTGAGTGACACTAAATATCATAAAAATTACCCATTAATGCGCTTTTTTAAAATCACGGTTCCGAACGTAGTCGGATAACTTAAAATAAATAGTCAAATTGTTTTCTAATGTCTTCACTAACAAACGAAAGAAATAAGACACTTAAATTTTGACATCAACTATTCTTTTGGGACAAAATGATAATCTATGCAATCAACTGAAAACTCCATCAGCTGAAAACGCAATTTCTGCTATAAAACCATTCGCCTTCCCCGCTAAAACACTCATCATAGAACCCGTGCAGCCATATATCTTGGGTGGCCGTGGTAGCCGAGTGGTATAGGTATCGTGGCTGGCTAGGTCATAAGTTCGAGCCCAGTATTACCAAAGACCCGCCGTGTAGGGCAACGATGCATGCTAAATCTGTGGAGAGCTGAAACGTGCTCCCGTTGGTGTGGCGTGGTAGTTAGGAAAGGGGTGCCAGCTCAGGTGTCGTCCACGTCACTTGACCATGGTGCAAATTTACGTGGTCCGTCGCCAAAAGCCCTCATGTAGCTGAACAGTGCGACGTTAATATTCACTCACTCACTCATGCCATATATCTTGAAGAGTGGATTTTAAAGAATATTCCTGCTAAGTATCGTCAGAGCATTCGTAAAAAGGGTTATTTTATGTAATTTTAAAGTAAGTGGTACTTAAATATAAGTACCGTGGGTAGATAAAGGGTTAAAGTGGGTAAAATTCGAGTTCAAAGATATCGTTTGATGCAAGTGAAGCTTATTATAAAGGGTGTTAATAAAAATGAAATAGAATTCGATGATAAGCATGAAGTTATAAAAGAAGACGAATTTGACGATTTTTCATGTTATCCAATCATGAAAGCTCATAAGCTATGTCATTATGTAAACATTATTCAGATATATATAGAAATCCTATAATTTTTATATGCTCATTTTTCCTACATTTTTAAAGCTATGATTTTTATATATCTCGTAAATTTCTATCTAACTTTTCGTGTTAAAAGTGCACGTTATACGCCACCTTATTCGATATGTTTATGAAACGATCGAATTTATTTTTCTTGCTCTGTTAACACACCTTAGAATACATTACGATTACATGTACACTGTAAAGTTACTGTACTGGGTACCTCAGAAAAGAGTTATCGCCAAGTTCGTTTGTTGTGCAAAAATTTTAAGTAGAAAGATCGTCTGATCCAAAAAGTATGCCAAGGAGATATCCAACCTATGAAGAAATAGTTCTCTAGATAAACATGGGAGCCTCCCAACTATCGTAAAATTATTCATAATTTGATTATAATGTTTCAATACCGCTTAGTTATCCGTATGGATTAATTAAAAGCACTTATGTTCTTTGTACGTGCAAATTCTTCATGCTGTATAAAACAACGTTAAAATTAGCCTCGATATTCCTGAAAAGGACTCAACATCTAAAAAAAAATTATTTGAAAAAAATGTTTACTTATTATTTTTACATTTTCACATTAGGTTGAATTTCAGACAATGCTATTCGTGTGAGACAATCTTCTAAGAGCATGGTATTGAATTAGAATTCCATTCAAACATGTAATTTAAGATGTCCGACTACATGCGAACAGTTTTTTTTTTTTTTAAAAATGGAGATATAGGAATTTTTTGTGGTTTTTAGATTTTTTAGTACATTTTAAGAACAATATGCTAAAATTAAGAAGAGAAAAAGAAGTTATTATTATTAAAATGGGTAAAAATTTACAAAAAAATTACATAAACGGGGCCTATTCAGTACAAAAAGTTTATGAACTAATATTCGATTTTTCGATTTTAATGTGCTGATTTGCTATTCATTTTTGAAATGAGCATCAGGATAAGATTATTGTTTTTACTTTATCTTAGTTATCATATGAAATTGCTTAATAAAACAGTGATTATATTCACACATATAAGGGACTGTAAATTTTGTAATAAAGCAGTGGTTGATAAATCTGAAAGTTAAAACACTCTTCTACTATTATACAGAACATACACAAACAATTTTATTTGACTATTTTCAAAAAATTTTGAGCTATCGCTGTTCCCGTTTGAGCATTTTAAAAAAAAACACTTTTTGAGTTAAATGCATTTTTAAGTATCACATCTTGTTTAAAGTAGTGGCATCTGCTTTTACTAAAACACTTGTTATTGTTCTAGTGAACGTAAAATAATAAACTTGGTATTTTTATAAAACTAATAAGATGGCTTATAAAATAAAATCATAAAAAAATTGTTAATTTTTGGCAAAATTCATGATTTAAGGGTAGTTGGATATACCTTAATATTAATCAGCATTGTTCATGTAATGCAAAATAAAGAACAATAAGATTTTACAGATATGTAATAAATAATACTTCTTAGATTCGGAGTTTCTCAGCTATTCTTTTATATAAATTTTAAAAGAACGAAAAAAAAACCTATTAACAAATTTTATGATTCGTAATTTTGGAAAAAGAAAAAGGACAAAAAGTAAAGGCTTTGCTTGATGTGAATTGTTACTAGTAAGCAGTATTTGTATCGCTTCCTTCTCTTTTAGTATTTACACATTAAAGATCGAATTCCTATACGGTTACAAATTAATGAAGCAATTTATAACTTAATGAATCTTTAACGGATTGGCCCATTTATTAGTGAATCCATTTCCATTATAATATTCTATGCAGATTTGTAATTTTGTACTTTTACTGTTGATTTATGAATCAATGTCGATTTTGAAACTGTAAACTAGATCATGTTTCTCAACTGTGTTCCTTGTGACTTTGAAATAGGGATTCCGTTTACTTACAGGACATAATTTATTGTTATTTGCATATGCTGATTTTTCTTTAACTTTTATTTTCTAAATCCTGTATCTTTAATAAGTCAGCTTGAGGATTCGCTGTATATTAGTTTTATCAAAACTTATGTGAAAATATCAAACTACAAACAATTTTGTTTAATGAATTTTTCATTGTTATTAACAATGCTTGCATGATTTGCTTATTGAACAAATTTAATTTCTTTTTCGTTTTGCTTCTAGATATTGGTTATTTGCAAAAAAACTGCTTGTTTCGTTGTAAACATTCAGGATCCTCATCTTACAGTGAGTTATCAAAATTAATACATCATCAAATAAAACTAAAATTCAAAGCAATGTACACACACACAGACTAAAAATAAAGTAAATGCTTTAAAATAAAATTAATGGAGTAAATTATTACCCAACTGCATGCAAATAATATGCTTAAAATTGGGATTACATAATCATGATTGTATTGAGATCTCATAACCATGAAAGTATTGATATAACATAACCATTTAGTTTATCCGGAAAGTGAGTTTAGAAAATTCTAAGAAATCTAAAAATACAAATCCTCAGAACTTGAAACTAAAAAAAAAGTTTAAAAAATCAGATATTAAACTATTAAATTATTTCTAGGAAGACTTTAAAAAAATAAAATGCTTAACTATTCTGATGGATTTCAAGTTACTAAAATTAATCATCGCTTAATTTTTTAAAGATAAATTAGCATTTTTAAGTTAAAAAGATACATTAAAATATGTAAATTATCACCAATATATGTTAAATCTGTTTAAAAAAAACCTGTATTTTTTAGAAATGTACTTTTTTTTTATTTATTTATACTAAACTAAGCTTTTTTCGGGATTTATTGAACAAAATCTGTGCAATGTGACTGACGAAATACAGACGAATTAAAAATGTGAATTTGTTTAAAAAATATTTTTCCAGAAGAACGAAAAAAAGAAATCTTTACAAATTCAACTTTTTTTTTTTAACGAAGACATCTTGCTCATAATTAATCGTAGAGCTAAATGAGAATTTTAGGATAACTAATTTTTTTTAAATGAAAAATTTTGTTGAAAAGAGCAAAAATGATATGTTTAATTTTAAACGTTTACCCTCAGAGGCTGGAAAAAATGTGTATTAGTCCTTTTAAAACAATTTTTGCGGAAAAGTTTTTTCAAGTAATATCCTAAAACCAAACAACAAGAAAAATGAGTTCATATATTCTTTAAAGGGTTCTTAAATTGACTAGAAGGAGTTGTAAAACGTTCTAAAGTACAAATATTTAAACCATTTGATTAATATCATCAGCATTTATATTTCAATTTTTATTATTAACTATGAATACATATTATATTTAGAAATATTTATTAAATGTAAAATAGAATTTCTCTTATTTATAATATATATTAATTATGCTTACCAGAATGCATATTCGCAGTTTCACAGACAGCATGTCTTGAAAACAGCTATGCAAACTACAGTAATATGTATGTACAAGATACGGTTATGTCACATAGTACCATCTAACGTGTGTCCACTAGCAGCCGTCTTGAGTAAGTGACCAGTTCGCGCCCCAGGGTTTTCCTTGATATTATTAATCTACCCGAGTAGAAAGCCTAGTTGCGCAACACTTTTCGCTCTGATGAATCAAGGGATGAGCTATAAAAATTCCCTGTCGTAGGGATTTTTTTTATAGTTAGGGACTTTTAAGATATATGTTTCTACATTTTGCACCGTTATGAACATTTTTAAAAATCGTCTTTTTTTTCATTTGAAGTATGTGAAATAAATATTACATTGCGCTGAAAAGGGATCATTATATATTTAATTCTAAATATCTAAATATAATTTTTATGAAGTATTTACATAACAATATGTAAAGTTGAGTGACATGAAATGTTGATTTAGTTCTCGGATAAATATCGAAGTTTGTTTTGTCTTGAAGTTTCGTATGTAAGGATTCATGAAATTGAATTGATTGTAATTTTTTTAGGATAATGCACGTCATATAAAGCAGTTTGTAATTTTTTTAACTAAAGATTGTTTCCAAGCTTTTATTTAATCCCAATGCGAAAATCTACTAAGGTTCAATAGCCATTAAAACTGGTTGTAAGCCCGCTAAAGTGGCTCGTAAGTTTTGAACATGCACACATAAACACACTCATACACACAGACAAGCACACATATTCGTTATTTTAGAAAAATATATCGAATAATTAATAATGATATTTTAAACTTAAGAAAATTTGAAAATAAGCACTGATGCGCATGTAAGCAAACCGACTAATCGAAAAACAAATCGGAAAAAAGGCAACACGCATTTGTTTTTATTTTATTGAATAATTCAGTTAATAACATTAAAACTTTTTCATCGTAAGTCAGTCTGAATTATTCCATACTACAAACTACCCTCAGACTAAATATTGTTCTTGGTTACTGCGAGTATAATTCTGATGCTTATTTGTGATGGAATAAAAAATAAAAACTAAGCAAGGTTCAAATGAAATACATTGTAGTTTTTAAAATATACATTATTAAGTTAATAATCATTTTTCTAAAAAAGAAGTGAAAACAATGTAAAAAAGTGTATTTAGAAGTAGTCTTTATTTTATTGAATTTCACCTTATTATCGTAACAGAAGCTGATAAATAGATCCGGATAAAAATATTTATTAAATTAATAGTTTTAACAGCTAGTTTTATTTATCCAAATAAAAACTACTAATATTTATTAATAATTTTCTTAAGTGATGCAAGGATTTATCAACTGTGATGTACTTTACAATTTTAATAAAAAGTACGCGCGCGCGCGTTATTAACCCCTTGCGTACCAGGCTACGCTTTACAGTTTTCCCAGATTTCTGGGGATACTAACCTCAAGGTTACGACACATTTCATTTTTCCTTTCGACGCTGACTAAGGCGCACGTCCATTTGTATTTCATTTCTCTTTCTTAAGTTTGTATAGCTATTTTTGTTGTTTATTTTCATTTTTTTGTGCTAATATGGCATTATTGTGTTGGATTATTTCAATGAAAGTGGTACCGAATGAGAATATTTGACCGGAAGCGATGAATATACGAAAGTCAATCTGATACGGATTTATCTATTTGTGATTAAGAAGAAGAAAAAATGGAACAAAAACAACAATACACCTATGTAACACATGTGGAAAAGCTTTTCGTTCCAAGGAACATTTCGAGCGATTCCACAAAGATACGTAATTTTATTTTTAATTTTCTATTTTTTAAAATTTTTGTAACCCAGATATTTTGAGATTTAACTTTTGTAATTTTATACAAAAAAAAAAATCTACCCTATAATGTTTCATGTGCTGGTTACACTGGCTGTACACATAAATAAGCCATGTATCCACATGAGATTACAATGGGATTTTTCCCTATTCATAACATGTATTCACAAGTGCAGTGGTCTTCAAGCTGTATTCCACGAAACCCTGGGGTTCCACGATTCATAATCAAAAATCGAAAAGAAAATTATAAATATATATGTAAAATGGATTCACACACACGTTCTCTATAAGGTCTGTACAACCAGAAGTATCAAAAAGCTCAAACTAGTAATTAAAATTCTATAATACCTACTACATTGGAAATATAGTATTGTTTACTATCCCGGGTACCACGAAATAACTTTGTGTTCTTTGGTACATTATTACGCAAAACTTAATAGTTTTCTGAAACCCAGTGGCTGAGCGGTTAGTGCATCGCGCTTCCACACCACAGGTCCGACTGGGTCAAACCCCCGGGCTGGGCACGGTTGACTCAGCCTTTCATCCCTTTGGTGGGTCTATAAATGAGTTTCAAGCTTGTTTGGGAACTTAAAACTGGGGTTTAACGTCAGATTGATCCCCTGATCGGAACATCTGCTCATGCACCTTAGGGCCCAAGATCGCGTACACTGATTTGGGTACAGTAGGCCTTGGCCCTCACTGGCTGTCACGCCACTGAGTTAAGTTAAATGGTTTTCTAATGGAAAATGCATTATTTTTCATTTGTAGGTGGGGGACCTGTAATGAAGGAGGGGAAACTATTTATCGACATCTCAACAGATTCTATGTTGAAATCTATATTTAAGCAAGAACTGCTTCCAAAATTTAGGATGCAGATTCACGTAAAATGCACGGGATTTCTTTCCCTCAGTTGTAAACATTTTAATGCCATTCAGTACTATGTATTTAAATGAAAAATATTTATCAACGTATGAGGCAACAAAATACAAAAACCAATTAAACGCAGAATATAAAATGCGATTGTAGATCATTTCAATAGACCTAGACTTTGACAATTTGTGCAAAAAAGTGCAAGTTCATAACCCAATTACTAAATATGAAAGATGGGTAGGTGACACTTGGATGAGACAAATTAATTTTAATGAGTAAACTATATAATAATTACTTTTTAAAAATTTTTAATAACAAATATAATATTTTTTTTTGTCTACACATAAAGTACGTATAACATGTTGCTCTATTTTAAATATTATTTTAAAACATTTTTCTAAGTGTGCGTATGAAATGGAATTCCACAAAAACACTGCATAGTTCTAAGGGTTCCTTGAATCGAAAAAGTATAAAGACCAGTGTACTAGTGCTTATAATTTTGTTGAATGAGGCAATCACTGTTTTTTTACATGTAAATGCGCATTTTCCCTATACTTGTTAAATTTTAATGTTTCAAAAGAAGTTATCATTTCTCTCAAAAAGTAAGAAATATATATATAAATCAGTAAAATAATATTAGTCATCTTTCTTTCAGATATCGAGGGGTCTTTAGAGTTTCCTCTTTTCAATAACTCATAAATAAAGTAAACCCATCATGACAACCATTAAGATATGGTCCAGTTAGGGCATGAGAGTTTTATTTGTCTTTTCCAAAATGATACATATATAGGTTAATAGCCTTTAAGTATATCACAAAACGAGAGTGACAGCTTGTCTTTTATATATCTAGTCTTAAAAATATAAAGAGTTGATTTTAAGAAGTTGGAAAAGTCGGTTGTGTTATATGCATGCAGTTATCAATGCTAAATAAGGAATTTATAAAATGTTAATTTTTTTTGCATCGGTATAAACATAAGCGAGTAAGTGCTTTTAGATTAGTATATCAATTAAATAGAAAATTTGGAATGAATTTTACGTTTTACTAAAAATCGAATTGAATATTCGACTTTAAATTACTGTAAAATGAATGATATGTCAAAGACGTAAAACTAAATTTTTAAGAGGACATTTCTTTTTCTTTTTGCCCAAAATGTTCCAAAAGAAGGCACATCTTTTATTGCATATAACTAAGCATAACACTTTACAAAATGCGAAAATGGAAGAATTTTATTTTAATTTTCAATTTTAAACTTTTCACACTATTTTTTTTATTTTATAATTGTGGAGCACAAAAACTACTAAATGTTTGCTTTTTATAAGTACATTCTGCATACTACGAACAATGATTCATATATCTTAAAAGAATTTCTCTCACACTTACAAGAGGGCTGCGGTAGCCCAGTGGTCAAGGTATCGGATCATGGCAGGCATGTCATGAGCTCGAGTCCAGTACCACTAAAGACCCACCGTGTAGGGCAGCGATGTACGTTAAATCTGTCGAGAGCTGAAACGTCCTCCCGTTGGTGTGGTGTGGCAGTTAGGAGAGGGGGTGGTGCCAGCTCAGGTACCGTCCACGTCACTTGACCATGGTTCAAAATTAAGTTGTCCGTCGCCTAAAGCCCTCATGTAGCTGAACAGTGCAACGTTAATATTCACTCCCTCACTCACACTTACAAAAAATTTCATGCTCGTACCTCTTTTTCAATCGGTTGAGGATTTTGTGTGTGTGTGTATTGCACAGACAATTTAAAGCATGGTGAAATACTAAGTCTTACATTGCAATTAAAACAGAGGTAATATCGGCCTTTTAGGATTACATTTTCATTTTCATTTCTTCTGAAGCAACAAATTGCCTATTGTTTTGCCATTCGCTGTTCTTTGTCAAATATTTTCAAGAATCTAAACGCCTGCCTTCAATGAAAAAGTCCCTCCTTCTCCACAAAGAAAATCCTGGATGAGAAGTATTTCAGTACCTTGGACAAACTGTTACGTCTCTTGAAAACACACTAGCACTAATAATTTCACTATAAAAATTTAAAAAAAAACAGTTGTGGTCAGCTTTCGGTAACCCGTATGACGTACGGATTAACTATTTAAGGGGTTAATTTCTTTGTGGCAATATTAAATAAGAAATAAAACATATATTGCGCTTTATGAATAGTTATTGTACTTTATAGCAGGCAAGCCATTTATAATAAGTAAAATTCATGCAGATCGCACTATATATGGTTAAAGTAGTATTTTTCCCTTCTGTTTACTTACTTTTAAAAAATGATTGGTTTTTTTTCTGATTTATAACAAAATATCTTTTAATATTATATTTTTATTTACAATTGTTGTTGGATATCATATATATATGATACAAATAATTACTTTCAATCTCTGAACATAAAATAAACACAGAAAAAGTATTTCCATTTTTTAAAAATCTTTTCCCTCATTAATCTTTCTGATCAAACAACAAAGAGAAGCGGGGAAAAGAAGCGTATATAACATACTAGCTGGTATACCCGTTCTTTGCACGGGTGAACTGAAAAATTAAACAACACATATTGAAGGAAAAGAAGTTTTTAATGAGTTAATTTTATGTGAATTGCAAATTAAACAAAAAAAAGAAGCTTTTTGTATATCTCAGCTAAACAAAAAAAAAAACACCTTTGTTAAATTTTAAATATGTAGATCTAATAGCTGATAAAAAGGATTTTTTTTTATTTATAATTCTTCGTAACACTTTTGAGGATCGATTTTTCAAAATACCTCCCTAGGCTGATCTCTGCTCAGCAAAAGTAACACATTGTTAAAAGTTTTGCGTAATGAACGCTTAAAGTAGTGTAAATAATTTATATCTGAAAGTGTAATACATTAATATCACTTTCTGTTGTATTTATTTTATTTTAAAATTGTAATATTCGCAAGCAACGCCGTTTCTTAAATTATAATGGCGATTCAATAAAAAATAATGCGCAATGTTAACGATAGAGTCAAGTTGGCAAATGCCTAGCTACTTTCGTAGCTCGAGCTTTATTAGAGCTTTGTAAGACCCGCCGTGTAGGGGCGTGATTCACGTTAATACTTTATCCAACCGCATTATGATTTACTGCAGTTTTTTCATACAATATTTTTTTTTGGATCACTACATTTACAAATTAAGGGATATACATAAACAAAATACTCCACTTTTGAAAATTTAATCCGTTAGAGCTAATAAATTAATTAAAGATATTCCACTGTAAAATTAATTATGTCCATCGTTCACTTAAAATAAGTAGTCAAATCATTTTCCAAGGTCTTCACTAACATACAAAAACATAAGACACTTAAATTTTGACAAACTATTTTTTCCGCTAAAATACTCATCATGGAACCCGTGCTGCCATATATCTTGGAAGAGTGGATTTCAAAGAATATTCCTGCTAAGTATTGGTAGAATATTTCTTCTAAGTTGGTGTGGTGTGGTAGTTAGGAGAAGGGGATGCTAGCTCAGGTGTCGTTCCCGTCACTTGACCATTGTTCAAAATTACGTGGTCCGTCTCTAAAAGCCCTCGTGTAGCTGAACAGTGCGACCTTAATATTCACTCACTCACTGCAAAAAATACAGTGCAGTAGTTATAATAAGTTTTATACTTAAAAATGCAATATCTGCCTATTCAATTAAAATTATAGCGTTATAATTAACTACTAACAACAAACAAATTTTGAAAATTTGTCCAAATGATGCAGTGTGAAAGAGAAAGTTTATTTACTTTAAGTGCCAGAACCGATAAAAGCATTTATTTTGAAAAAAGATCGATTTCTTACTACCAAATGTGCATAATAAAATCATAAAAAAAACATTAAAATGAAGATAGATTTATAACAACTTCTCTCTTCAAAACTTAGTTTTATTCTGAAATAAAAAAATAGGCATTATTCTGATCACAGGAATTAATTAGAAGCGAGCCCATTGCGTAGCCAAAACAAAAAGAGTTTTTCACACAAACAAAAGATAGATATATGTTGACGTGGTCTTTTTTGCAGCTTTTTGCTTGCAGATGGCAGAATTTTTTCCTTCTTATTTGACAAATAGCGTTATATTTTGGACACTTTTTACAAATTTTTATAAATTATAGCCTATGGTATAAATTATAGCCTATGTGTTATTCTGATGTATAAGCTATATTACTGTAAAGTTTCATCAAAATCCATTCAGTTGTTTTTGCGTGAAAGACCCACAAAGATTTTCACATTTGTAATACATATTAGATTTTAAACAGGGAAACTTAACTCGAACTGAAAACGAAGTTTTTTTTTTTTTTTTTTTTGCAATCATAATCTCACCGAGAAATAATGAAGATGTGACGAGTCAGAAATCATTCACAAGCAAAAATGATCTATCTCTGGAATACTATGATTTATTTTTTTTTCTTGCACATAGACACTCTTCTAGTTACTGAAGCATATACAATTCCATGTTCTATACATTTTTATATATAAAAAAACAGCATTGGGAAAGATTCCCTCGCATTGGTGCACTCTAAATCACCAGCAATGTAATAAGTCCCTCTCCTGTGGCTTCCATACGTCTGCCAGAAGCAGTTGTAACATTAATAAATGAATAATAAATTAATAAATTTTTGCCTGAATTTTAACAATTATGGATATTAGAAAAAATGTTTACAAAACTTACCTATCTAATTTTAAAATATCTGTCATTTTGCTGTTACTTTAAAATAATGTGACTAAGCATACAACTTTGGACAGCAACTAGAATTCCGTATAACGGTTGTCTTAAAGCCCATTTAAACGTATCAAATAATGAACTATGTGGGTGTTTAGAATTAAAATAATCCCCCTTTTTTTCAATTCCTACTAATAGCTCTTCACAATCTCTCTCTATCAATCTCTATCTCTTTCAATCGTTAATAAAATACATTTTACAGCGCGCTCAGTTGAGCTTAAATTTTATATACACGATTATTTTAGATGACAATACGGTAATTTTTAATTATAATTAATACAAATTAATTGATTAAAACTAATTATTCAAAGAATTATAGATACAGCCACGTTGGCATCATTTTTGGCGACATGGCGACCATTTTGGCGACTTGTGTCAAAAGGTTTTTTTTCTCACATTTTTAAGCACTCATTTGTAAACGATTCTGTAAACATTTCTGTAAACGATTATTCTGGATAACAGTACGATACTTAAATGACAATTATTAAAAATTAATCGCCACTTAATATTGTGATTGTGTGTGTATGTCTCATGTATGTACATATTTATATTAATTATAATTACAATCGGATCTCTACATAACAAAGTCACTAAATCCCAGAAAAAAGTTCGTTATATGGACAATTCGTTGTATAGAGGTCCATCTTTCAATATACTTTATGAACTACATAAAACAAATTTTATATATATATAAATTCATAAACACACAATATATTAAAAAAGATAAATATCTACACCTTTTTAAAAATTAATATACGTTTATTTTATATACCTTACCCATAAAAAAAAACAAAAAAGATAGAAAGAAAAATTACAAGGTAAACTAGAAAAAAGAATGTCGAAGAACTAACTGTATTTTCAATATTGAGAAAATAATTTTATATTAAAATTAATGAATTTTAAGGAAATTTTCAATTTAAAGCAAGCAAGTAATTAAACATACATTATTTTATAATTAGAATACGGGGAAATGGGACAACTTCACTGAATGTGAAAGGGCATATCGAAGATGTTTCTAATGAACTGGTCAATGAGGTTTAAAGGTTGCACTTTAAAAACGTCCAGAATATTTCTCTCGGCAAGTTAGGATCTAACAAAACCATTTCAAGATTTATGACCACCGTAAAATGTGTTAAAGAGAGAATTACTTGAAACGTTCCGCAATATATTCAAAATAGGGAAAAAAAAATTGAATCGCAAAAGAAAAAGTTCGTTATATAGGAAATGCACTTCGCTATATAGAGGTTATTTTACGAAGAAAATCGAGAAAAGTTCAGGATTCCAGGAAAAAGTTCGCTATATAGAAAAATTCGCAATTTGGAGGTTCGTTATATAGAGGTTCGACTGTATTTGATAAAAAGTAACTAAAACAAAAATTTTCTTTGTTAAGGTATCCGACTACGTTCGGAACCGTGATTTTGCAAAAGTGAATAAATGGATAATTTTCATGATATTTAGTGTCACTTAGATTAGAATACATGTATACAATTGTTTTAAGGACATTTTGACAAAAAAATTTATTTAAATACAATATTTTGGCAAAAAATTAACTTAGAATAATTTTTTTTCAAAATGTTCCCCTTTTGTGAAAAATGCTTCTATTATAATATTTTGCCTGTATATAGCTCAGACCTCTGTGCAGAGGCTCAACTAGAATTTTTGAAATATATAACTTAGAAGTGGGTTTATCCACGTTTTACGACAACAGAGCGGAGAAATTTTAAGAAAAAAACGCCGATAATTATTTCAATTGGTTGTAATTCTGAAAATAATGTGAATTTTTCAAAAATCATAGTTGAGCCTCTGTAAAGAGGTCTGAGCTATATACAGGCAAAATATTATTGTAATAGAACCATTTTTCACAAAAGGAGAACATTTTGAAAAAAGATTATTCTAAGTTATCTTTCTGCCGAAATATTATATTTAAATAATTTTTTTTGTCAAAATGTCCTTAAAACAATCTTATACATGTATTCTAATCTAAGTGACACTAAATATCATGAAAATTATCCATTTATGCGTTTTTTTTTTAAATCACGGTTCCAAACGTAGTCGGATACATTAACGTAAGAAAGAATTGACTTAATTTTTTTTATATTACTTACATAATAGTGATATTAGTAATCAAAAATCTTTCCTCTCGTTTCACTTATGCATATTTATTTTATAGCTTACAAACTTTTATTATACAGTCATCCGTGAAGAAAACAAAATTTTCTCACGATGTGACAAATTTCACATCAAATAGCTGACATTATATGAATACTAATAAAATGGGAAAATTTATGATGCATGGCAAAATGATTGTGGTGCATTTAAAATACAAAGACAGCTTATAAAATGTTTCCCTTTCTTTTAAAATGTAACATTTCAAGGCCGACATATTTCCGAAGCATCTCCCTCGATCTTTGAGAACTAGTTTAAAGAGAGTGTTTTGGCAGTTCCTCAAGTAATAAATAGCATTTTCTAAATTTAACATATTATTCATATACATAGACATTCCTTTGTTAAAGCTGAATTCATGCGCAGCATTTTTTGTGACTGTAGAACACAACGTCACAAAGCATAGCTCACTGTGTGTGAAATATATAAATATATACCGAGCATATACACTCCCGGATATTACTAATCTTTAAGGTATCCTGCTACGTTCTGAACCGGGATTTTAAAAAAGGCATAGATAGATAATTTTCATGACTTTTAGTGTCACTTAGATTAGAATACGTGTATACAATTGTTTTAAGGACATTTTGACAAAAAAATTTATTTAAATACACAATATATCGGTAAAAAATTAACTTGGATTAACCTTTTTTCAAAATGTTCCCCTTTTGTGAAAAATGCTTCTATTATAATAATATTTTGCCTGTATATAGCTCAAACCTCTGTACAGAGAGGCTCAACTATGAGTTTTGAAAACTGCACATTATTTTCAGAGTTACAGTCAATTGAAATAATTATTGGCGTTTTTGTCTTAAAATTTCTCCCCTTTGTTGTCGCAAAACACATGGATAAACCCATTTCTAAGTTATATATTTCAAACATTCTAGTTGAGCCTCTGTACAGAGGTCTGAGCTATATACAGGCAAAATCTAATATGTATTATAAATGTGAAAGTTTGTGAAAATCTTTGTGGGTCTTTCAGGAAAAAACAACTTAATGGATTTTAATGAAACTTTACAGTAATATAGCTTATACATCAGAATAACACATAGGCTATAATTTATACCATAGGCTATAATTTATAAAAATTTGTAAAAAGTGTCCAAAATATAACGCTATTTGTCAAATAAGAAGGAAAAAATTCTGCCATCTGCAAGCAAAAAGCTGCAAAAAAGCCCACGTCAACATATATCTATCTTTCGTTTGTGAAAAACTCTTTTTGTTTTGGCTACACGCAAGGGGCTCGCTTCTAATTAATTCCTGTGATCAGAAAATTGCGTATTTTTTTATTTCAGAATAAAACTAAGTTTTGAAGGGAGAGGTTGTTATAAATCTCTCTTTATTTTAATTTTTTCTTAATGATTTTATTATGCACATTTGGTAGTAAGAAGTTGATCTATTTTCAAAATAACTACTTTTATCACTTCTGGTACTTAAAGTAAATAAACTTTCTCTTTCACACTACATCATTTGGACAAAATTTCATAATTTTTTTGTGGTTAGTAGTTAATTATAAAGCTGTGATTTTTTAATTGAATATGCACATATTGCATTTTTAAGTATAAAACTAATTATAACTACTGCACTGTATTTTTTGCAGTGAGTGAGTGAATATTAAGGTCGCACTGTTCAGCTACACGAGGGCTTTTAGAGACGGACCACGTAATTTTGAACAATGGTCAAGTGACGGGAACGACACTTGAGCTGGCATCCCCTTCTCCTAACTACCACACCACACCAACTTAGCAGGAATACTTAGCTTTAATATTCTTTGAAATCCACTCTTCCAAAATATATGGCAGCACGGGTTCTATGATGAGTATTTTAGTGGGGAAGGCGAAAAGTTTTGTAGCCGATATTGCGTTTTCAGCGGATTGCAAAGATTATTATTTTTGTCGCAAAAAAAATAGTTAATGTCAAAATTTAAGTGTCTTATGATTTTGTCTGTTAATGAAGACCTTGGAAAATGATTTGACTACTTATTTTAAGTGAACGGTGTACATAATTAATTTTACAGTGGAATATCTTTAATTAATTTATTAGCTCTAACGGATTAAATTTTCCAAAGTAGAGTATTTTGTTTATGTATATCCCTTAATTTGTACATGTAGTGATCAAAAAAAAATTGTATGAAAAAAACTGCAGTAAATCATAATGCGGTTGGATAAAGTATTAACGTGAATCACGCCCCTACACGGCGGGTCTTACAAAGCTGTAATAAAGCTCGAGCTACGAAAGTAGCTAGGCATTTGCCAACTTGACTCTATCGTTAACACTTCGCTATGTTTTTCATTGAATCGCCATTATAGTTTAAGAAACGGCGTAGCTTGCGAATATTACAATTTTAAAATAAAATAAATACAATAGAAAGTAATATTAATGTATTACACTTTCAGATATAAATTATTTACACTACTTTAAGCGTTCATTACGCAAAACATTTAAGAATGTGTTACTTTTGCCGAGCAGAGATCAGCTTAGGGAGGTATTTTGAAAAATCGACCCTCAAGAGTGTTACGAGGAATTATAAATTTAAAAAATCCTTTTTATCGGCTATTAGATCTACATAGTTAAAATTTAACAAAGGTGTTTTTTTTCTTTCTTTTTTTGTTTAGCCGAGATATGAAAACAGCTTTTTTTGTTTAATTTTCAATTCACATAAAATTAACTCATTAAAAACTTCGTTTTCCTTCAATCTGTGTTGTTTAATTTTTCATTTCACCCGTGCGAAGAACGGGTATACCAGCTAGTATTATTATAATAGAAGCATTTGTTACAAAAGGAGAATATTTTGAAAATGGGTCATTCTATGTTCATTTTTTGTCAAAATATTGTACATAAATAATTTTTTACTGTAATACTATTCTCAAAACAACTTTATATACATTTTCTAATCTAAGTGACACTAAATATCATAAATATTATTCATTTATACGCTTTTTCAAAATCTCGGTTCCGAACGTAGTCGGATACCTTAACATAAGTTATTGTTATCAACAATAAAATATGTTTTACATTACAATCTAAGATTACTAAAAGCACCATCAGAAATAATAATATTCACCAATAATTTTATGCCATTGTACAGTTTTTTTAATGGGATTATCTCCTAAAAATTTCGAATAGATTTTTATGATAAATCCGTGAAAATCTATAAAAGGAGATTTAAAGAATGAAAAATGCTACAAAGCACATTTATATAAAATCACATAAACGAAAACTGTCTAAAAGTATTCCTACGTTGTAATGTTTGTTATATGGTCTCTCTACAAAACAAGCAGAAAAGTTTATTAGGTCATCTTTGTAAATTTCCGATGCATTTTCATATAATTGATTTCGATATAATTCAGTTATTTCTGTTATTTAAATATGAAATTATAAAATTTAAAAAAGTGCTCAAAATGGTATTTAACGTATAAGTTGTATATGTACATAAAATATATAATTGTCAGAAGAGACATAAGCCGATGCTTACATTTAGAACTAATAAACTAAGCCCCCTTGTGATCAAAATAAAAAACAGAATCAAACGAACAAAAATGCATCAATCAAAAATTGAAATAAATGTCAATACATTGAAAAAACATGATCATATATAAATTATCTGGACTCTTTTAAAATTTAATTTTTTATATATATATTTTCTTTGATTTATTTATATATTAAAAAATCAATGTATTTTCAATTAAATCACTCAAATATATTTGAGAAAAAAAATTTTGCTAATGAGAAAAAGTTGAGAAGTAAAATCAAAAGCAAAGCAAATTTAGCCTGGCAAAGATCAATACATTTTTAAAAGTTTATATATTACATAATTTTGCTACGTACTTTTTTAAAATTATGTAAAATAAAAAAAGATTTAACATTTTTAAATAAACAAATAATTGCGCGTGTTGATCTTTGAATATAGTGTTATTATATGTGTGGCTCGCTTCAAACAACATAGCAGCATATCTGAAATTGAGGCATTCTTATTCCTGGCAATACACTGAAGTTTTTAGTGGATAGTAAATAGTTCTAGAACTAAACCCCTCTAGTTCAAAAACTAAACGATAACAACATCCATAAGCAAAAACAAGGATGTTTTCAGACACGGGTCAACTAAGATCAGGCCTAGGACCTCCGCCTCGTTCTCGACTCATCTTCAATACGATCATGATCCAAATAATTTATTCATCCAATGTTATTCCGGGATATATTCTCTCCAAACTGGGAATTTCTAACCACATGCCTGTTGGCAGCAGTGGCAAGACTGCATTATTATGTCATATTCGTCGTCTGTGCCTAGACATACCATCATTACTCATTTAGTCGAAAATGGCAGTCAGTCGAGAAGTGGCGTAACGTATACCCCCGAAACGCCCACGTCGCGGGGGGGGGGGCAGGGCTCTAGAGGGCCCAAAGCCTAACTACCGCCATGTATCTACACTTTGTCAAATCCTTGTAGAATGGTCGAAATATTCTCCGTTACGCCACTGCAGTCGAGTCTGTTAGTGTCTAGATTTGTGTGATTGTGAATCACGCACACTTATTTGTTACGGGTTACTGTTTAACGAGTATTTAACAACGTATGCTGTTCACTGTCTACTTTACAGGGTTACAGCTGGAATCTTCATTTGCATAGAAGCTCAGGACCTCTCAAGAAGTCTTGGAACATTGTTGTAGTACTTAGTTGGGAAAACCTAGTACTAAAATCATAAGTTCTGGAAGGAATGTTTGTTGAAGGTACATTAAACTTGTATTATTATCAAGGCACTGAATAGATTTAAGAGGAAAGTTTAAAAAATATATCAATTAGAAGGAGGAAAAAACGAATGGGGGGGATCTTTGTTTGAAATGGATCACTGTTGGAGAAATAGAACAATAAAAAAAGTAACATTTAATATTTTTTGAAAACATTTAAAGATTGCATGCATATTTAACGATTGTGACAATAAAAATAGTACACAGCTTCGAAACAGTTTCAAGGCTCTTTAATTTAACAAATACTTGATAAGAACTGCGCATTTAATTTTCGAGAATTTCGCTTTACATTTTAGGGATATTCGAGACAAGAAATATCCCTGCGATGAGGGAAAAAATGATGGCCATGGAGCGTAAAGAACGGTCACAAAATAATCATCGAAAATTAAAAGGTTCCGAGATTGTGCCATCGCCATAGCAACAGTAACGGTACATAAGCGTGTTACGTATGTTTTTGACAATTACTTTTCTTCGGATGGTTGAGAATATCGGTATTTTTGTGACGATATTAATCAAGTGAAGGTATGTTCTCTATTTGACCGATGATGAAAAATACACAGTCTAAAATTAGAAAGTAATTTCTAACGATGTTTATTTCAGCGAGAATGTGTAACACTATGCCCTAAGCATTAGTCTTCATAACCTACTACGTCTGATGCTAAATCAAGGGCAAGTTACACAACTTTTGATCGTTTTATATAACTCAGTATATCAGCTTATGTAATATTTCCAACGAATGCAATTTAAAAAAAATTAGTCGTTACACACCTGCTTCGTTCAGGACCGATCCTAGGGTTTCGGCCGCTAAGATCTAATGGGCCACCTCTCTAGAGAATCTTTCATGTTTTGACTAATACTTAACGTTGACATTATAAACTCATCTACCTGTAAAAGAGTAAAAAGTAAAACATCAATAAAAATTCAAATATACGTAAAAATATTCTTTCCTCTGTTTTATTTTTCTAAATTGGGAGGCTATTATTGAAATGAAAACTTTTACTTTTCCCAAATTGAATTTAAACACTCTTATGTCTTAGGGGCACACTGTGCACTGACATTCTATTTTTCTTAAATTATGGTATGCTATCGGAAAATCGGGACTTATTTTGATTTTTCAATAATTATTTAAAATTCAGCATATTTATTCGACATATTATAAGTTTTATCTTGAGAAATTGGTCAAAAATTTGCTTGATTGATAGAAGTATATTATACTGTCTGTGGCCGCCCCCTTGCTTTGGCCGCCAGTGACGTTGCACACCTGCAAGGATCGGCCATGGCTTCGTTGCGTTTTTCATGATGAATGAATATATATATATATTGTTATCGATATATGTCTTGCCATTAAGTGCTTTCACATATATTGAAAAACAATCTAATAACCCATTCCTCTTAATTTAAAAAAGGATTTGAATTTTTAAGACTAAAGTCTATTTCTTACATTTGCGTAATTCCTTTTGGGAATAGATTTCCGTAAAACCCGTTTTTAGCTGTTATCTTCTCCGCAAATGAACCATGCTTACCGAATTTTAAGTTTGTAGGTCTAATAGTTCAAAAAGGAAATTTTTATGTATAAAGCATCCTAAGCCCCCGCAAATCCTGTTAGGAGTCAATTTCCACAAAAACCTGTTCTTAGCGGATCTCTCTACTCTGCAAATGAGCCATACTTATAGAATTTCAAGTTTGTAAGGCTAATACAGTGGACTTCAAACTGTGTCCCGTGAAACCTTGGGGCTGCTCGTGTAACAAAATGGGAAAGAAAATTATAAGTTGTGTGTGCAAAACAGATTCACGTTTTCTATTAAGTTTGTGCAAAATCGAAATACCTAAATCCTTGCTTCCCAACACAAGTCGCACGTATCATGGGAAAAATCAAAAAGAAAATATGCGGTTTCAGATAGCTTTTTTTACGTAATCAATTGCAACTTTTAATTCTTTGCCTGTGCGAGCTTGGGAACTCTTACGGGGTATACAGTGGCAGAAATTTACCCCAACAAAAACAATAAAAAGAAAATTTATGTTTCATGACATTTTTTAAAGGGGATGGGATAGAATGATTCAGAAAAAATATTTTTTAATAGTAATAATGGAGAACTTGTAGCAATTTGATCCCGGAACTATTTATTTAGTTCCAGCATTTATACAGATGAGGCAGAAATTCCAGAATTTTTATTTCATGCTAAAACAGCAAAGCCGAATGATATCTTCAGTTTCACGTTATTTTGTACTCCCTTAAAAATTAATGCGCACGTGTAAGATAAAGTAACAAAAGTTATTGAGTTTGTTATTAGTTTTTTTTACTTTTAGTGTTATATGTGTAAACATCCATCATTACCACTTGTTTTTTATAGTATTTTTACATGTTGATTAAAATGTTGATGTAAATGTTTTCTTAACTCGAGTGCACCATAATCTTCCACAAACATTTTCGATTAACATTGTTATTCAATGAAAAAATCTTATTTGCTTCATATTGAAAATGTCTTCAGTCGCTTTTAAAAATAAATTTAAGTCCATTTAAAATAAGGAATATTAAAGAACTTTGAAGGGCATCCAATGATTTATTTACTATACGTAAAAGAATTCTAATAACAATAATTATATTCGAAATTGAAGCAAAATGTGTCTATAATAGTTTATATTGTTATAATTTTCCTTTATGGTTAGTAATAAATAAAAAAAAGTATAATTGTTGAATATTCAGTTTATATTGCTTCAAACTGTTTAAGAAGTTTCAAAGAAAATGTGTTAATTGGTAAGCTTATTTGTAAATGATTTATTTTACGAGCTATTAGGATAAATGATATTATGCACTGTAGGTTATCGAATAACTTTGTCTTTGGAAATGATTCTGAAAGTTTAAATACTTATATTATATGATATTTTTTAATTATTACTGACAAATAGTTCTCAATATTTTTATTTTATCAATAAAATTACTTTTTAAATATTTCTGTTAAGTAAGAATAAAGCTGAATTTTTTTCGTTGACATCTCTAGTCCTTTTAGAGCTCTGTAATCCAAGTGTTTCTAATAACGAACTCAAGACCAGCGCTGTTGAATTACGGGTTCAAGTCCTGATGACACTCAACACCCTCCCTGCAGAAGAAGTCGAGGTACGTTCAACATTTGATACTCAAAGTCCTCACGTTGATGTGTTGTGGAAGTTTAGAGAGTGGGGTACCACATCAAGGCGTCGTCCGCATCACTTGGCTTTGTTTCAAAATTAGGAGGTCCTTCACCAACGGCCCTGGTGTAGTTTCAAAATTTGACGACGATTATCGCTCTTTTTTTAATCATTTTGGTTTAGTATTTTTTGACATTTCTTTATAAATATTTTTAATTGAATTTATAGAATTGTTGGAATTGTTGCATGTTTAAGAACCAGTGAATTGAAAAGAAATCAATAGGAATCACCATCAACGATATTAAATTACACTATTAACACTCTCTAAACAGAAATCAACAGTGATAAACAATATACCAGTATTTCTACCAGTGGCTTCATCAGAATATTTGCGCGTCAATAAAAAAAGGTATAAGTATAGCGATAAGCATTTAGCTTCGCTTAGACGGGAAATTAAAATGAACAGTGGACTGTGTGAAGCAATAATCATGAACAATATCTTGTGAATACTGCTAAATTAAAAAAATGTATACGTATGTATGTGTAAATAGGAGTTTTCGGAGTCTCATCATCCACATATTTGCATAAAGCTAAGGAATATTTTGAACGTAAACGCGAAGGATTAAATAAAAAAAAATGTCCTCAAAATATTTGCATTACAACAGATAAACTTTTCTTGAGGTTTCTTTTCGTATCAATGATCCAATTGGTAAAGATTGATTGAATATTAACGTCGCACTGTTCAGCTACACGAGGGCTTTTGGCGACGGACCACGTAATTTTGAACCATGGTCAAGTGACGTGGACGACACCTGAGCTGGCACCTCCTCTCCTAACTACTACACCACACCAATGGGAGGACATTTCAGCTCTCGACAGATTTAACGTGCATCGCCGCCCTACACGGCGGGTATTTAGTGGTACTGGGGCTCGAACTCGTGACAAGGCAAGCCACGGTCCGATACCTATACCACTCGGCTACCACGGCCACTTAGTGTAAAGATAATAAAGCTGTATATTAAAGAGGTAATATCTTGAAAAATTTGATAGTAAATATCAAAGAAACTTGTATCTTATCATTTCCTAATACAATCACCGTGCGATTAATTGAGTTATTCGTAAATTTTGTAAAAAAGAATTTATGTTTTCTTTAAAATCATTTCTATAAATGTATAATGCAGTTCAAAAGAATCTGGTACAACCACTTTGATCATCTCGGTTCGCTATTACACTCCAGATTTATTACATTTCCTATTAGGCGAAATCAGTAAAATCTTAACTGTTGAAAAAAATTAATTCAATCACTTAACGTAATAGAATTGATAGCGATAGCGATTTTGGTAAACCTATTAATCCTTTATAATTTAACACGGAACTATCATACTGTTTTTTAAAAAAATAATCCTGGGGTGCTCAACAGTAATATCTGACAAATCCATTATCCAACGGATATTACAAAAATAGAATACTGCAACAAAATAGCGTCCAGTATAAAAATGTTACATATTTTTTAAAAAATCGAATCGCTTAAAACTAATAGGGTAACCACAATTAAAATAAACCAAAAAAGTAAAGATCGTATACGTAAACACAGTAGCAAACATATTAACCAACGATAAAAATCAGTCTAATCGTATAATTATGTTATCCCCCATCTTGGCGAAATTAGAAACAATTTGGCGGGTAACGACCTAGTATTAAATTAGTACCTTATAAGTACACAATTGAATTGCACTATGTTTTTCTAAAATTGTTATACTTCTGTAAGAAATGCCTATGCATGTAATGAACCCAAACAATTTTTCTCTGGATAGTACCCAATGCTTTATAAAATAAATTTACGTACGAAAAAAAAATATTAGAGTTTTAAAAATCATTTTATAATTTTTTTTCAAAGAAATTATCCACTGATTTTCAATAAATAACTCATTTACTATGTTTTGAGCATCATTATATATATGTGTGTGTGTAAAATACTTTATATATTTAAGTTTTATTTTAAAAAATGGTGTTTAAATGAAAATATGTATTACGAGATACTAAAATGTATATCCATGTGCAACTAAAAAGAAATAGAAAAACTTTTTCAGGTAAAAAAGGTTATTGTTGTAGTTCTAGAGAGTAACTTAAGTATCATTATTATATAGGCATACAAAAGAATATAAGCTCTATTGGAAATATTAAAAATATATATCCCAAAAAAGGAATCTAAATTTTGTCATATTACTATTTCGAGTATACCTTGGAAACCTTAATAGCTTAAGGATTTGAAAGGACATCTGATTGTACCGATTTAAATACTTCGCTTCCGTTAAATAGTAAGAAAAGTAGTAGTTTTGTTAAGTAGGTAAAAAAAAAGTTCACAGTATATACAGCCTTCAATAGCTCAACCACTTTTACTTAAACATATTTTGATGAAATTATAAAATATACCACTATTGGGACGCATCGAAAATTGTCTATTCTTTTGAAACTGTCTAAAAGTAACTAAAAAACAATTTCAAACTCACTAATACTGTACGATTGTATACTAATTATCATCAAAGCCTTTCTGAGCAAAAATGGTAAAATTTGAAGTTTTTATTGTATTAAAAAATAGCATTACCTTCTCTTAGGAAACCTTATTCTCTTGGAAAGCTCACGCTTTTATAATATCCATGTACCTTTATTTTGTCTTTAGAGACCGTCCTCACTTCGGATGCTGATGCATAACCTTACACTGTCTTTCCTTTTTTAGGATGATGATGCGTAGCTTTACACTGTCTTAGGGAACCGTCCTTTTTTAGGATGCTGATGCATAGCTTTACACTGTCATAGGAAGCAATCTTTGCTTTGGATGCTGACCCATGGCTTTACCCTGTCTTATAAAACCGTCCTTGCTTTGGATACTGACGCACGGCTATACCTTGTCTAGATACACCGTCTACAATTAGGAAGCTGACGCTTTTATTACGTCCACAAAGCGTTACCCTGCCTTCCGACAGCCGTTTTCGCTTAAGAGACTAACGTTTTTATTGCATCGACATCACTTTACTTTGCCATCTGATATCGTTTGCGAATTATTTTGTGTGCTCATTTTATTAATAAAAAATAAGCTCATATTATCTTTCAGTAAATGAAGAGTGTAAGGATTCACTACAGTAACCACAATTGATGAAAAAGATTTTAGTGTCAATGTCTTTTAATTTCCCAGTTTTTGTTTAAATTTTAAATAACTTTCAAATAATAATTTAAAGGTATAATTTTCCTAATTTATAATAAATATATATCTCGCCAAACTATTACCTTTAAAAAATGCCTGGAGTAAAATTTTTAAAGCAATTATTTTCCCTTGAGTTTTAAAAACAGCTGAATTATTTCTATATATATATATATATATATATATATATATATATATATATATATATATATATATATATATAAGCATATTATATTAATCCCAGTAAAAATTCCTTCATTTTTGACTTTTTTAAGTAATTTGATAGATAAAATTTTTGTTCAATTTTTGAACAAGTGAACTATAATTTGAAACTTTAATTACTTAAACTTAATATGGGATATTTTTGTACATCAAAGAGATTGTTACTCATATGGAGACTCTTAGAATTGATAGGATACTTCAGGAATTTGTAAGACCATGTACCTGAGTTCCCAAAATTTTACTCAAGAGAAAAAATCAACATTTCCCACTATAAACCACATTTAAATCGAAATAGTAAAACCTATTTTTTATTTTTTTAAGTTCGTTAAAAATAAAAATATATATACAGTGGCTCTCAAAAGTGTTCGTACACTTGCAATTTTTTAAAAAATTAATATTTTAGACTAATAAAAATTAATATACAGGAATTAAGTTTCAGAAATTCAATACTGACAGAATACTGAGTGGGATGACAACAAGTTCAAGTTGTTAAAATTTAGTTGAAACAGTGAAGCATGGTGTTGAAGGTGTTCTTATGGAAAGGGAGGGGGGGGGGTATCGGCTTCAAGATTAGATATTTTGGCATATTTTGATGGTATTGTGAATCCTGAGCTTTATTTAAGTATTCTTGAGAACATTTTGAAATTATCCGGCCAAACTTTGGGTATTGGAGATGAAATCATTTTTTAATGAGACAATGACCTCCGTCTTACTACTATCAATGTACACCCCTGATGCCTCTATAACTATCCCGAAATTCTGAAAACAACTCCTCAATCACCTGATTTAAGCCCAATAGAATATATTTGGTGAGAATCTGAAGTTAGACTAAGAAGACATCACATATAAAAACAAAAAGTGAGCTTAAAAACAATAATCACAGAAGAATGGAGGAACATCGATGTAGAAATTATAAAAAATGGATGGATCTAAATAAAGACGTTTAAAAGTTCTTGTGGATGCAAAAAGATATCCCACTAAGCACTAAATTAAGAAAAAAAATACTAGAGTCAAAATTATGTTCAGATTTTTTTAAGTGTACAAAGAATTTTATAGTGTAATTTTTTTAGTAATAATTTTTCGAAACAAAAGTTATACTATGTTTTAAAAATTTATAATGTCATTTCAATAAGAACAAGTTGCAGATATCATAAAAAATTACAATTACAATATATTAATTTTTCTTAGTCGAAAACATTAAATTTTATAAGAAATTGCAAATGTACGAACACTTTTGTGGCCCACTGTATGTAAAGGTAATAGAACAACTGATTTTTGAATTTTTATTCTCATACATTAAAATAAATTCATTGAATATTAATATATTTAGCAGCTTTTTTATTTTTGCGTTCAGTTGATGTTTAAAGTATCGTTTGAGATAATTTTGTGTGTTTACGTAACAAAAATATTCTGCTCAATAAAATAAGGAAATAACAAACGCAATACGATTTTTTATTTTTATTATAAAAGTGAGATAACACCTGCTAAATTAGTAATTTCTTCCAGCTGGACTGCTTACTGTTTGCTTATTTAGCACTTTTGAGAAAGGAAAATAGAATTTATAACAAAATTAAAATTGTCCGTCCGATAAAGCTAATTCTAAATAAAAAAAAAAGATTTATTATTAAAAGAAATGCGAAGAAGAATCTACATTTCAGCCCTGTAAAAATTTCTATAAAATTAAACCAATATTTTTCCTTTTTAATTTTGCCTGAATCTACTGTTCTTAGATAAGCTGGTTTAAAAAGCCATTCTGCGAAAAGTAATTTATGTGAGTCCAAGGATTAGAAAATTGAGACTTTGATTCCCAAATTCAATGATAAAGTAGCTAATATTTTACTGGAATCGTATGTTTTTTTGCACGTGAGAGCCAATTTCCCATTTTTGATGCTAATAAGCACGCAAAAGAATAAAGAAAGAAAGAAAAATAATCATAATATCTCATTTGGAATAGTGTATCATGGTATTATAATGAATAAAGAATACTGATGCTGTGAAACTGAAATTTTTTTATAAAAGTAAGATAATTAAATTCCAGATTATTTGTTTTATTATGAGCAGAATTATCCAGAAAATATAGAACTCTGCTTTTACTGTATGGAATTCAGATTAATTTTAAATGAATCAAGTCGAGAAATAAAAATTTAATGAATCAATGAGCTATAATTATGGGATGTGTGAATATAGTTAAATTTATCTTATTTCGAAGATATAATTGCTGTGCTAAATGAGGTAAATAGTATATTAAATGTATATACTATAAAAAATTAAAGGAAAAAAATGAATATATTAGTTTTAAGAATTTCTAGCAATTTGTAACTCAAACAGGATGATGGATAATGTTTTGAAAAACTAGCAATTTTCTAATGAATGAATTTAATTTAATGGACAGTGTTCAAACGCGTATTATGGATAATAATTTTTCAATTAAAAATATAAAAGAATAATTTCCTGGAGAGTAAAATAAGCATTGATAAATAAAAGACTATTTCGAGTACTATAATAAGTCAGAAGGTTTGCTTTACACAGTTATAAACATTTAAAGGGTTTTTTTTCGTTTTCAAATGGGGTTGAGTATTGGTAAAAATCATTGCAGACCTAATACATTTCTGGAGAACCTGTACCACTTTTTAGTGTAGCACCATATAGGTGGATATTAATTGCCACAATGTTATTTTCCTGGCCAATCTCCTCCCCAGAAACGGGAACCTGAGCTCTGACGAGGCGAAATCGTAATGGGGATTTAATCGCCGAGAGCTCCCAAGCCAAAAAGTCACACTAGAAATCATAATCATACGCGACATGGACGCAATCGACTTTTTCCATCGTGAAAATCTCCCGACTCGGGCCGGGGTTGAACCCACAAATTTGGGTGCAGAAGGCCAACGTCTAACCAACTACGCCACCCTGCCAGAACATGTCTCCCAAAACAAATACAGGGTTGGCGAAATTAAAATTCCGCTACTCAAAGGGCCCTGGAGGCCGTTCTACTGATCCGAAGAAAAATATATTTGGACAACAAACACTTCAGATGGTGTGCTCGAGGTTTCTGAAATAAAAAAACAGTTTAAAAATTGCCAATAGATCGTGCTGTGGGTCAGCACATTCCAGCAAAATATGCAAATATCACGCCCAATAAAAGAAAGATGTTGTTCTTGCCACAATCAGATAAGCATTGCAGAATGCCGACGTTGCCTGAGAGAGCACTTCTTGTTAAGCTATGTCGCAGGGAAATGACTATATAAATTCGGAATTTCATCAAATCCTTAAGGGATATGATCAATTGACGGGAGATGTTAAAATAACGTCTCTTCGAGGTCATTTTCCTGATGAAAGCAAGTGATTTTATCAAATCCCTGAAAATGTTTCAGTGAAATGAACTAGTCAGGATTTGCATTGGCAAAATGCTGTCCAAGGCGAGGGGGAACACCTGGGAGTGTCGAGTCCTTGTACTTCCTCACCATACAGGTAGTGCTCTCTATCGATCTCCTAAATATAAATCCTATATCTTTAAGAAAATGGCCCCATTGGATTAACATAGGGATTAATATTTTAGTGTGTAAGCAACCGAGAGGAAAGATGTTACACATAAAAAAATACCAGCCTAATTTTCTAATTATTTGTTAATTAGTTTCGAATAAATAATTTGGTATTTCATTAACTACTGTTGTATTACTTACTTCTACGTTTAATAATGTACCCTATTTGTTAAAAAAACACTTTTAAAAACTCTTGACAATATTATTTCAACATTTCACTGAAACAGATCATGTGTATCGTAAAATATGACGAGAGGATATTCGTTTAATTTCAAAAATTAACATATATAAAGAAATTTTAAAAGAAATATGAACGTTTAGAAAAATTAAATTTATGAAAACGTTACATTGTGTCAGTTAAGCAATATTATGTAAAAGTAAGTAGTAAAAACTTAATTAAATCTCCAGAATACACACACAAAAAAATAACCCCGCAAAGGTTAACTATAAATCTAACTAAATGATCTTATTAATTATAAATCTTTTCCGTTGCGGAGTTAGATTTGTTAAATGGCTCCTTTTTCTTTTGTTATTAATTCAATTTTTCTCTCTTAAAAGTCTTATTAAATAATGCGCACAGTCTAAAGAAATAAAATAACTTATTTAGCGAGAGCCATATACCTCTTTTATAATAAAATCGAAACACATGTATTGTTTCCTTACTTTATTAAACAGAATATTTTTACTTAGTGAACAAGCAAAATTAAGCCAAACGATACTCTAAACATCACCTAAATGCAAAAAATAAAAAAAAATTGTTAAATTTATGAATACTTCATGAGTTTATTTAAAGATGTGAGATTCAGAATTCGAAAATTCGATGTTTGATTAACATTATAACACTTTTTTCCCTTTTTATTTGCATTCTGTAATTTTTTACTTATTTAAAACTAACTTTAAAACTAGTATTTAAGAAAAAAATTAGTTTTCCTAATGATTCAATTTTAAAAATTCAGTTACAAGTCTTTTTCTTCAAATTTCTGTGGATCCGATAAATTCTAGGAGCCACCATGTGAATGTAATTTGAAATATTTTGTGTCTATAAAAAAAAGGCTTTTTTTTTCTTTTTAACTTGCAGTTTTTAAACTTACTTTTGTTCTCGATATTGTTGCTGAGCATGAATGCTGTAGCATGAATAAAAATGCCTAATATAAAATTTAATTTATTAGTTTTTATTTCATCATATAATGTGTTTCGTTTATCAACTTTGTTTATACAACTACAGTGGACGACAAAAGTGTTCGTACTCCTGAAATTATCTATAAAATTTAATGTTTTCGACTAATAAAAATTAATGTATCAAAATTGCAATTTTTTTAATGATATCTGCAACTTGATTTTAATGGAATGACATATATAACCCATTTTTAAAACATAATATAACTATTACTTTTAAAAACTAATATTCAAAAACTACTAAAAAATTACGCCTTAAAAGTGTTCGTACACTTAAAAAAAACCTCACCATAGCTTTAAATATTGTATTTTTTCCTAATTTAATACTTAGTAGGATATATTTTAGCATCCACAATAACTTTTAAACTTCTTGGTATAGATTTCATCAGTTTTTTGTAATTCCTGCATCGATGTTCCTCCATTCTTCTATGATTATTGTTTTTACTTTACATTTTCTTTTTTATATGTCATGTTTTCTTTTTTAAAAATCTAGTTCTCACGAAATATGTTTTTCTACGCTTTAAGAGATTTTTTCAGAATTTGGGACAGTTATAGAGACACTCAGAGGAGTGCATTGAGAGCAATGCGCTTGGTGTCATTATCTTGTTAAAAAATGAAGTCGTCTGCAATACCAAAATTTTTGGTGCAGAATTTCAAATTGTTCTTTAAAATATTTAAATAGAGCTGATGATTCACAATACCATAAAAAAATACCAAGGTACCTAACCCTTAAGACTATTTAAATCAACAAAATTATTTTTTTTATTTATAAGTCCTATTTATATTGAAATAAGTTATTATTCTATACAGTTGCAAGGTTAAAATATTTCTTTTCTGTAACATTTTATTTATTAAAATGGTTTTTTTAATGGAAGAATTATTGCCATTTTTACCGCTTTAATAAATAAAATAAATTGTATAATTTTTGGAAGGATAAATGTAGCAATTTAATATGTAATTCAGTCTTTTCTTCAGTTTCACTGCCAATATTTCGAAAAACCATTCACAAATTAGCTTTCTTAATGATGTTTTAAAAAGGGTTCCTACGAAGAAAACCCTAAAAAATTTAAAAACCTTGTAGAGAGAGAGAGAGATTACCAACTCTGAAGAAATTTTACACAAAAAGTTTCAGTAATTTTCAAAAGATGGCGCCACGATTTAAAAAGCCTAATTTCACTTTAGTTCAGAAGCAATTCCATCAGCAGATACAGTTCGCAACATAGAAAAAAATACAATAGTCCCCCCCCGCCTTCTGAAGTACCATCATAATCACATTTAAACATGTTTTTATGAATTATTATCAACAATTTTCTGCAAGAATTTTGTTTAAAAAAGTACACGCACATATTTTTCATTTCATTTTCCCGTTTAAAATAGAAAATCGTAATTTTTCTTTTAATATGAAAGCCTTTAAAACGATTTTTTACGATATTGGGCGTTAATAATTTCATTTTCATATGCAATTAAATTCATTTGCTTCAGTTTTAAATTGAAATCATATGCAATTAAAAACATAAAAATGTTCGTTCAGTCATGCAAAGGGATTTATATTAAACGAATATATTTTATTGCAGTATCCTCTACAGTGGCATAACGTACATCCCAACATCTCAAGGGGGCCCAGGATTCTAGGATGCCTAACGTGTCTATTTGACGTCAAGTACGTATTTGAGATTAGGGCTCAAAACCTGACTTTTCAGGGGGCCCTAATATTCTCAGTTACACTATTGATCCTCTACATATAAAGATGTGTTCTTGTATGGTGAATTTATTTGCATGCGGTACATACAAGTTTCAGATGGTTCCCTTTTTCTTAAGAGAGAATTCTTTAGTTTTTCTTAAAGATTCCTGCATGGAATACACTCAGGAAAATTGAAAATAGCGACCCAAGAAGGAAGCTTAGTACAATCGCGAAACTTTGCAAATAAGTGCAGGGTAATGGGATATGCAAATGATCCAAGTTTTGTGCCAATACGCATGCTCATACATGCCGAGGTGGCGCTATAATCAGGAAGAGGGTGCTGCTACATAAGCCAGCGCAAATTTGAAGATTCATAAACGTGACGATTACCCGCCGATTGTAGGAAGACTTTGGTAAGAGAAACATGCCAGGTAAACGTGCTAGAAGACATTTCTCACAGTTAAGCGAGTTTGAGAGACCTGATCATCGGGATGAAAACTGCAGGTTTGTCGATGCACCGTGTTGCTGGCCAGGTGGATCGTTCGGAGTGTGCGCTTAGAAATTGTTGGGAGCAGTGGACACGAGAAGGTCCCCACGCACGGAAAACCGGGTCTGGAGCGACCAGGAAGACCACCAGGAGAGAGGATCGAGGGATCGTGCGGCAAGCACTTGTGGACCCCACAGTGACTCGTTCAACGATACGAGCAGATGTAGGCGTAGCAATTGTTCCACAAACAACTTCCAGACACCTTGCAGAAGCAAATCTTAAATCCAAGCGCCTTTTCCGTGCACTCCTTTTAACAGCGGAACATCGGCAACTGTGTCTACAGTGGTGCCAAGTCAGATCAATGTGGAATGTCACAGATTGGCAAAAGGTTGTGTTTAGTGGTGAATCCCGGTTTGTTTTGGGAACAGATGGTAACCGTGTACGGGTGTGGAGGCACCCTGGTGAGCGGTACAATTCCCCCCTCACTGTTCTACGTCACACTGCCCGCACAGCTGGTGTAATGGTCTGGGGGGCCATAGCCTATGATAGCCGGTCCACTTTAATTGTGATGCATGGAACCTTAACGGGCCAACGTTGGGTTGATGATATTCTTCGACCCCATGTAGGAACTTTCCTAAATGGTCTCCCAGGGGCAATTTTCCAGCAAGATAATGCTCGTCCGCATACAGCAAGAGTTGATTAAGACTTCCTACGTCAATTTCAGACTCTTCCATGGCCGGCCCGCTCCCCCGATTTGTCCCCTGTAGAGCACGTGTGAGATCAGCTAAAACGGAAGATGCCATCGTGTTCCTCTGTACATGATTTAGAGTTGGTTGTTCAAGAGTTGTGGGCCTATCTGCCTCAGGACAACATAAGGTGTGTAATCAACTCAAGGCCGGACCGTGTGGCGGCATGTATTGCAGCTGGAGGTGGTCTAACGCGCTATTGAAGTTGCCCAGTATTTGTGTCGTTGCACACCCTGCATTCGTTTAATTGTTTTGATTTTGAGATCAAGTGAATCTCTCATCTGTGTCATTATGTGTATTAAATTTCATTTCAATCCGATGCTTTCTTCTTGGGTCGCTATTTTCAATGTTCCTGAGTGTATTTTAAAAACTTTGGTTGCACTTTTCCATTAGTTGATGACCTAAAATTCAATTTTGTCTTTTTAAAGGCATAAAAATGTTTACATTTGCTTATTAAAAATTCTTTACTTATAGAAAAATGAATAAAACTTTTCTTATCGTATAAATATACTGAATAAACCATAATTGTTCACCACTCTTCACTAATTATAAAGTCAAAAAAATTAAATAAAGAAAAAAAAGGCACGGAGAAATATACACTTTCCAGCTTCTAAATATTTGCTGAGTTTTACTTCGGTAATTGGTTTTTGTTTATGTATAAAAAACAGAAATCTAAATTTTTAGAATCAAAATATCAATTTTAAAAAATAGAATGGAATTGGTAATTGAGAGTACTAAAACACGAGCAGCACAAATATTAAGTATTATTTTTTTCTTTTGAAATCTTTTATTTAGAAAATTACGCATAAAAGTTGTGACGGGTCTTTATGTGACTTCCAACAACAATCTTCTTGGGGAATCTTTGCGCTAGCATTCACGTTTATTTCACATTCATCCCTCTCAAGAAGAAACCCTGAGATACAAATTAGTTAGAGTATATAAAGTTAGAGTTTAATAATCATTGGTCAGAAGGAGCGGAGCATCTGAATGCAGTGTTACTATGTTAAGAATTGGAATTTATGCATCTTGACTAAAGGACGGATTTTGGCTACTAGATTAAATTCTGAAAAAATGTAATTAATTTTTTGCAGGCTTTAAAGTCGCCAAAAATGATACAACTCATGTCAAATGGAATATTCCCGCTGGTAAACTTTTACAACCACATTTTCAAAACAAGGCGCGCTCTTTTCTTATTAGTAATGTCTTTTTCAAAATACATCAAAAATGGATGAAAAACCACTAACTAATAAACATTTTTTTATGTGTATATTGTGTGCTGTCGCCAACAAAGCTTGCTTGCTGAGATTAGCGCCGGCGAAACGGAAAAGTACCCCTTTTTTATATAAAAGAAAAGTGTTCCAGTACCACACCAATAAAATATGCAGACACTTTCTTTTTTTTATCAATTATTTTTATTATTTAGGCCCAGTGGCCGAGTGGTAGCGTATCGTGCTTCCACACCACAGGTCTGAGTTCTATTCCCTGGCTGGGCAAGGCCGACTCAACTTTTCATTCCTTCAGTGGGTCGATAAATGAACACCAAGCTTGCTTGGGGACCAAAACCTGGGGGTTTCGCTTCAGACGGACCACCTGATTGAAACATCTGCTTATGCACCTCAGCGCCCAATGGTCCCGTATATTGGGATGGGCACAGTAGGCCTTGACCCTCAAGGGCTGTTGCGCCACTGAGTTTGAGCTTATGTTTATTATTTAATACGTTTTTTTCTTTTCTGTAGTAAGCATAACACTCAAGTTGCAAAAAGAGTTATTACAGAGCCCACCAATGATTTTCACTACTTCCTCTCTTCTGAGAGATAATTATATTTTTTAAGCAAATTTGTTCAAAATAATTTCCTTATTTTACCATAATGATCTTTGTAAATATATTTATGCATTACTTTATACGTTTCTTCAGGACCGATGCAATAAATGCAACCCAGAAAATAAAATTTAAAAAAAAATTGATTTGAAGAATAATATATGAAGATTGTGGAAGAGGTCCCAGTTAAATCAAACGAAGTAAATCATCATTAATAAACTTTCGACAATCCCATGAATGGTCAGACAATTGAACCGCAATTTTCTTGAGGTCCCCTTTGTCCCTTTGTTGTTTCTTTCGAACACTTTTTGTTGATATCGAACATATTTATTGATTTCGAACATTTCGTTCACATTCTTTTTTAACTGTGGTTAATTTTAAACATTTGCCATTATTCATACAATGAAAAAAAACCCTTAATTTACAAGACAAAAAAAAAGCTTGAGAAACTTAGAAACTTGGATGGATTATAAACCACGATATCTGCAGAGCAACGTTTCGGTAAACTTTAGCACTTAGTTATGTAACGATACAGAGAATGGAAGATTAATGACCACAATGTGTTTAAGTGACAGCACACGTACCACTTTGTCTTAATTCTGATGCATTTCTACCTCTTAAGTACGAACTGTACATACCAAAATTTTCTGGCGGGTTATTTTTTTGCAACTCCTTGTCTAACGAGTTTGTGCTTCCATAAGATTCCTATGGAAATAAAGGAGTGGCTATGGAAATCAAGAACTGAGATCTTGATTTAGATAATGTTTTGTCTAAGTATTTGAAAAACAAAAGGAATATACACAGCCAGCCTTATCTGACAAATCATTTTAACTTGTTCTTTAAATACAATATTCCTATTAGAAAAAGATAAATAAAGTATTTAGAAATGTATACGGTTGTGGGTTTGGAAATGGTCAGAACCATTATTATTAAACTTGTATCATAAATGGTTATAATATCTGTTACATATTAATAGCAATATTGATATGAGGTTTAAGTTTCGTCTTTGCGAATATTTAATTATATGAAACTAAAATATTCCTTTGGAGGAGAGATAATAGTCAACTCTTAACCCTACAGGCATCACTCGCGTGAAAAAAACAAACGTAAGTTCTCGTGCAGGGTATCTCCCACCCAAGAGTGTTACATTCTGTTTTTACCTTAAAATTTGTATTCAAAGGTGAAAAGAGAAATTAAGTAGGAAATACAATATGTTTATATTACATTTTTCACACTTAAATTTAGTTTTTCTGCTCTTTTTTTTAGGGCATTCAGTACTTTGTTTATACATTCTTTCAGTCTTCTTTGCGAGTGTGTGCGATGTTTTTCGCTAGATCTTAATTTTTTAAAAAATTTCGTAGAATTATTACTTGCTGGTTTCTACATTCTTCAGTAAATAGAATTCCAAACACTTCAAAAATCAACGTTGGTTCGGTGTTTAGTAGGTGGTTTCTGAGTACTTAACAAAATCATTTGCGTATTTATTATCGCAACGTTCAACAACACAAAAAATATTGTCATAGGCTAATGATTACATTTTCTAGCTATTGAATAAATAACATGTGGTCATTTTATCAAAGACGGGAAGGTATTGTTTCAGATTTCAACCAAACCCCCGATGTTGATGGTACTGTAGATCAGTGCTCCGCAACATTTTATCGCTGCGGACCGGTCAACGTTTGATAATTTTACCGCGGCCCGCTGAGGGTGGGACACGTTGATTGTTTATATTTTAGATTGTTTTGAATTTAACAATTTTAATTTAGTTACATTTAAATATGCCTTCAGAATAAAATATAGTTGCACCAAAATTGAATAAAAGGGGTTTAATGTGGAATATAAAGTGATTTCCGTGGAAAGTTACGCAAATCCGAGAGAAATGCACCACTTTAAATAAAATGGCAAGAGTTTAAAGTTCTTTAGCCGGCCCGGCACCATTTGATCCATGGATCGGTATCGGTCCGCGGACCGGGGGTTGTGGATCACTGCTGTAGATGAATCCTTTGCATCACCACTTTGTATTAATGAAAGTAGAATTCCAATTTTTCTTAGGAGTATATAAAGCAATTTTTGTACCTTTTTAAAACAAAACATGTGAGAGTAAACTTCTCTATTCTTTATGTTCAAAAATTTTGGAATTTTCTCTTTATTTTTCCTTATTGATTTAGCAGTAGTTGTTTTTTTCAAAAGTTAATCTGAAAGTGGATAAGATATATACCGAATGTCTCCTTTAAAATTACTTTCTTCACAAATGTTTTTGCGTCTATACATATAAAGCATTTATTTTCTCAGCAGTGTCTCCCTCTTCTAAATCTCGATCGAGTTCAGTGGAGGAATCATACTTGCTATTATACTCTTTATGATTTGATTCTTCCTCATCATCACATCACTGAGACTTTCTTCATCCGAAAATACAGTTGTACGATATTTATTAAATACTGTATCTATTGATTTACTTAAACATCACATTTCTTCATAATAACAACAATAATGTGTCATATCATAAGAAAGATTTAAAGCGCGCTCATGCATTCAAAGCTGTAACGGTATGACATACTTGAAGAGCCCGTATCCAAAAATATATATTTAGACTTCGCCTATAAGCTAAGGCCCCTCTAAGGATATGACCTTAAAATCAGCTACATGAGAAACTACCCATTTTCCAAAAACAGTTTAGAAGGAGTGTTGAAAAAAGTTAGACTGTGGGTATAACATACCTTGCGCGAGAAGTGCCGGGTTAATATTGCATTCTGATTTTTGTTGCATATGAATATTTTAGCAAATTATTCTTTTTTCGTTTGAATCAATTGATTTCTTCTGGCATACAATACATCACATAGTAAGCCTTAGCCTTAGCCATTTTATTGTGTAAAATAATTTAACTTTATAAGAGCAAATGTTAAAATTTTGTATTTGGTTAAAGGTTATCCAAAATGTAATAACGCAGAGAAATAAAACGGTTACATGTTTAGTTATCACATAAACTAATATCAATATTTTTCTATCCGAAAAAGCTATCGAAAATGTGACGGATCTATTCACGATCATTCCACTAATACTCTTGGGAAATCTTTGAGCTATCAATTTGCGTTATTCACCACCAACCCTTCGGAATAAGGAAATCGTGATATGCAGATTAAAATACTATACATGTCGAAGTTTTCTAGCTAGAACAGAGAGTAGGAGACGAGATAAATCGGAAATCACACACAGAAATAAGGTGAGATTGCTACTGACAGGTATCCTTACCAGTACTTATTGTGATTAAAGACATATATATATATATATATATATATATATATATATATATATATATTAGGAGGAAGCTTTAAAGTGACGATTGTTCACTGAGATTAAATTGATATTAGATTCATTTGCATGATAGATTAGATTAGATCATGTATAAAGTAAGGATAGAGTTTGATAGTTTCCTAATCTTTCATGTATTGCCGTCGTTCTTCCACTTTCACAGTTAGCACCGAGACATTCTCTTACTGTTATTAATTGAATTTGTGTTGTTTTATTGTGTAATAAATAAATAAATTGGTAGGATCATGGCGAGTGCTTCTTCCCTACCTCCCACATATATAGGTGCCCAAGAGAGAGGTGATAACCTTTCACAAAGTCACATATGTTCCAACACCTGGTAAAGACAGTTTTATAGTTTTATATTTTAAAGAATTCTCATGAAAAATTTAATGTTAACTAGCTGTACGCACTAAAAACGGGGTTATTCATAATTCCCTCCTAAGTTTCGGAGCTTTGAAGTAAACAAGTGAAGCTTATCATTTTTTTTTATTGTACCATGTTTTTATAACGGACTAAAGTTTTGTTTTCATCTTCTGAGCTATGGTCCTAATTCAAGTCTCCTGCTCATCGAGAAGTTAGTTTAAAATCAATTATACAACATTCCACCCGGGCCGACATACAAGAAAGAGAGTTAATAAAAACATGGTAAAAAACTAAAATGAATACAGCAAAAAAGAGCATATGAAAGAATACAGAAAGAAAATCAAATTTTATTTACATAATTTACAGGTGTTCCACATGTGAATCGTTGGACACACGGTATACATCAATGCGATGGTCCAGCTCCTGCTTCACTCTAGTCAACATGGACTTTTATTCCTTCATGCAATTCTGCTACATCACGCGGCGCACACACAAAGGGAGTATATGTAAAAACTTGGGTCTTACATAAAACACCAAGTTTTCAGGTAACACGGATAACACAGAAAGGATAATACGTGCTGTCAATAGCGTTGATTGTACCATGCTGAGTAGAATGAAGCAGGAACTGGACTATCGTATACAGTGACGTAACGAAGAGCATTAGGCCCCCCCTGCAAAGTCAGGTTTTGGGCTTCAAGTCGGATTTTACAAAGGGTACATACATACTTGGAGTCAATCAGGCTTTGGGTCCCCCGCAGTGTGGGTGTGTACTTTACGCCACTGATCGCATAGATGTATGTCGTGTTATCAAGGGTTTACAACCAAGGGTGACCAAAGGAACACCTGTGTTGTTGCTGCTAATTCCACTTGTCTAACGGTGTCAGATCGGGGCCTACGAAATTCATCGAGGAAAAGGTCTGAATGTACGCCTGTCGCTAGCTGTATATCTGAGCACTATGCAGGTGACAAAACGTTTTGGCTCGGATCCACCAGAATTTTGAGAAAGAACACCTTGGTGGTGGTCAAGGACCTCCCACCTCTATGTCCCTTCCACCAGCCTCACGACAGGACTTGCGGCTCGACGGCTATTTAGAGCAGAGGTCGTCAAAGTCCTGGTACACGGACCACTTGTGTTCCGCGAGAAAATTTCGCCGGTCCCCAGGAAAATGTGGAATATACTTACTCGTCACGTTAAGCTATGTTTCAAGATGCATTGAAACATAATTCGATTCATAACAATAATTTAACTCTCAAAAAATCCTATTAGTGGTCCGCGGAACTTAAATTAAGAATTTACTGGTCCGCGAGACCCAAAAGTTTGGCGACCGCTGATTTAGAATACTTCCATGCCTCGAAAAGCCCCCTTCCCCCAACTTAAACTTTAAAAAAACTCCAAACATTTTCAGCTTTTCAGAGTTTGATTTGAGATTTGATACAAATTTATGGAAAAAAATATTGCTATACATTAAAAATTATGTTATCAGTTCGTCAAACGATTAACTGATTGAGAAAGCTGTTTGGAACTTACATATAAAAAATTACAATCAGAGTGGAAGTGTGATTCATTTCAAAATCGATAAGGCGTAATGTTTCTTAATTTAACTTTAAATAAGTTCCAAAAATTGTCTACTGTTATATAGAAATATATAATAAGTAAAATGATTGTGATTTGTTACAAATTTAAGGAACAAAATTGTTCTCGTTCATAAAAAAATATGTCATCAATTTGTCAAACGATTTATTGATAAAGAAAGCGATTTTGGTATTTCGAATAAAAAATTACAATCAGTGGAGATATGAGTAATTTCAATGTCGGTAAAAGGTTGTTTTTTTTTTTTTGTTAAAAGTTTAGTTTATAAAAATATAAAAATAAAAGGCAAAGAGAGGGTATTGATAAAACATCTTACGAAACACTCGCTTGAAGGGAAAAAAAATTCCTTAAACTCAACTGACGAATGTTAGCGTTCATTTATTCTAAATTCGTATCTTGAATCACACAGGAAACTCCGAAATGAAATGAAGTCAGCCTGTGACGTCACTGTCCATGAAAACTAACAGCACGGGTGCTTGTCACCGCTGAGTAGAAGAAAATGAATAAAAAAGATATGCGGGAAAAAACGCTTGCTTAAAATCATTCTCTCTCTTTCTAACCGTAACCTTGTGATACATACTTTTAGCACTCACTTCTTTGCTGAGTCAATCGTCTTCTTGAACCTACGCAAATTTCTTTATTCCGCTACCGGTAATCTTTGTTGAATGTTTTGATACGTGTTACGTACGCCAACACAACTCCACTTTAATAATTTACGGTCGACAACAATTTACACTTCAGAATGTGTAAGCACAGCTAAAGTGCTTTCTGCGCTGTGTTATACTCTTGTGTTTTTCGAACGGACTAAGAAACTGGTTTTGTTGTGGAAAATATGGAATGGGGAAAAACAGTTGCGGAATTGTAGCAGCCGAGAAATTTATTCGAGTTATTTTGTTTTTGAGACTAGAAAGTTACATGGACTGAATTATAAAATAAATGTGTTTGTTTTGGCACACGTGTAGCTATTTTTCAGATGAATACATCAGTGTTAATTTTTTAAGATGTTTTATGTTATGTTGCAATTTAATGTAATTTTGTGGAAGAATTAATTAATATATATTTTTTTAACGAAAATTCAGAAAGGAATTGGATTAGCGCGTAACGCATACCCTTAACACAAATTAGGGAAAATTACAGTTTACAAAAAGTTAAAAAAATCCTTTTGCACTTAATCGAACGAAGTTTTAACTTAATTTTTTAGTCGCCAAATCTGGAAATGGGATCTGGGATTAGTCGCCAGATGCGGGATGGGAGCTGAAAATGGGAAATCGTTAGTCCTGATGATCCTGATCAGGACAATGGAACAAAATTATTAAATCATTGTATTGTCATCGGTCCTGGACAAGTGACCAAAATTTCGAATTAATCTAATCTCTTAAGGTATCCGACAACGTTCAGAACCATGATTTTAAAAAAGTGCATAAATGGATAATTTTCATGATATTTAGTGTCGCTTAAGATTAGAGAACACATGTATAAAATTGTTTTAAGGACATTTTGACAAAAAATAATTTAAATACAATATTTCGGCAAAAAATTAACTTAGAATACCCTTTTTTCAAAATGTTCTCCTTTTGTGAAAAATGCTTCTATTATAGTAATATTTTGCCTGCATATAGCTCAGTCCTCTGTACAGAGGCTCAACCATGATTTTTGAAAAATTCCCATTATTTTCAGAGTTACAACCCCTTAAAATAATTATCGGCGTTTTTTTCTTAAAATTTCTCCCCTCTGTTGTCGTAAAACATGGATAAACCCACTTCTAAGTTATATATTTCAAAAATTCTAGTTGAGTCTCTGTACAGAAGTCTGAGCTATATACAGGCAAAGTATATTATTATAATAGAAGCATTTTTCGCAAAAGAAGAATGTTTTGGAAATGAGTCATTTTATGTTCATTTTTTGTTTAAATATTGTACTTAAATAATTTTTTATCGTAATACTATTCTTAAAAACAATATATATTTTATATACATTTTCTAATATAAGTGACACTCAATATTATAAGTATTATCCATTTATGCGCTTTTGCAAAATAACTGTTCCGAACGTAGTCGGATACCTTAAAGAGGGTAAAATGAATTCAAAGATTCCGTTATATACAAGTGAAGTTTATGTAAGGGTGTTATAAAAATAAGACCGAAATTCACGGATGCGCTTTTACGCTGGTTTTCAATGATAGCTTTAAAAATATATAAAAAAAGAGATGAGCTTAAAAAAAATATGCACCCCTACTTAAATCGAAATACTGTTTATTTTAAAGGAATAATGTACCTAATGAACTTAAAAAGTTTTAGTTTTAAAAGTATACCATTTTTTTTCAAAAGCCTGGGATAATACCTCGAATAGAAGACTTCGAAACATAACAGCACTGTATACGTACATTTTAAGTTTCATAGTAAAAAAGTAGATGCTTGTTATAGTGCGAATGTATCTAAAAATTAAATAAACTCCAGCTTGAATAAAAAGGTGCGCGTGCGTTATATATTATGCCGGATTTTACGGTAGTTCACTTTTAATAAACAGAAAAAAATAATGAAGTACTGATAAATTGTGTTTGAACGTAAATTATTCTTGGAAAAGTAGATGTACAGATTTAATATAGCTTCTATCAATCTTTTTTTTAAAATGGATTTAGCTTAGGTTCTTTCATTGAAAAAAACGCACCATTTATTGAAAATATTTTTGATTTATCATTTTTTAATTTTTTTAATTAAATTCTTTTTAATCGTTTGATTTAGAAAATTTCATGTTTGAGTAGTTAAACCAAAAAAAAAAAAAAAAAAAAAAAAAAAAAAATCTTAGGAATATTAAAAAATATATATATTCCAAATATTCCGTAAAATAGTATTCTAAACCTAATATATGACGTATATAGATATATTTATACATTATTTAATTTATTTTTATTTTACGTGACGGAAAAAAAACATTTTTAAGCAGAACATCTCTTATAACTTGTTATTAAATTTGTTGTACTAGCTGGATATAATTTTTTTCATTACCTAAATATTTTATTGTAATAAATATTCAGGAGCAAATAACATTTATAGATATACTAAAATCAAAGGAATTAACTTTTTTTACAAATGGAAACCTTTTTAAATTTTTAAATGAATTCGAGATCAAAATACAAACCTATTTTTTAGGAAGCTGTTTTGCTGTTAATTTTGAAAACTATTAAAATGTTGAGAGCATCCCTTTTATAAGCTAGTAAAAACTTTTAAAGTCGGCTCGGTGGCATAGTGATAGCGTGTGCCAACAGAACTTTTAACAAAATTAAATTTAAGTCAATTCGATTTGTAAGCCAAATCCCTCCTTTGAAATTTTAATTATATTAAATAAGAAGCAAAAAAAAATGTCTAGGAAGCTAGCGTTCAAGAACGAAAGAGAAATTTAATTTAAACTTAAAATTAAAGTCTGAACTTAATCATATTGGAATATTGTGATAGCTATTTTAATTGTAACAAAAATCTGTTGTATATATAATATTCTACAAAAATAAATTAATAAACAGTGAGATAAAAAAATTTTTTAAAAAATTTAAAGTCAATTCCTACTTAGGTCAACAAAGAAAAACTTTATTTTAGTTAATGAAATGTAATTAATGAATTAATGGTTGAAAAAATTGTATCAAATTTCATTCACTACAAGTTTAAAAAAATATATTTCAATCCAAGAAAAAATTTGTTAGAAAAAAAATTAACGGCGCCATCTGTTGATGCTAGTTTTAATTTCATCAGAGAAATAAGGCAGAATAATTTTAAAATTAAAAAATAAATTTAATTAATGAATTAACATATGAAAAAACTGTATTAACATCAAGTGTCATCCACTACAAGTTTAAAAATGTATCTGAGCTTCAGGGGATGAATAAAAAGTATTTTTTAACAATTAAAAATTTGAACAAGATATATATATATATATATATATATATATATATATCAGAAACCCAGTGGCTGAGTGGTTAGTGCTTCGCGCTTCCACACCATAGGTTCGAGATTCAAACCCCAAGCTGGACAAGGCTGACTCAGCCTTTCATTTCTTCAATGGGTCGGTAAAAGGAGTATCAAGCTTGCTTGGAAACTTGACACGGGGCAACACGTTTTCGTTTAACACGAAACTGCGAGGACTGAAATATATTTTCGCGTTCATGTTGAAGGATATTGAAAAAAAAAACATATATTCAACAAAATTAAGTTTATTGAAGCACATTTTATGTACACAGATATGTATATATGCATGCATTTAATAAAAATGAATGAAGCAAAAACGTTCTCAAGAACGTAATGAAACTTAAAACAAAATTTGCAAGTTTTTTAAGAAACAAAACAGTTATTACGTTTTTGGAAAATAATCTCATATTTTTCTCTGCATTGTCTTTTTTAGGTTCAAATTGTCAACAAATTATTTGATGTCCCTTTTGTTATTCATTTCACCGTTGGAATGTGCGTCTAAATAACTGCGTATACTGTTCATGATATTCCTCATTTCGGTGGACATAGGAACAGGAGCTGCACTATTCATTTCATTTTCGCTGTCGGAATCTGTACTGGTGATATTTTTTGAGCTTTGAACTAACTCCAAAATGTCTTTGTCTGCCATAAAATTGGGGCTGCACACTCATTATCATCATCCAAACATACAATAGAACAATCCATTAATGCAGAAAACCTTCTCTAATAGATTTCCCAGAAGAGAAAAGTTTTCGTGTTAAGCAATTTTTGTTTAGTGTTAAGAAAAAGATGTGCATGAAAATATATAGTAGTTTGTCGGGCTATTATATTATTTCATGTTAAGAGATTTGCATTTCGTGTTAAGAGAAAAATTATATGAAAATATATAATAGTTTTTCAGGATATTATATTATTTCATGTTAACCGATATTTCGTCGTAAGCGTTTTCATGTTAAACGTATTTCAACAGACCTAGACTTCGACCATTTGTGTAAAAAAAAACGCAAGCACATATCCCTGTTACTAAATACAATGCTTCAGTAGGTGACACTTGGATCCCAAATTAATATTATTAATGTGAGTAAATTATATTTAAAATTATATCAGCAGTTTTTAATAACAAAAACAATACTTTTATAATTGTCTATACGTTAGTTACTATAACATGCTGACTTACTTTTATATATATAAATATTATTAAGATATATTCCATATTCTTCTAACAGTGGAATTAAAAATTTCAATCCTGTTCATGTGAAAGATACTTTTGAATTAATTCTATTTTATTCATCAACAATTATTATTTCATTTTAATGGGGCACATAAGAATTTTTCGACGGGAGGGACGGTCATCATTTTCGTATCACACGTCAATACGCCGCCAAACATATTCTTTTGATTGAATTATAAAATATTGAATATATAATTAGCATTAATTAACAAAATAGATTCTTAATAACAAATAATTAATTAAATTTTACATATTATATTCAGAGGTTTATAATAAATCGAAAAAAAACCCAAAGTCTATGGGGGGAAGGGAATCCAGACCCGTGGATTCATTTTAAAAATTAAATTCTTAAAACTTAACGTTAAAACCTTAAAAAAAAAGCAACAATTGAAATAAATTAAAACTGAATTAATATTAAAGGATAGGTACAGTTTTGCCGATATACTTCTATATGCCATTTCTTTTGTATCCAAGCAGTTATAGGACTATCAAATACTAAAGTAATCAATTTTAATGTCATTTTTGAGTTTATGTAACTGTGGGGTGGATTAAAAACCGTCATTACAACAAATTTCTCTTTGCAACTTTAAGTTTGACGCATTCTTTTTTTTTTCCACTCTTGATCAAACTCCCGTTTGTATTACTGGAGGCGTCATGTTGTGGTTGCAGACAAAGAAGTATGCCAGTCGAGTTATCAGATCTTTTGTCGGGCCCCGAGTATGCCCGCCACCTTGGAATAGTAACACTATCGAAATAAAAAAAGATCGGAGTCAGTTGCAGGTAAAAAAAGGCCGCATGACTCAGAGTTCTATTTGTGTCTCAGGGTGCCTTCTGTTTTAAAACACATCCCCACCCGAGTGTATTGGACTCACTGACATTTCGTAGACATTCCACGACACAGTGGCTTCTGTGTTCATCTAAAACGGGCGGGAAAAGATAGCGGATCAGATGCTTCGATTGAAATTCCACTCATTCTCAGAATAGTAATTAGAGAATCTTTTAATAGAATTTGAGGAAGCGACGTGATTTAGATTTGTGATTGGTTTTTCGATTTGTTTCTTGCAGTAAAATCCGTAAAATAAATAGAATTCGTAGGAAATGTATTTTAAAATGAGTGATTAAAGATATAATTTTTGATTGGGTGTTGTTAGGGCACTGTCTTCGATTGACTGTGGATCTTTCTTTCGTGTGGACAAAAATAAAGTTCTTAATGTATTAATATATATATACTTATATATAAAGAAGAAAAAAGACACTCGTTCATTCACTCATCACGATATCTCATGGAATATGAGACTTGCAGAGTGTACAACAAGGGTGTGTCAAACTCTCTGAAATGCTAACTTGGGACAAGCAAACAATGTTTAAAGTATCCAAACACGTTCGGAGTACTTTTTGACAAAATAGCACATTTAAACATTATAAATGCTTTTTTCGAACTCAGTACCAATAAATACCAATATTGAACTAACATACCATATTTAAAATAAATTGCTCAAATTTCATAAAAATCATTAATTATATGTGAAATTATAGCAATATTTTAAAAAACTTCATAGCAATTAGAGAAAAAAGTAATAAACTTATATTAGTAAAAGTATTACCAAAACAAATTAGATGCATTTATCTAGAGAAGGTACTAACATTTTAATGTTTTACTAAAATTTGAAAATTTTAGAGCTGATCGAGTAAACATTATAAGAAAAGTCATGTTTTTTATGAGATCATAATTTAAATAACAGCCCCTATCTCAAAAAGTATTCATACAATAAGAAATATTGTAGTTCCGTCTCTAGAAAATATCATAAATATCAGGCTGAAAAAGTTTTATAGAAATACATTTGTAATATTTTGAATTATCAGACTCGCCATGATAGATTTTGAGCAAATTAAATACCCAATTCTGGTAGACCAAAGACCCACTTCCGGTATTTCCAGTTTTATAAAATTGATTGTAACTTGGCCTCTAGATAGCGTAGAAACAAAACAAAGTATGTTTTGTAAAGCCAAAAAATAGCTCTATTTAAAAAATAATTAAAAAAAATTATCTTTCTTGACAGAATATGCTCATTTTTAATTTCTTCGGATACCTTAACTTTAGGTGGACAGCAAAAAAAAAAAACAATATTCATAGAAACTTATTTCGAGTAATACATTGTAATAAGCATAAATAAAAAACACGAGAAATTTAATGTTTACACGTCCTGATATCTCTTCTCTGCTACTATATTTCCTATTTCGGGAGAAATTATGATATTTTACTATATATTATTATTTGCCGATGTATTGGCCGGATGCAAAAATGTTCGTTGTGGGGCACGAGGTTGGCACTCCTGGCGTACAAGATAACTGTTGAATGAAAAAAAGTGTGTGAATTTCAGGTAGGGTTACCAAAAATAAAGATATTATTGTCAGTGTTTTACTTAACGGTTTTTCGAATCATAAATACTCCACACCTTTTTACCACCCCCTTAGCTACCTTTTTATTCTGTGACATGTTTGAAAACTTCAGAAACTTCTTTTTCATTTCGGCTTATATGAAGTTTTAAAAATTTTGGAAAAAATGTTTGAAGATAAAACTCATTATCTGCTTATACAGGTTGTGTGACGAATCTGTACGACACTTTATCACTAATACTCTTAAGCGTCTTTGGGGATTGAAAATTCGCGTATATTTCCAACCAGCTTTAAAAGAAGAAACCGGGATATGCAAATTAGTTAAAGTATTTAAGGAGAGTGCTGTAAGTTAACAGTAGGCTATGACGCCAAGAGATAGGTTGACAGTGTTCAAAGAAGATTCAAGTTTATTGTGCGATTGGCGTCTCGCGGATCATTAGGCAGTCATCTACAATTGGAAAGTTTGATACACCTGGAAAGTGAGGTAGTAAAAGGAAGGTGAGATTTAAATCTAGTTAATTGGCTCATAAGAGTAAATATATAATAAAATTAGTGGTAATTTAACGAACGTTAGTAATTCAAATTGCATGTATCTCTCGATCCTCTTATTCCGGTAATCCCGCTCAATATTGAGTTTAATAGTTGATTAGTATCATATTTCGTGATTTAATTTAATAGTAAGGGTCAATCACATTGACGTAGGCATATTGATTAATCTTTATAATTAGAAGGTTGATAATTGATTCAAGTGAATAAATATAATTTGTTACTGTAAAAATGTCGTCTGGTCATTCTTTGCCTCAAATCAATCTTGGTGTCCAGGGCAGAATCCAGGGGGATTCTCACAGCTGTAACGGGCCTATCCACGAGCCTACACTAATCCTCTTGGGGTAAATCTGTTTCTTTTAAATGTTGTTCCGTTGAAAACTTTCTCCCGAAGAAAAAGACACGGTTTATGTGAACGAAGGGTTGTATTTAAACATTAACTTTTAGGAAGGAACGCGAGGTCAGTGGTTAGTAAAATATAGTTGAGAACTAGTCGAGAGTTACTCGACAATTAATTGTTAAATGATTAAAAGTTGCTAATTGACGATTTAGTCAAAAAGCTAGAATTGAATAATAACGACAGGAGGTCGGAGAATAGAATTACGGTAATTTAGACCGTAGGCATCCAAAGCGATCCAAGAGTAAGTTAATTGAATTATAATTAAATATTTAGTATCCTTTCTGCCGTGTAATTGCTCCTATACTTAATAGAAGTGTGCATTTCCTACCCATCTATCCGATTGCCCCGCTCTCCTTCAACAAGACAACTGTGGAGTTCTCCCTCCTGCTAATGCAACATGTGCTTTATATTGGACTGCAAGACGCACGCCTTATGTCCGAGAGGACGTTGGCGAGTGTAATTAAAAAAAAACATTTCCTACCCTGGGTTGTTAAGTTGAGTGAATAATAAAATCGAATTGTTCTGATTATGGCTTATCGTTCCTCTAACCCCCAAACACCGATAAACGCGACAGCACGTATATCACAAGGTATAGCAGTGATGTAACGTACTACCCCACACCATGGGAGGGCCCAGGATTCTAGGGGGCCCATAACTTGACTGACGCCAAGTAATTACTCTTTGTAAAATCCGGCTTGGGGCCCCAAACCTGACTTTACAGGGGAGCTCTAATATTCTCCGATACGCCACTAGAGAATTACATTTGGAAATATATCGGATATACACATGCATTCATATATATATATATATATATATATATATATATATATATATATACATACATAATTCAAAGTAATCTTTATTTTTTTAATGACAAGTAATTAAACCTCATATTTTCTTTTCTTATAAATGTATGTTGTGAATCACGGTAAAAGTAGCAAATAGAGATATTATAGCATATGTACAAAAAAGAATTTTTAGTTTACTCTTTTAGAAAAGTAGTTATATTTTAACCATTTTTGTCCCGTTTTACATGTGTGTGTGTGCTTTAATGCTCTTGTATACCTATTTTCTGCTTTCAAATCTTTTCGCAATAAATACCGATTGATTCAAAAAAAAAAAAAAAAATGCGACTATTTTCAGAGTATTATAAATGTTTATTAAATTAAGTTATTTACATGAAATTTTCAATGTGACTTTCTTAAGCATTGTAAGTTTTTCATAAATGCTTAGGACAAGCCAAAAGAGCTTTTTAGAACATTTTGTAGGGAATTTTTCTTAATCTTTGATTGCTTTTTGAATCTCATGTAGTGCTATTACTTTACATCTATTTAATTGGTTTTTTATGAATCCCCATAAAAATATATTCCCAAGGAGCCCAGTCAGGGGCGATGGGAGCTATTTCTCAGAAGGAAGAAAAAAAATTTTTATCTCTCAGCCATTTCATAGTTGATTTAGCAGTATGACTTGGTACAGAATCGTGGTGAAAAAAAGGCAGCTTTTCCTCGAAGGTAAAGACAAGTACTTTCTTTGATCCTGTGCTTCAAACATTTTTTTCTGATAGTATGTAGTATAAATTTTAGCTCTTGGTTCTACAAAAAAAATGGTTTTGTTAAACTGTGAGAGAGTATTCCTATCCATACAATAACACCTGATACCTGACTTGCCTTTTACAAAACAGCTGCGTCTTTGCGATGTTTTCCGCGAGAAATACGTTGTATATTCGTTCATCAATAATGGATGACAGATGAAACACACATTGCTTTATCATATGCTTTCCATGTTTTGTATCTTCCTTTGCGTAACATTAAATACAGAGGCCAAGAGCATTTTCTTCGTTTTTCTATGGTTTTTGCAGACATTTGATGACACACTTGTTCCTTCACTTTTTTATTGTCAATTTTATTTACCAGACGACAAATTGTCGATTGTGATACGTGTAGTTTCTTTGCCAAAGCTCTTTGAGGCAGAGGATTTTGCTTCAGCTTCCTTTTTTCTTTCTCATTAAGGACTTAAGAATTGTACCGTGTGTCACACGTGGCACGTGTGCCATAGGTTGCTGACCCCCTGCTATAGATGATTCGAAATAAGCATAATATAAATAAGTTGCATGAAACTAACTGTTTTTTTATTTAGCTTGTATTTATTGATTTTTACGATACTATTTACAGTAATACCCCGAACTTACGCGATGGATGGAACCGAGTTATAGCCGCCTAAGTCGGAGTATAATTTCGCATATAAATGCATATAAATTATTTTTAGTTGGAGCCGGAGACGAAAGGAAATAATAATTCGGAAAAAAATGTTTAATAAAATCTTTTATAACACACATAAAAAGTCGTAAGCTGCACTTATGTTGATGTGTAGAAGGTTTCATAAAATCTAACAAGGTAGTCTGCCGGGTAAAGGATTTTTTTTCTGCCTCAAAATTTCCTCGTAGTATTCGTCACGTCTATATTTTTGAAAATTTGCGAACTTTTTTCTATTAAATTGAGACAATCTGTCAATTTCCCAAACACTATTCGATTTTTTTATTAAACTGGGTCTACAGATTCAAGTTCTTTAATGTCTTGCTCTTACACATGAATTTCTATGAGTTCATGAATAGTCATCCCCCCTGATTGTGGGAAGCCAGCAGTTCTTGAACGTCATTACCATCCACTTCCGAATTTATTTGCCTGTCAAGATCGGCAATTTTTTCAATTAAATTACCAATCCCATCAGGTTCTGGTAATAAATCCATCTGAGTTTTAATGATGGAAAAACAAAACAACAAAAAGACGAATTGACGAGATTTGATATTTGCGTAACTCCAAATTCGCGTAAGTCGACGTATTACTGTATACTATTTTTGAGAGATGCGAAGTTAATTAATAAATGTAATCATTTTAAAAAGGCACAACCTCCACTATCTTTTTCTTCTACAATGTGGTTCTTAAGCCAAAACAATTGCCCGCCTCCGATCTAAACTATCAAATAAAACTTTTGCTTAGTTAAACTAAATGCAGCAGCAAGCGAATGTTAAGTATTGTTACACAAAATCGTACAAAGCTGCATTATTTCAAAGTATTTATTGTCATTTGCAAAACTTCGTTGGCAGCACCCAAGCATTTAGACAGAATAACGTAGTATAAGATTAATTACGATAAAATTGTGGACTTCAGTTCTCATGGGAAATAAAGGTAGACTTTGTGGTGAGTCTCTTGACGAAGAGTAATGCGGCGACAGAGAACTCTGAGCTCAACAAGCTCACCTACAAAGTTGTATTGTTTTCTTTGATGCCTAACACAGTCCTTAAAAAAGAGAAAAAGGTCTTTTTCCGCTTTTCTCAGAAGTGATTTGTCAACTAGTGTAGAATGCCGATTATTTTGTCTAGGAGCATAACATTTGTTTGTAAGTAAAAACCTTTTTAAGTGTTAACACATTTAACGAAATTCCTTAATACTTTGAATAATCAAAAGCCTTTTTTTTTATTTTTAATTAAAATATTCTTATTATTAATAAAATTATCATAGAGCTTTAGATAATCCATAGGCACAATAGACATATTTTTTTTAAGTGTAAAGTACACCCAACTCTTTTTTTACACATTTTTAAAATAACATGGCAAAACGAATTTAACGAGCATTTTTTTTTTCTTCTACATAATTTTTTTGTTCTAGCACGAATGTCAAAAAAATTTTGGGATTTATTTTCATGCCCTTTGGATCAATTCGATCAACATATTATCGAATTGGTGACAGTTTATGATAACGAAGAAGTCGATAATGACGTAGTCGAAGGTGAAGTTTAGTTATTAACAGCTGATTTAATCAGCGAATGCTTGAAATTTGCTACAAGTATAAAACAACATTTTTTTTCTCATCTTCCTGATATATAGAGCGTGTGTATTATTATTTAAACGTAATCATAAGTTTTCTATGGTAGGATATCAAAAGTTATATCAGCAACTTGAGAAACCAAAAAATAGCCACTAATAAAATATTTTGAAACAACCAAAAAACTCAAATGAGGCCGGTAATATCGAACAAAATTCTTCATTTGAAACAAAACCAAAAGTTATGCTAGGCATATCTGATCCTCTACTGATGACAGCATTGCTTATCCAATTCGTTATAAACGTGCACGCTCGTTATAAAGTAGAGATGAATGGTTTTTAGTTTTATTCCTAATTTTAATTTGAATTTTTATATGTTGTATGTACACATAGACAGAATTTTCACTGTACACTAATTTTACTTTTTTTTAATAATAAAAATGAATTGCTTTTGTTTTATAAATATGTAACACAGATATTATGATTACTTTTTTTGCACGTTTTTTGGTAAATATTTCATTTTTTATGGTTTCTTAAAATTGTGGAACCAATCCTTAAATTCCCCATACGTCACATGTAGCGACAATGTAGCTATTTACTGTAATCTATGCCAATATATTCCAGTTAATAGCTATCCAATGGCTGATACACATGAATATGAAACAATTTGGTTAAACTTAAAGCATTTTTAACTTGTAATATGACAATTTTTTGATGAAAATTGATATCAACTACATAATTATTTACTCTACTGCATATAAATACCTTACAGTAAATAGTTATGTAATGGCTCTCTCTCTCTCTCTCTCTCACACACACACACACACACACACACACACACACATATATATATATATATATATATATATATATATATATATATATATATATATATATATATATATATAATTCAAAGGAATGATGGATATATATAGACTATATATCCTACAAATTAAAGAGAATTTTAATTCTGAAAAGGAAAACAAGAAGATAAAAACTACATATAAAGAGGAAGTCAATGGACCGAATTGAAAAATAAATTTGCATAATATACATATTTGTATGTATTAGAGAAATTTGTTGTTTTTATACTGAATAGGGCTATAGGAATTACATAGTGTTGTAATAGGAAATATTGCATTGTTGCCTTTTATTATTGTATAAATTGTATTGTTTTGTAGTAATGCATTATCGCATTTCATGATGTTATGTTACATAATTTTATAAATTGCATTTTAGTATAAATTATGTAGTGTGGTTTGATTGCAAAACAAAACGTCGTAACAAACATATTTTGTTTTGTAACTTATTGTTCCTTGCATTGCGAAAATTGCCGTGTTATTGTGTCATTATATGAATTTCATTGAAGAATGTATTGCTTTTAAGAATATTGTTGTACTTTTAATTTCTACAATGTTCATCAATAATTCTATTACAGTAATACTTGTTGACTCGGATCCCTTAAAAATATACAAAACAGTTCGCACATACACAGGAAGTACGTCCTGTTTGAAAACAACCCTTCTCGGCTTAACACAGCCAAGATATCTCTAACCTTCAATAGCTAAGCGAATGGTCACAAAATTTACGGCGGTCCCGAACCTTATCTGAGCCCTTGAAGATACCAATTGCAGGAGAGAGACATTCTGTGAAGCATCCGTATATTTTGGGTTACTTCTTTCTCAACCCCATCCCAACAACATACATCAGGTTTGACCTCCAAAATTGTCTTCCGCCAACATACTGAAGACTGGCGCCGGAAAGTATTTGCCAAGGTCCCGGCGAGCTTCTGGAAATCTCCCAGTTGCAATTTGGACAGCTCACTCTGCTTGTAGCTAATCATTTTCGATTCGTTCCCCATGAACCGTTGCTCTACTTCTTTTTCATCCTCTTTTTTTTTCGTTCTCATTTTCTAGAATTAAAAAGAGAACGACGGGATAGTAACAAGTGAGCAGCGCTGAGCTTGAGGAATCTGTGACCATTTTTTTTTACTTCTTGCTTGTTTTTTTTTTAAATGCTGGTGTATTACATAAGCAGATTGGATTGTGTTTACAAGTTTTACTTCTGCATCATTTTTGGTTAAGACTGTGTTTCATTAAAGAGTCAACACGAAATGAAGAAACCTTAATACGTTTACCATAGTAAAACAAAATAAAAAAAAAAAATAATATTAAAGTAAAATAAAATAAATTTTTTATAATTTGTAACTGAAAATGATTCACTGTGACTAAAAGATTCTTAATAAAAAATGCATATAAACATCTACTGAAAATGATCGGTATAACTTTTTGTCAATGGAGTAACAGAGAATATTAGAGCCCCCTGCAAAGTTAGGTATAGGACCCAAGCCGTACTTGGCGTCAGTTAGGATTTGGGACCCCTAGAATCCCGGCCCTCCACAATGAGGGGTTGTACGTTATGTTGAGTTGATTAGGATATATTTTACATATTAATCCTTGGGTTAAAAATACCTAATTTAGAATGGAACTATACATGCTTATAATTATTATAATGTGATTAATTTGTTAAGAAATCTGATCAGCTTTTTTATTATGAGAAAGCAGTGGAAAAAATTGATTTGATTATTGCTATTACTATTACTAATGCTTCCCGAACGACGGTGTCAGATCGAGGCCCACGAAATTCATTGTGGCAAAAGGGTTCTAGAATACGTTTGTCGTTTCAGCCGAAGTTTTGACCTCCATTTAGGTGGCAGTACATTTTGGCACTGTTCCACTATAATTTTGAGGCAGAACCTAGTGGGGGTGGTTGAAGGGTCTTCCATCCTTTTCCTCCTCAACACCAAACTTTCCAGAGGACATTTGGCTCACCGAATATTTAGAATGCCCCCTTCCACATAGGCACAATGCATTTACAAACATGATTGCCTTTTCCGGGACTCGAATTCAGCCACTCATCGCAGCAGTTAGAGTCGCTAACTGCTAGTCCAGGTGACTGACATCCTGCTGAAAGCTATATGATGGTAATTGGTGGCGAACTTCATTATTTTGAAATCATGGTTAATAGACGCGGAATGACTTCTGAGATGGCAACACTTTTTTTTATTTCCGACACTATGAAAATTTAAGTTGTTAAAGCATGGGTCGTCTACCTATGGCCCACATGCCACATGTGGCACGCGGTACAATTCTCAGTGGCACTCTGAACTACTATACACATTTGTCACTTTTTGAGTGGATGGAAGCTGATAAATTTGTAATGGACCTTTTTGACAAATATCTTCAGAATTATGGACATTTCCGGAATTACCAAAAATTCTGAACGATAATTCTAAAGATAAATTTACAGCTTCTTTGTTGTTATGTCACTCATGCCATAAGACGAAGTCAGGTCGAGGCCCGCGGAATTCATCGCGGCTAAGGGCTAGAGTTAACGTCTGTCGTTAGCCTTAAGTACCATGCAGATGACAGTACGTTTTTGCTCGGTTCCACCCCAATATAGGGGGAGAAAACCCTGGGGGTGGTCAGGGGCCTCCCACCTCTCTTCCCCTTCCACACGAAAGGACTTGCGGCTCGTGGGCTATTTAGAGTACCCCCCGCCGCAAAGGCACTATGCATTTACAAACATCCATGTCTTCTCCTGGATTCGAACCCAGTCCCTACGGCACCGCAGTCAGCGTCGCTAACCACTATACCGGTCCGGCAACTACAGCTTCTTTGTAAATTATTGAATGCCACTGCCGGAAAGATTTAATTGCTTGAAGACAGAAAATTGCATGTATTATGCTTACCGCTTTTAGTTCTACGTATCTCAGTAAAAAAGTCTTTCTTCATATGAAGAATATTTCGAGTTCACAAAGAAATTGTTTAACAACTGAATGCTTAGAATCGTGTCAAATTAAAAGTCTCAAATTATACTCCTGATTTTTGCGATATGAAAGTAGAGCGACGCAAGCATTAAGTTCGCATTAAAATTTTTATTTATCCTTTTATTTAACCGTAATAAAGGGAGTTATACTTATATTTTGTACTGTCTATTTCTTATCTTAAAAAAATATGTTTAAAAATACATAATGTATACAATTTCAATTTCAATTTTTTTTTGTTTTGTTGAGGAAGTAGTTAAATTTTATGCTGTTTATTTTTATGTTAAGAAATATCTATAAATTATACAAAATTAGTATTTAAGAAAATGTAAATCTGTATTCTTAACCACATTTCTCTAACTATTATCGCTGGAATCGAATTGTTTCAATAATGTTCTACTTTTTTGAGCGCCTGAATCATATTGGTAGATTGGTTTGGCACGCCACAGCTAAAAGGTTGCCGACTCCTGTTTTGGAGTATGCGCAAATTCAACATGCATCAGTCCCTCTGCACATCGGATATCAACAGGACAAGACCCGTTTTTTCTATATTTCGGTTAAGAAATCATTGTTTTACCAACCATGGTTTAGAAAAACAATTGGATTCGTATGTTACCAGCAAAGTATAAAACGCGTCTGCATTGAACATAATATCCGATGTTTTCTATAGAATTGGCATTCTATAGAATGACAAAAGTTTTTTAGGCACAAAGCATGAAAAAAGGTCCCGATAAGCGTATTACATAAATTCCTCAAAAGTACACATGTTATTCTGAAAAAATAATGAGAGAACGTTTAAAAAATTTATTCAAAATACGTAAAGAAAAATGAAAGTTGTGCAAAACAAAAATTTTATGCTTCTCTTATTAAGTGGAATAAATTGTTCATATAAAAGTAAGATATTAAAATTAGCCTACTTGTTGCAACATGGTAGGCATGAATGACATTTGGAATTTTATTTTATTACAATTTTCACGCAAAGACATTTCATGTATTGCCACTTCGTTTTACACGTGCATTTGACGAATCGTTGGTCGCTTTCACTGAAATGAGTAATCACAACTGACTGGATAGGAATTTCGTACTTAAGAATATCTTCAATTCAAAGTAAATTCTAAGGGCATAAAGGGAGTTGTCATCTCGCATATACTTGTTTTAAAATTCCGTCAGAGAAGTTCCAAATCGGTAGAAACCATCCTGTCACACTCAGTGGCATAACATACACCCCCGAATCTCGGAAGGGGGCAGGGTTCAAGGGAGCCCAAAATCTAAATGACCCCAAGTAAGATTCGCTTTGAGGCTCAAAACCTGTCTTTGCTAGGGGCCCCTTATATTCTCTTTTTACGCCACTCTGGTCACACTTATTAATTACCCCGTTCCTTGTCGACGTCAGGAATATAGGAACTCGCACAATAGTTCCCAAAGAAGAAGTGGGAAATTTATTTTCCTTATTCATTTCCATTTTTTTCGTTTGTATTTTCATGTCAATTTTAGAATTTATTTTACCTTCAACAGAATTAACAATATTGAAACAAAGGGTATTTAAAATATCTATTTAACCTCTAATAGCTCTAGCACTTTTGACGACACTTTTTACATGCAAGTGCAACACTCGTTTTCGTTAAACACATACAACAGGTATCAGAAACCTCATCGGTAAGCTTGTCTTCACCATGTTGGTTAAATCCACTATCTTATTCATGTTTTCTTTGTCATGGGATGTTCGAAACGAATCGAGATGTATTTCATGCCTTGCCGATTTCTCTCTTATTTGGCATTCTATAGAATGCTTAGGAAGTGTGTGAAATATTAATCCTTTCATACATTGCTGGCTAGTATTATGCATTATGTACAGTACATAGGCCAGAGATGGTGAACCTGTGGCACGCGCGCCATCAGTGACACAATATTTTGGGGCACGCCAGCGATAAAAATGGTTTGCAGTTTATTTCAAAATAACAAAATTCACTATGAAATATAGGGTGTTTTTTTAGAGGTATAGAACTTTAAATTGCAATAAAACAACAGATGTATTATTCGATTGACATGAATTTTTTTTTATTCGAAAGATAATCTTGTGGCATTACATTTTAAATATGATTTCTGGCATAGGACTGCCACGGCTGGCTCGGATGTAGTCCAATCTGGACGTCCAATTTTCGATGACTTTTTCCAACATTATCGGCAATAACACGGTGAATGTTGTCTTCCAAATGGTCAAGCGTTTGTGGCTTATCCGCATAGACCAATGACTTTACATAGCCCTACAGAAAATAGTCTAGCGGTGTTAAATCACAAGATCTTGGAGGCCAATTCACAGGTCCAAAACGTGAAATTAGGCGGTCACCCAACGTGTCTTTCAATAGATTGATTGTGGCACGAGCTGTGTGACATGTTGAGCCGTCTTGTTGGAACCACAGCTCCTGGACATCATGATTGTTCAATTCAGGAATGAAAAAGTTAGTAATCATGGCTCTATACCGATCACCATTGACTGTAACGTTGTGGCCTTCATCGTTTTTGAAGAAGGATTCCATCAGCCCATAAAGCGCACCAAACAGTTTTTCTGGATGTAACGGTGTTTCGACATACACTTGCGGATTAGCTTCACTCCAAATGCGGCAGTTTTGTTTGTTGACGTAGCCATTCAACCAGAAGTGCGCTTCATCGCTAAACAAAATTCGCCTATGAAAATCGGGAACAACGGCAATCTCGTTTTGGGCCCATTCGACGAATTTACGCCTTGCTTGATGATCGTTTTGATGAATTGCCAAACCAAACTGAGAATAAATCACTTGACAGCTGTTAAATCGGTCGCCATCTTGGAAAGTAATGCCAACTTAAACTTCTATACCTGGAAAAAAAACACCCTATATTACGAACAAATGCGAGTGAGCGGTCGCGGGAGCACACTCGTTTGTTGTTGTTTCTTAGTTATTGCCTTACTTCCGTCTTGGACTACAGTTGCTTATGATGCAAAATGTGTCTACGCGTAGCATGGTCAATTTCGTCAACGTAGTATATTTTAAAGTTTATTTGTGTTATATTTACGATTTTTAACTGTTATTTTTTTTTAAAATGGCTAAAAATAGAACGAAAAGTGCAAGACAGTAATTGTAACAGAAAATTTCAAACGATGAATCTAGAAATATGGCATGATTAGTCTTTGGCGACAAAGCGGTGTGTGTTTTATGTTCTGGAACAGGGGGATGCAGAGTATCGTCTGTAAAACGGCGTTTTGAGACAAATCACAAATTCTCTTGTCAAAAAAGTGAACCACAGAAAAAAATAATGAATTACTTAGAAGCCATTTAGCAAATGATTTTGCATTCTACCAAAAATAACATCTTATAATCCTAATATAAGTTATTTGCCATCTACACACACACACAATCTTCACAACAACATAAGTCAAACTAATGTTACTGTAATTTGAATTACAAGTAAAGCAGAAACATTTACAACTATACAGTGCAAAAAGTATTTTTTCGTAGTAAATAAAGAGTTTTGAGTTGTGTGTGTGAGTGTGTTAGTATTTGGGGTTTCCTTATTTTTCCAATTATCACAAGTCAAAATTCATTGACGGTACGCCTGTATCTTATTAAAAAATGGCACGTGGTTCCATGAAGGTTCGCCACCCCTCCCCTAGGCATTCTGTAGAATGCCTCTCAGACTTTGTCGGTAACATATATACGAAAATTGAATTATTTACATTCTCACAAAACTGTATAAGCTTAATTCTCGACAATTGTTTTAAAATAAAAATCACTTTCGATAAATGGCATAGGAGCAAAGAAGTTATTCGATGAGATTAATCTTCGAATTCACGAAAATTGTTTCAAGAACTATTAATGTAAGAGGATGAAGACAAGTTCATTGAAATACGAAGACAAAATATTTTAAAGAAACCAGCATTATGAGTCTGGCAAACAAGTAGAGCTGCACTCGGTAGTACAATGGTAAAAACAAGTACATTTTTTTACTTACATAGCAATTTGGTGGTTAAAGAATGTGACAATTGGTATGGCTTTCTTTAACGATCCTCATATGAATTACCGATGCTGTTTTAGTTGCATTGATGAGGGTCTTTTGTTGATAGATACTTCAATTTATTATACACTAGCTGGTATTCCCGTTCTTCGCACGGGTGAACTGAAAAATTAAACAACACAGATTGAAGGAAAAAGAAGTTTTTAATGAGTTAATTTTATGTGAAATCAAAATTAAACAAAAAAAAGCTTTTCGCATATCTCAGCTAAACAAAAAAAGGAAGAAAAAAACACCTTTGTTAAATTTTAACTATGTAGATCTAATAGCCGATAAAAAGGATTTTTTAAATTTATAATTCCTCGTAACACTCTTGAGGGTCGATTTTTCAAAACACCTCCCTAAGCTGATCTCTGCTCAGCAAAAGTAACACATTCTTAAAAGTTTTGCGTAATGAACGCTTAAAGTAGTGTAAATAATTTATATCTGAAAGTGTAATACATTAATATTACTTTCTGTTGTATTTATTTTATTTTAAAATTGTAATATTCTCAAGCAACGCCGTTTCTTAAATTATAATGGCGAAATGTTAACGATAGAGTCAAGTTGGCAAATGGCTAGCTACTTTCGTAGCTCGAGCTTTATTAGAGCTTTGTAAGACCCGCCGTGTAGGGGCGTGATTCACGTTAATACTTTATCCAACCGCATTATGATTTACTGCAGTTTTTTCATACAATATTTTTTTTGGATCACTACATGTACAAATTAAGGGATATACATAAACAAAATACTCCACTTTGGAAAATTTAATCCGTTAGAGCTAATAAATAAATTAAAGATATTCCACTGTAAAATTAATTATGTACACCGTTCACTTAAAATAAGTAGTCAAATCATTTTCCAAGGTCTTCATTAACAGACAAAACCATAAGACACTTAAATTTTGACATTAACTATTTTTTGCGACAAAAATAATAATCTTTGCAATCCGCTGAAAACGCAATATCTACTACAAAACTTTTCGCCTTCCCCACTAAAATACTCATCATAGAACCCGTGCTGCCATATATCTTGGAAGAGTGGATTTCAAAGAATATTAAAGTTAAGTATTGGTAGAATATTCCTGCTAAATTGGTGTGGTAGTTAGGAGAACGGGGTGCCAGCTCAAGTGTCGTTCCCGTCACTTGACCATTGTTCAAAATTACGTGGTCCGTCTCTAAAAGCCCTCGTGTAGCTGAACAGTGCGACCTTAATATTCACTCACTCACTGCAAAAAATACAGTGCAGTAGTTATAATTAGTTTTATACTTAAAAATGCAATATGTGCATATTCAATTAAAAAATCACAGCTTTATAATTAACTACTAACCACAAAAAAATTATGAAATTTTGTCCAAATGATGTAGTGTGAAAGAGAAAGTTTATTTACTTTAAGTACCAGAAGTGATAAAAGTAGTTATTTTGAAAATAGATCAACTTCTTACTACCAAATGTGCATAATAAAATCATAAAAAAAACCCATTAAAATAAAGAGAGATTTATAACAGCCTCTCCCTTCAAAACTTAGTTTTATTCTGAAATAAAAAAATACGCAATTTTCTGATCACAGGAATTAATTAGAAGCGAGCCCCTTGCGTAGCCAAAACAAAAAGATTTTTTCACAAACAAAAGATAGATATATGCTGTGGTGGGCTTTTTTGCTTGCAGATGGCAGAATTTTTGGCTTCTTACTTGACAAATAGCGTTATATTTTGGACACTTTTACAAATTTTTATAAATTATAATTTATGGTATAAATTATAGCCTATGTGTTATTCTGATGTATAAGCTATATTACTGTAAAGTTTGATTAAAATCCATTAAGTTGTTTTTGCGTGAAAGACCCACAAAGATTTTCACAAACTTTTACATTTATAATATATATTAGATTTACTCACACTCACGAATAAACATTTTGACCATACTAACTTACGGCGCACACACCCACCCACACAAACGTAAAACACATAATACAAATACAACATGATATTACAACACGACGAAGACAAAAAGAGAAAAAGATTTCCCAGAGTCTCTGGTTTTTATCTGAAGCTGTAACCGGAAGTTCCCAACTCATATGACTTCCGTCGACGGAGCCTATTATTCGTGGAAAAATATATCGTACGATGATGCTTATATAAAATTACTTTAAAAACGCACAGCTGTTAATTTTTAAGAGATACAGTTATGATTATATCCCGTCGGGCGAGCAAGTCAGTTAATTATTTACGCGTGAGACCCGAAGGGACAGGACATTACAATTTAAAAAGTTATTTAGACGAAATTAAAAGAAATTATTACATATATATATATATATATATATATATATATATATATATATATATATATATATATATATATACATACATACATAGTTTTTATATACATACAGTAAAAAAACCTTACGTTATTTAATTTCCGTTTTGCTTACATAATAGATGCATAAATTGGGTATTTTGAATAAGATATAGTTATGATTTTGAGCTATATATATGTAGGGAATTTATCTGTGTTATTTTTAAAATTGCACACATTACAGTGTTTGTTTTTAAGCTGAATGGGCTCATGTTACACATCATGAGAAACTATTTGTAAACAAGTAATATAAAAAAATTAAGTCAATTCCTCTTCTTTGAATGGATGAATAGAAAGTATTTTATTAACGATTGAAAATACGAACCATATATATATATATATATATATATATATATATATATATATATATATATATATATATATATATATATATATAGGACTAGAGTGAAAACTAATAGTAGGAATTGAAAAAAGAGCATGATTTGTCTGCATTGTTGTAACAATACACACCCTGTTTGGCTAGTTTGGCTAAGAAACCGGCTTGCGACGCCAACTTTTGTCATTGTTTTAACAATTGCACTGTTACAACAATGGAGACAAACATAATTTGGCCTCGAGAATCTGTAATTAATTTAATTTAATTTAATTAATGAATTAATATTTGAAAAAATGTTTTAACATCAAGTGTCATTCACTACAATTTGAAAAAAACTTATTTGAACTTGATTGGATGAATAGAAAGTATTTTATTAACGATTGAGAGGTTAAGTGACAGCCAATAAAAGTTACCCAGAGCCCTTAGGTCAAGAGCGTTCAAGCACGTCAGTGAACCGCAACTTCAACTAGGTGTAGATAGATTGATACTTCGTTGGACAATAAATGTAGGAGTGACTATTTAAATATTCGGATATGTGATCGCATAAGAATTAAGCTTAGGCGAGTTAGTTATTGATAGTGGTCTGAGTTACGCTATTTCGGTATTATATATTGTGTGTTTAGCCACCGTAGATTCCCTCACATATCATATTATTATCTGATCTGATAAAGGGTTAAATTAAGATCTTAATAAAGTCATATTAAGATTATGGCAGCTTCTAGTTCTTCATTTATTCCTACACCTCACGCTGATACTCTAGAAGGGCACCCGAGGGGGGAGTCCTTACAGCTTGTTGTACTTGTATCAATACTGGGATGGTTAGTGGTAGCTATTGATAACGCTAGAGCTGTCATCCAATGTTATCCCATACGTGCTCAATTGGAGACAGATTTGACGACGGCAAGCTTTTGGAGAGAAGCGCCAAGTTGTAAGTGAAACAAGATAACTGAGGCGTCGAAGAGCCAGCACCATTTTTACAAGGAGCCCCATTCACGTCAACAGGAGGGGAAAGAATTATTTTCAAAATATTTAAAAAAAGCTTTACACAAAGTAATACTTTCCATTCCTTCCAAAACAAAGAACTATCGAACATATTTTTATTTCCGTGGGGCTCAATGCTAGAACAATCATTGCAAAAATATCATTACATTTTAAAGCATCGTCACAAAAAATCTTCGTATCAATAATACCGTAAGAAATGTATTCTTAAATTTCATGTCTACTCTAATAATTAAAAAAGACTTTTACTGTTCCTCCATGTAAAATTCACACATTTCAACTCTCTTTTGTTAAACCACTGATCATGTCACAAAGCACGGAATGTGTTTTTGTCACTTCTGATGGGGTTCTCTTGCCCACATTCAACCAGAGGCGTAACTACCACCGCATCAGCCCTATCAATGATATGGGGCCCCCAAGCTACAGGAGCCCAACATACATACAGTTCCCCTAACAGGGCTTTTATATCTAAAAAGGGCCCCGAAGGAATTTTGACAGAGAGCAAACTGAGAGCTAGCTACTTCAGTGCATTCAAGTGTGCTCCTTAACTCATGCATGCAAATAAGCAAAGAATGCTAAAAATAACTTAGAAAAGCATCTTCCCAGGGCGGCATTTCTACCAATAAAGTAGACTGATTTAACTGATTAGCTGATTCTCAATAAATTTTGTCAATGGAAACCAATACTGGTGTAGTTAGTCCTGAGAAGGGAACAGCTATTATTTCCGAAAAGGATCGTTTTTTTAAATCAATTCGAATCGTAACCAGATGAATCGATTCACAAAAAAAAAAAAAAAAAAAAAAAAAAAATCGAGGTCTAAAAGATTGATTTCTAAAAAAAATTGATTTTTTTCAAGTCTGCATTTACAATGTAAATATAAATCCATTTTATTTCCTATCAGTAAAATCAGGCAATTTTTTAGTTCAGGGAATTCGACAATTGCAGTTATTTTTATTACCATATCAAATTATCTGGTATAAAAGAAGACATTCATTTGCTATATGTATTTGCTACATTAAAAAGTTTCAAAAATAAATAATATAGCAAATAATTCCCAATGATTAATATTTGAGCTTTTAAAAAACAACAGTCTGACAAGTCTACTGGGATTCAAGTGGTTTTGCTCATCACTTGCGAAGTTACCGGCAATCGAAAAAAAAAAGACCCTCATAAGGAACAGATGATCCAACGATACTCATATACATCATGGCTATTGGATGAACGTGTTGATAGAGTTTTTTTGTTCTTGCCTGTAAATTGACCCTTTAACCACCAACACCGTAATATAACAGGTCTTAAAGATAGTACATACAACTAATTGTAAATCATTTTATGATTTTTACCAAAACACAGAGAAAAAATCGAATGTCGATTTTCTAGGATGAAATATCGATTCACTGAATCGATTCAGCGATACCTATCGATTTAAAAGATCGATTTTTTTTGGCTAGAGAAATCGATTCTTAGATTAATAGATCTCAGATCGGCATCCCTACTTTGTAGCTCGGGGGCCTTATATTATTGATACGGCTGTAGTTACGCCCCTGAAAAACAATCTAATACAAAAACCTTAAGCTGGTGAAATGTTTATTTGTAAACAGAAGTAAAAGGTTAATTTTTTTCATAGATAAATAGAAAAAGAGAAAGAAAAAGAAAATAATTCTTTGTAGATATAAATATTTTTTAATAGTTCATTCAGCCAGAAATCTAAGGAGCTACAACCATCCATACAAAGAACTGTGGTTTGCCGACCCCTGGCTTAATCAATACATAAAGCATATTCGTAACGAAAGATGAATACTCATGAAAACTTACATCAGGATTTAAAAGTATTACTCTGTAACTGGGTGCTGAAATCATAATTTAAGGAGAAGGTCACGCTCTTCAAAAGAAATCCTGCTTCATTTTTCATTTTATTTCACATCACATTCTCGCTTATGAACTTCACACTCCACTACAAAAGCAAAACCATATTCCTCTTTGATATAAACAAATCATTGGCAGTTTCATGACACGGAATAACACGACGCTTAACAACTCGCTTCAACTTTCTTTTTTTTTTTTTTTTTTAAAAAAAGAAAAATAATACCTGTCAAATGTTAAAGAAAGTAGTATTATTTATCTTTTTACACTCCTCCCATGAGCAAAAATAAAAGAACAAAAGAAAAACAAGAAAGATGCAACACGTTTTAACTGCAACCTTTCGACGCTCAATCGGAGTAAGTCACATTTGCCACATACCGAATTTGTAAAGAAAAAAGAAAAATAACTGCACCGGGAGTTAAAGGTTAATCACCGACGCCTCTACCTTGACAATACAAGAATTCCTCAAGGGAGTAAAAATAAAATCGGCAACTGAGATATTTACAACCCGTGCCACAAATAACCTCATCCGTAAATGATTTACCGTCATCTCTAATCTTACGGCTCTGGGTATTTGTGGATCAAAGAAAAGGGAATACTCTGACACAAGTCCAAACTTCTTTCTTCAGTTTTTAATTGATGGCAAACACATGAAGCTATTAAGTAACTGCAAAAATATTCAGGTTTCGAATTCAGCTGAGCTGTCAGCCTCATCCGTTATTTTAACGGGTAATTTGTAAGCGAGACAAGCGCATTGTACACTGTAATGTGTTGGTTTCGGATGTACGTTCTCGTAATAAAATGGTGGATTTAGTGCCATCGTTCATTATAAAATAATTGTGCACCAATTAGATATTTTAAAAACCTTTTTTCAAGAAAAAAAGGGTCCAAAATAGATACTTTTTTAGTCGAAAGTCATGTACAGGGGACTTTTTGTTTGCTTCAATGTTTTTGTTTGTTTATGTGTTTTGTGTGTACAATTCAACTGACAAAAATTGGTTGAAAATTGCAAGAAATAATTTTTACACCCTAAGCAATTCGTTATATAAAATTGTAACAATTGTAAAAACCACTAAATCAAATATTTTTTGTAAATCGTACCATGTCTCCTTAAAAAAAAATTAGCTCATTGAGATCTAAGTAATTTCGAGCGCACGAGAAAAGACAAAAATAAATAAAAAGGAAGAAGAGAAAAGAGAAAACGAATCTGTTCCAGGGCTAGAGGTGCCTACAACGTGTCGAAAAGTCGGGACACATTGGCACTGAACCTATTCAATGACAACAAAAAAAAAGTTGTTCGCACGTGTAGATAATTAAAATATATCAAAATCAACTTGCATAGCTTTTTTTATTTATATATAACTGCATTTTTTGTTGATTGAAAAGAGCTGCATTTTTCTCTTATGATCATTTGGTATCAAAATAAAAATTTAAGTTTTTTAAGGTGATTATGTTGAAAATTGTGATTTTGCACAAGTGTATAAATCAGTGGTTTCCAAAGTGATCTATATCAACTCCTAGAGGTCTATAATGACCGGCAAAGAGTCCACGTCAGTGAAAAAAATAATTTGGGGGTCCATGAGATGTAAATGGGTGTCTAGGATAGCGGCTGTCTTTAAACCAGATCGTGTTGAAGGAAAATTAAATCAATTGGAAACCACATTTTACCTATTTAACAGATTTATTTACTAAATATAATGAGGTCAATATGTAGTTACAAGGCGACAGTATAAATTTTATTAAAATAAGGACCGTCATTTCAGCGTTTTTATGCCAGAATTAAGACTAAAAATCGCAAAATTTCCCAGTTTCACAATTGGTCACAGATAATATGCCAGGAAAATGACATTTTAACATATGTTCAACATGTAAATGTCTTTTATTCAGATTTTAAAACTAGGTTTAAGAATGCTTTGAGAATGTTAATTATCACAGTAGGCAATGAATTCATAAGGCGCCATTGAAAAAAAAGTGCCATATTGCACGAGGAACTGATCGGAATAGGCAGTAACGGAGATTTTAAAGTAAATTTAAGAAACGGTTGTCACCAATTTTGGGTTTAAAAAACATAACATACATGTTATTTATCCCGAATTATGGAGTATTGCGAGAAAGTTTTAAATTGGATTTCCTAGTGAGGAGTTTCAGCCAGTTGCCCATCGCCAAAATAAAAAAAGAAAGAAAAAGATTTACACTATACTAACAGATGAAGTTTAGGATTAAACCTGACAAGATTGGTGTCAAATGTTGAAAATTTGTTATTGAAGCACAGATTCATCCCTCCCGTTATAAATATTCGTTTGTTGATAAGTTATTTTATGTGACAGTTATCTTATGTATTAAGAGACATGGGCTGTTACGGCACTGAGTTCAGTTATATAAAGAAGAAAATTTTAATGGTTAAGAGGACACAGTACGATTCAATTGACCAAAATTGGTCAAAAAATAAAATTTAATTTTTTTTTCCCTAATTTACTCTTTATAAATTTTTCTATAGCCTCACAAAATTTGAAGGCTCTAAACTTAAAAAACGCAGAATTATGATAGCTTTGACGTTCGTTTTTATTCACATCTCTATGACAAATCAAAACTTATCTCAGAAAGATAAAATAACTAGTTTGTCTTCATTTAAAATGCTAAGGCTTTTTTTCTATCGCGCCTAACGCTTTGAATTTTTTTACCTATTGCTAATAGTACATGTAACAAAAGTTGGTATCAATTTTTGAATCAAAGCAATATTTATTTTTTAAAAAATAATTAAACTCAGAATTTATACATTTTTTAAGGAATTTTCAATAAACATTCATAAAAAGAAGTATTGTATGAATACCAGTTACGTTAACACAAAACCCATACTAACTTTTACTATACTTATTGTGACGTACTTGTAAATCAAATTTCATGCCTGTACGTCAATTTTTGCAGGAGAAGTAGCATTTTAAAATCACCTCACAAATTTTAAGTTTTTTCCTTAAAAAATTACATGGCTAGCTTTTTATGAAATTTTGAGCACAAAATCTGTTTAACATAGTATACATACATAGGAGGCAACAAAAAAATTTAAAATCCGTAAATTAAAAATTTTTGCGTATAAATCGTACTCTGTCCCCTTAATTAAATTTTAATTTAATTAACATTGCGTTTCGTAAGTTTTAAATACCATACTTCTCTACAATTAGGAACATAAAACTTTTTAAGCAGCTCTATACCAGCTGTCAAAAAGACATTTAAGTCAATAAATTCGCAGAAATTAAATAATAGGAAACCCAAAACCGAAAAAAATGACAAGGAAGTCTATGAACAGGATATAACAGAGGTTTGAAAACCTCTGTTATCGAAGAATAATTTTTTCATATTTAGTGTAAGTTGAATTAGAATATTCATATAAAATTGTTTTAAGGTTAATATTACGATAAAAAACTATTTATATTCAAATTGAATTTTTCTGGCGTGAAAAATGAAAAGAGAATGAAATATTTTCAAAACAGTCTCCTTATATGAAAAATGCTTCTATATGTAGACTATATTCAGCTAATACCTCTCTACAGAGCCTGAACTAAAAGTTTCGAAAAGTTAACATTAATTTCAAAGTCACGATCAATTGAAATACTAACCGGAGCTTTTTATTAACATTTCTCTACTATGATATATTAAAATATGAATAAATCTATTCCTATATATATAAATAATATATCTCAGAAATCCTAGAATCAATAAACTCTTATATGGAATTTTTCCAACTGCTTTCATTTTCATGTTGTTCAGCCCTTAAAAATTGTTTTAAGGGCATAAAAAATGAAATTCGGTTGGCGAAGGAGGTGGTGAATAACCTTATTGCAGCAAAATTTTAAAATTTTAATTCATTAAATTTCTCAATTGTTTTGTAGAACTTATGCAGTTGAGCGTTGTCGAGAACCATTCCGATTAACAAGTGGCAGACATATAGTTTTCAATTTTACATGCACTTTATCAATGTACTTGCAGTATAATAGATATGGTTGGATTTGTTTTCACCGATTCTTTCACGCTGTTCATTTTGTAGGAAAAAATCAGATCGCGCGCGAAATTTTTTTCAAACCAACGCTGCGCTTCTCAATTGTTAAAAGTATTTTCCCCCAATGCCTGGTTTATATTGCAGGCAGTTTTTGCAGAACTATTACCGAGTTTATACTCATAAAAAAAAGTACATGAATCTAGGCAATAGCGTAACGAAGAATATTAAGGTCTCCCTGCGAAGTCTAGTTAGGGCCCCAAGCCGAACTTAACGTTAGTCAGGCTTTGGGCCCCTAGAATCCTGGGATCCCACAATGCGAGGGTGTACGTTACGCCTCTGAATATATAGACTAAATTCATATCCTTACGAAATTCAAAACAAGTAACAAAATGGAGCCCTTTTAAGAAAAACTTCTATTTTGAAATGTGATTCTGGCAGTGGACAAAACGGCAGTGGGAGAATGTACACCCCCGTAACCACTACGTTGCGAGGGGGCTCAGCATTCTAGGGGGCCCAAAAGGCTTGAAGGACACCAAATACATTTATTATGTAGGATCCGGCTTGGGGCCCCAAACCGGACTTTGCAGGGGCTGCCTAATGTTCCTTTGCCCTAATATTCTCTGTTACGCCACTGCAAAACGACTATAAGGGAATCTATGCCAAAAACAAAAGCATACGAAAACAAGGTGACAAATGTTCCCATGTAAAGAAAATCCAACTTTTCAGTGGACTAATCAGTGATGCACACAGGGGGGAGGGGAGGCGGGTCCAAACTTCAGATTGATTATAATCCTATGTATATAATACGTAAAATTTAATCAAGTAATCGTTATTAATAATTAATTTTGTTAATAAATGTTTTTACTGTATTTTGCACCCAAAAATCGACAAAATCGAAATAATATGTTGGATGGCGCATTGCAGCATAATACGAGAATGGTGAACTTTTGATCCTGCCCCCCTCCCCTGGAAAAGTCCTATGGGATTCACTATGGCACCAACCTAATATTATTAACATGTAGAATAATTGTCCATAAAAAAGATGAAACTTTCATAATCCACAATTTAAAAGCGTATACGCGATAGTTTACCGAACTCTAAAACAATAAAAAAGGAGATAATTTACTGCCAGTATCAAACGAATGTCCCATTATCACATAACAGATAATAATCGTGACTTATGCTCCTTTGTACACATTCTAGCTATAAACCATTTGAAACGAAGAAAATAGAGGCAATTTAATTTCGTGTATGTGATCATAATGATTATAATAGTTATAAAAAAGTGTCTCACGGTTTGTTACATGTTGGTAACACTGTACATGCACTCAGAGATGTCTTAAGACTTCTTGAGGTCCAAGACCTCTATAAATAGTTGGTAATATAGCATGCATTGTCGAAGTACCAATGGTAAGTCGTAGCAAATAAAAATGTGAATAAATCTCACTAACCGACTCGATCGATTTCTTCTTTTCGACTAAATGAGTCATGAGGATGTATTTTGTTAGGCCTAAGCCTAGACACGCAAGAGAGTTGTGGCACGATAATATATTTATCGCCACTATTGCCAGTTGGCCTTAAGTTCAAAAATCCCAGTTCTTAGGAAAGTTTTCTGGGAATATCATTTGATGATTAAAATTTATCAGATCTTGATCTTATTGAGCCGAGTCGTGAACGAGATGAGGCACTGGGCTCAGATGGTCCATGCCTCAAGACATTTCTGCATACAGACAGCGAAATAATGATAGATGCTAATAGATCCATGTCATTACTTCAATATTATAGATCAGCGATACTCAGCCTGCTTTTGAGTGTCCCGGTCATGGCCTATTGCTCTGAGAAATTTTTTTATATGAAATTTTTTTATATAAGACAATGTATCAAAAATGTGGTTGAACATTCTTTGACACACAAGAAATCAAATATATCAATTTTGCTTTTTACTGTCGATTTCGTACGGCTGCATTGATATTCTTTTTCTATTTGTAACGGTTACGGTTAGTGAGAACAGACAACCTGGAGTAGCGACAATTTTATGGGTGGAACTAATTTTGTGAACTATCTTTAATACCTTGCAAGCGAAAAGGTGCTTGTAAGTAAAGAGTGTTTTTTTCCAGGTATAGAAGTTTAAGTTGGCATTACTTTCCAAGATGGCGACCGATTTAACAGCTGTCAAGTGATTTATTCTCAGTTTGGTTTGGCAGTTCATCAAAACGATCATCAAGCAAGGCGTAGATTCGTCGAATGGGCCCAAAACTAGATTGCCGTTGTTCCCGATTTTCATAAGCGAATTTTGTTTAGCGATGAAGCGCACTTCTGGTTGATTGGCTACGTCAACAAACAAAACTGCCGCATTTGGAGTGAAGCTAATCCACGAGTGTATGTCGAAACACCGTTACATCCAGAAAAACTGACTGTTTGGTGCGCTTTACGGGCTGGTGGAATCCTTCTTCAAAAACGATGAAGGCCACAACGTTACAGTCAATGGTGATCGGTATAGAGCCATGATTACTAACCTTTTCATTTCCGAATTGAACAATCATGATGTCCAGGAGCTGTGGTTCCAACAAGACGGCGCAACATGTCACACAGCTCGTGCCACAATCGATTTATTGAAAGACACGTTTGGTGACCGCCTAATTTCACGTTTTGGACCTGTGAATTGGCCTCCAAGATCTTGTGATTAACACCGCTGGACTATTTTCTGTGGGGCTATGTAAAGTCATTGGTCTATGCGGATAAGCCACAAACGCTTGACCATTTGGAAGACAACATTCGCCGTGTTGTTTCCGATATACGGCCACAAATGTTGGAAAAAGTCATCGAAAATTGGACGTCCAGATTGGACTACATCCGAGCCAGCCGTGGCAGTCCTATGCCAGAAATCATATTTAAAATGTAATGCCACAAGATTATGTTTCGAATAAAAAAAAATTCATGTCAATCGAATAATACATCGTTGTTTTATTGCAATTTAAAGTTCTATACCTCTAAAAAAACACCCTTTACAAGGTAAGTATTTGTTTTCATTTGTCACGAAAGTGCTGTATTTAAAAAATATCAATAAAAAGGAATTATTTAATGATATGTTTCATCTTTCAAGAGGTGATAAATAAGCTTTATTGAATATTCTTTTGTAACAGCAACAAAGTTTTTTGTCAGTGGTAATGTCCCAGTAGTAATAAAGACATCCTCAGAAGTCTGTTACATTATTGGTAAACATATGGAACCGTTTACTGATGCAAAAATTGTGGGGGAATGTCTCTTAAATTCTTGTAGTTAAGTGTCAGTGACAAAAGCAAAAAAATATAAAAAAATAACAATTAAAAATATCAAAACAGGAGTTATAATATTTTAATCAATTTTCCATATTCTAAATTTCCAATACTATCTACCCCCCCCCTTAAACCTCATGTTGCGGCCCGCGTGAAATGGCTGACATACGTATGCGGCCCAACAGGGCCGCGGTAGCCGAGTGGTATAGGTATCGGACCGTGGCTTGCTTTGTCACGGGTTCGAGCCCAGTACCACTAAAGACCCGCCGTGTAGGGCAGCGATGCACGTTAAATCTGTCGAGAGCTGAAACGTCCTCCCGTTGGTGTGGTGTGGTAGTTAGGAGAGGGGGTGCCAGCTCAGGTGTCGTCCACGTCACTTAACCATGGTTCAAAATTACGTGGTCCGTCGCCAAAAGCCCTCGTGTAGCTGAACAGTGCGACGTTAATATTCAATCAATCAATCAATGCGGCCCAACAGAAAAAAAAGGTTGAGTACCCCTGTTATAGATAGTTAAAACGCAAAAATTTAGCACTGATATCTTTGAAATAACGGGATAGTTCCTATTTTGCTTACGAAACACGAACGTTTAGTCAATGTAATTTTTTGTCTTATTTTATGCAATGGCAAATCTGATGGTGCGAAAAATCGTTTCAAAAGAGTGTAAGAGCGTCAGACAAACCTAAAATATATTGTAATTAGCAAATAGATGAAAAGAGAGAATGTTTTTTTCTTGCTGATGCGCTATATATATAATTTTGTGTTTTATTCCTGCAGAATAAAAATTTACAAAGGTACAAAATTCACGAATTGTGAACAAGCCCAAATTAATGTGTTTATTGACCGGAATGCTTCTATTATTGTAATTGTATATAGAGTGAACAGTAACGACTATAGAATTAGAAACTACTTCAACCATCTTGCATTGTACACTGCTGGACAATTGCTGAGGACGGATCACAAATTGCTATGTAGCATAACATTAAGCGAGACATGAGGCCTAGTAGGATAAAATATAGTTGCCACACTGTTCAGACATTAGAATAAAGAATATTTATTGTTCTGGAAAGTATAAAAGCTGTGAAACATCTGAAAGAAAAAAAAATGTTCATTTGATCTGCGTACGGAGAAATAGAACAGAGCATTTAAAAGTCAGCAGGCACCTTAAAGAAAGGTATCAGTGTGGGATATGTCCACCGTGGAGTGTGATGCAACATTCCACACGTCGTACCATACTTTGCACAACATTATCCAGCAGCTGTTGAGGCAATTTATCCCATTCCTCTGTGAGTGCATGGATGAGGGTGTTCTTGTTTGTCGGAGGATAGTTTCGACCAGCAACTTGCCTCCCCAAAGCATCCTACACATTTTCAATGGGGTTTAGATCTGGAGAACGCGCTGGCCATACGAGACGTTGAATACCTTCGCTGTCTAGACAATCCTGAACAGCGAGTGTTCGATGACATGTTGCGTTGTCGTCCATAAAAACAAATTCATCACCGACAGCACCACGGAAAAGACGAACATGAGGAAGTAGAACTTCATCAATGTATCGTTGGCCCGTCATAGTCCCATTCGCAACCACATGTAGGCGCGTGCGGCCATTGATCATGATGCCGGCCCACACCATGATAATGCATGTCGGATATCGGTCCTTTTCCTGGATATTTTCTGGACGATAAGCAGTACCACTCTCGCGCCAGATTAGTTGGCGTCTACAATCCGATGACAGACTGAACCTACTCTCATCTGAGAATAGTACGCATGCCCAGTCCTGTTCAGTCCAATTGTGATGCTCACGACACCATTGCAAACGGGCAGTACGGTGCTGTCTGGTCAATGGGACACACACAACAGGTCTGCGTGCGTATAGTCCTCCTCCCCTCAAACGTCTGGCAACAGTTTTTCGGGAGATCTGCTTTCCTGAGGCAGCAAGAAACTGATTTGCCACCTGCTGAGCTGTGGTGCGCCTCTTCCTTTTTGCTGATAGGACGATATATGTCTTCTGCAGGCGTCGTACGTCTAACACGACCTCCCCCGTGCCGTCTACTACACATTCCAGTAGTTTTAAATGACTTCCACAGCCGTGAAACAACGCTGTGAGCGATGTCGAACTCCCTGGCAACATCTGTTATTTTTCGCCCTTCTTCGATCTTTCCAATAATTCGGCCACGCATAAAATCATCTATGTGATGTCGGGAAGACATGCCAAAAATTTTAAGTTCGTCTATTAAATCTTTCCTGTAAAACTTTGACTTGAAACAACAACTGTCCACACGCGTCAAAACCTTTAAAACTCTTATGAACGCTATCACGTGATGAACAGACGTGGAAAAAAAAATTGTATACTCATACTTCTTCTTACTAATATCCCGCACTTATTCTAATTTTCCACATTTTGCTTCCTTTCATTTTGTGGTTGCTATGGATGATAGTATTACCCGTCCTTAGCAATTGTCCAGCAGTGTAGTACGTTAAGAAAAGTTCTGGACTTCCGAAACTCAATTCTAATCAAGACGGAAGCCGAATTCTCCGAGTAGTACTTAGTTCTACCCTGACATCATGGCAAAGTCTGATTGAAATGAGTCTTAGTGGCTTGTTTTCGAAGAACTGTTCAACAGCCTCTTCAAAAGAAAACAAGTAATTTTTTTTTTAAAAAAAAAAGTGAGAGATGGGGGGGGAGAGAAAATCTCATTTAAAATTCCAACAACCATACACGAAAAAGCATCCTTATATTTTGCCGAAAAGCATGTTCAATATAATAAGAGTGGATATATAAAACACATAGTGATGGGAAAATTTTTTTAAGATAATCTTTATGGGATTGGTTACTATTTTTATAAATTTTCTCAAGTCCTATCAAGCCGGAAACATGGAGGTGTAAATATCATGATTTGGGCATACATTGGACATCACGGTAAAAGTAAAGTTAACTATATCAGAGAGAAAAGGAATAGATATCATATTATAGTGATATACTTTGCGAGACTTCTTAATTGAAAGCCAAGGATGGTAATAAATACATTTATATTTCCAACAGACAATGCTGCTAATCACGTAACCAAAAACATGAAGATCTGGTTTGCTGTAAATAGCATGAACTTATTTTCAACTGGGCATCACTTTCCCTTGACCTGATTATTATCACAAATATTTGAGATAATTTAGTGAGACAAATTTATAGATATGGTTTACAATGATTCAAGTACGAATGAACTTAATAATAGGGTTGTGTGCTTCCACCGATTTAAGAAAAATGTAGCACCAGTGGAAAGGTGTTGACACTTAAAGTAGAAATTCTAAAGAAAGTCCTCGTCGCAACGGTCATAAATGTCAACACGGGTTTCTGACAAAAAATATCTTTTCAAAACATTCTCCCCTTCTATGAAAAATGCTTTGATAACAATAATATTTTGCCTACGTATATCTAGGACTTCTCCTCAGAGACTAAGTTGGAGTTTGAAAAATTTACGTTATATTTTCAGAGTTATGATCAATTGAAATACTCTCTCTCTCTAACCAGTGTTTTTTATTAAAATCTCTCTACTTTCTCATATATTAAGATATGAAACATTCCACTTTTAATTTACATATTTCAAAGGTACTTCTTCAGGCTTCTGAAGAGAAGTTTTTAGTAATATAAAGACAAAATATCATTACAATAGAGGCATTTTCTATAAAAGGAGAATGTTTTGAAAATATGTCATTCTTTCTTGTTTTTTGCCAAAGAATTGCGTTTAAATAACTTTTTATTGTAATGATATTCTTAAGACACAAGTTCATATGTATATTGTGTGAGTTGACACAATACTCAATAATCTTATTCATTTACAGTCTTTTTGAAAATCATGGTTCCGAATGTAGCCTGATTTCTTAACCCTTTCAAAACCGATCATATTTCCCTGCAAAGTCTAATTCTATTTAAAAATTCACATAAAATCATTACTTTAATAAAATACACCAAAAGTTATATATATATATATATATATATATATATATATATATATATATATATATATATATATATATATATATATATATATATATATATATATATATATATATATATATATATATATATATATATATATATATATATATATATATATATATATATATGGTTTTAATTCGTTCCAAATTCAGATCACATCGGTACGATCACGGGTCTCAGAACTGGGAAAACGCAATTTTCACATACCGTGTGTTTTAAACTGATCACATATATGTGATCATGGTCTGAAAGGGTTAAAATTAATTATATTCTTAAACACACTTTTACATCTTAGTAACAAATAAATTTACTAAGCTTGTTTTTTAAAAACTTTACACATATTTGTTTAAATTAAATATAAAATATCGTTATTTTTCTTTATTTGTGAAAATAAGTAACAATTAAAAAAGTTGCCGAAAAAAAAATCTTTTTAAAATGTATTTAATAACATTAATCAAAATAAACAATATTTTTTCAATACCTACTATTAGTTTACTCTCTCCCTATATATATATATATATATACATCTTGTTCAACTTTTCAATCGTTAATAAAATACTTTTTGTTCATCCATTCAAGTTCAAATACATTTTTTCACACTTGCAGCGTATGACGATGTTAATACAGTTTTTTCAAATATTGATTCATTAGTTATTAAATTAAAAAATGAATAAATAGTAACAAACAAAAATAATAGTCCAGCAGCATATTTAGAAAGAAAAACTGCTTGTTGTGTCCCTGTAGCGCAATGGATACCTAATCCAAAGATCATGGGTTCGAATCCCACCTTGGATGGCCTAATTTCTGGGTATGGGATTTCTTCTTTACTAGAATAACTAAATTTAATTAATGAATAAATAGTTACAAAAAATTGTGGAACACCATATATGGAAAATTGAAAGGAAGGTCGCTTTCGATTTCGTCACTTAATATTGTGATTCTGTCATATGTATATGCATATTTATATTAATTATAACTATTTAATAAAAAGTAACTAAAATATAAAAGTTTTCTTTGTTGACCTAAGTAGGAACTGACCTAATATTTTTTTATAGCAACAAATACTAATAATAAATCTTGATATGTATCTATTCTGTAATCTACATCTATAATTAACGTTTAATAGACTGTAAACAAAAGCTAAATGATTCATTTTGAGGTAACAGCACGCAACGCGATGTTTCAAAAGAAAAAGAATTCCATTTTATTGTCAGTGTCACCAAGCTTTATCCACACCGCTATCTTTCAGCTACCGAATCCAAACTCATCGAAATCAATTATCCTGTTCCTTAAGTCCTGCCACAACGTAATTAATTGCACTCACTCGACTGCAACCCGATACTGCTTTTTCATATCAGCTATAACAAATTGTTGTCTCTTACAAGTCGTACACCTTAACCTTGTAATAATCCCAAATGAATCGAGCACAATACCTCTCGGGACATCCACTGACTATATACGACTTCATTAACTTACCACAACCCCGGGATACGAATGGGAAAGGAAGAGTAATAAATAATTCCGGACACACAGCCATCGACGTGAGAACCAGCGTTTAGATAGGGTACAGAGGCAATTTTCCATGGCCGGAATCCTCTAGGAACCAGTAAAAAGCACCAAAGACTCGCTTAATGTTAGGGTTTCAGCTTTCAGTTCATATTGCTGGGCTGGATGTTTGAAAGAAATTGCTACTTTTCAAAGCTTTTCTCTCATTTTGGAATGGTTACTTTGTCTGCGGGTTTCTTTTCAAGAGAACAATGGGGAGGGTTGTCGAAGATACCAAGTTGAGCTGTCACTCAAGCCTTTCGTGTTGTTCTTTTTTTGCGTGTGACTTTGCCGCACTTTCGTGGATACGTTCTGGAGTGAGAGGTAATTACCAATTGTTGGACAGTTTGAACACAGAAAGAATAAAAATCGGTTTTAAGTTGGATGACAAGTTTTTATTCTCCGTAAGTGCTTTCAAGTAAAAGATGCTTCCCGTCGTCTATATAACGGTGTGTTAACTGTAAAATATATCTAAGTTACTTCAATGAACATTTGGAATTTAAATTACACTTTGAAAAATATTGAATAGGAGATAAATGTATCGAATACTTTATGTATTGGACGAGAAGTTGGACAATTTAAAAGGAGAAAAGAAGAAAGAAAAAAAGTAATAATAAAAATAAAAGAGAGAGGTTTTTTTTCGTATTTACAATTCTGGTCAAATCATATCACCTGTAACGATATTCTAAAAATTTAAATTGCTTCTATGGCAAGAAATTTAAACTATGGGTAAAAACGGCTGTCTTTGATGAAAAAGAATAAAATTACATGTTTTGCGCATTATTTCCGCATATTTTACTTTGGCTAATAAATTGATCATTCTGTACTATTGTACCGTATGAACACTTCAGTTAACGGATTTAGGTCCGATGGCTCCTTAGGCCCAAGTTAATTTGACACCCTTACATGTAATAATAATAATAATACGAATAGTAATAATGGATTCCAATTAAATTTAGGTATTAAATTTAGGCACGAGTTATATAAATATATATATATTTGGTATAACAACTAAACATACAATTTCATTCATAACTCATGTAAAAGAAGGAAATATATACTTAATTTCTCTCACAAGTACAATATTTATTTAGGTCACATGAATTCATTAACAAAAATAGAATCTTAATATCAAGAATTATGCAATTTTGTAATATTTTTAACAAAAGAACAAAAAATGTGTTTTTCATATTTTAGCTATTGCCTTAGTGTGTTAATCAGTCGTTATTTTCTTATATGGGAATGTGTAAAGTGTTGTAATCTCAGAAGGTGAACAAGTTTTAAAAATAGCGTAAGATAAGACATGAATAAGGAATAATTGTTATAAAATAGAAGCCTACACAGACTATGTTTAAACTAAAAGAACATTTCATTTTGGATTTTTATAGAGTGGTTGACAACAAATTGTTTTTTAATGCTTCAAGTTTTTACAAGGAAAAATAAAGCTCGTTAAACCTCGTATGTGACTGAATTGTGTGCATTCAAAGAAACTCTTAATGATGAGAGAATGAAATTATATATCTGGCACTGTAATTTGCATTATTTTGAACTCAAATAAGAACATATTAGTTACTTTTCATTCTTGTAGCTCAATGTTTAATAACACTAATAGACATAACTTTATGTATTTATTTATAACATAGTAATAGAATTGCTGAATAAGAAAAAAAAAGTAAAAGAAAGAAGTATGGAAAATTTGACTTATAAAAAAATTTGATTAAATTTGAAGTATGACATTTTATAAATTATGACTTATTGTGGAGGGAATGCTGCAGTTAAAAATGTTAAGAAGAGTCAGAAACCTTTATACAGACAATGTTAAATTGGCTGTTTTCGATGTACCTTTTCTTAAAATCTGTTTTATGTACATGTGTGAGATTTTTATACAATTAAAAAGTATACCTTTCTCATTATACTGAAATAAGATTTTAGCTAGATAATTTTGAATCTTTTCTTAATTTATAAAATATTTTATCATACATAGTGAAATTTGACCCATTTTTCACATAAAAAATTTGTAAAAAATACATTTTTGAGTTTTTAACAAAAAGCTTATTTAAGTATATATTAGCCCTCATTATAATCATGTCATAAAAAACTTACATACCTGTGCGCATTATTTTTCTAGAAAAGGTACATTGAACAACAAACATTTATATTTTGAGATAAATGAACTTTAATGTATAATTACTTTTTCATCAAAACATTCCTCCCCATACTCCAAATGATCTACATTTTTTTTGAATCTCATCATCCTCTCTGTCTTCCTTTTAAGCTTTTTTTTTTCCTAACTTCCTTTGTTTTTTGTAAACAGGAGTATTTAGCCTTTAACAGTATCTGTTTGTCGAGGCGCTCAATTCACAAAATTTCTGGTTTTGATGCATTCCTCATATTAAATGATGAAATTGCATCATATGTACCCAATGATAATACTTTTATTTATAAAAATATTCTCTTCGGTACACGAGACCGTATTACGTTGTTTACACTTTCATTGGGGGTTTAGTGTACCTCTATGTAAACACTTTTTAGTAATTTTGGATTATAAATGTTTTGATTTCCATCATTCATTCAACTTTTAAGCAAAAACAAAATACTTTGTCTACATTTTTCGTCGTTTAAATGGGCGTATACCAGTTTCAATGATTATTTAAAAATTTAAGGGCTTCAAACTACCTTAGAGGTAAAAGTAAAGTATTTTCAGAAAGGTTAAAATCTGTACAATTTCAAAATGTAAAACTCTCAAAATTGTCATACTAAGAAGATTTTAGATTTCCAACACGCCTTAAAGAAAACTTTTTGAGGGCGAAATTGAGTATTATTTAATGATTTCTAAGTCTTCTTAAAGCCCTGGCCTACTATGTATAAGTAGGCCCCAACTGCAACCCTTTTAAATAAACAGTGAACCTCACAAATCTAGGCACTTGACCGATTGGCTCCTTACTACAAAATGAGAAATGATGGTGTACAGTGGCAAGTCTAGATCCGTAAATGCAGACGAGGGACATGACATAATAATACAGAGACGTCTTAAGGCAGGGGTCAGCTGGACCCGGGCCCAGGGCCTTGACCACAATGAGGGCCTCGTCTAGTTCTCGACTCAGCCTCAGCTCATGATTCGAACAGTTCCAACGGTTAAATGATATTTCCGGTAGTATTCCCTGAAAAACTGGGAATTTTTGACGATAAGTCCCCTCTGGCTACATGTCATGACCATCCTCCATGCATAGGCCTAGGCCTACAACCATACACCACCATTACTCATTCAAGTCAAAAGGCTGCAATCGATTGATCCGGTTTGTGCGATCGTAAACCATGCACATTTATTTGTTTCGGGTTATTGTTTGTACGAGAATTTGTGACGGACTCACGCGTCTTTTCTTTAACATGTCCTTTGGGTTCTTTGGGCCAGAATTAATGGCAACTCTTTTCCAACCAAATCCAAGAAGTGAAGTGTGAATGAAAGATGCAAATTAACAAGCTTTTAAATATTGGAACTTAGAGTAAACGAGATGGCAATGTATGGCAATTTGTGGCAGTTGATGGCAAGTAGAGAAATGTTAATATAGTTCGTGGTTCAAGTCTGGATAGCGTTATGTGGCGGTGATTAGAAGTTATAATTGATAAAGATATAGAGAACCAAGGTGCATACCAGTGCACGCAAGTAAATACAAGATTGCCTTTATGATATTAGTGATTGATTCTTCAGACTGCAACAAGGTAGGATTGACTATTTAATGTTAGAATCGGTGATTGTATTGGAATTGAGTTTAGGCTATTCAGTTATTGATAGTGGTCCGAGTTAGGTTAAGTCGTTATTATCTATATATATTGTGTGTTGCGTATTTTGCCATCGTAGATTCTCTCACATTAATTATTATAATTTAATTTGTTAGAAGTTTAAGTTGAAAATATTAATAAAGATATATTAAGATTATGTTTCCTTCTAGTTCTTTCGATAGTCCTACGCCTCTGGCTCACGCTGATACTCCGAGAGATACTCTCCCAAAGGGGGGGAATATCCCTAATTTGGCATCGTATGCTATCCACTGTCTACTTTTAAGGGTCATAGGATGGGCCTACATTTGTGCAGGGGCCCAAGGTATACATTTGAGTAAGTGCCCAGGATTTAAAAAGCATTAATACCTCCCTGGACTGACTTCATAGAACACAAAGATTAGCCTCACAGCAGTCCACTCGGTTACAAAGTGTGGTCAGCATTGGAGGCAAAGGTGTTCCAAAAATGGCATCTCAATTATAACATTTTTAAACGTTCTTTAAGGAAAAGCAACGATGGAAATTCCCATGAAGATGATGGGGCGTATCTCGATAGATGAGTGGCCAAAGAAACTTAAAGCCTATGTGAAGTGAAAAGGCGATCATTTTAAATAAAATCTGCACTATGCTAAATGTAAAGGTAAAATAAAACTTTAAGATTATTTAGTTTAAAATTGGATCATAAAGTTTTAAATGTTGACTACTTCATAACTGTATAAGAGCTTACGGCGCGATAAGGTATTAATAAAATTATTTTTAATGTCAAAGAAATATTGGTGAAATAAGTTGTGTGTGAATTGAGATATTTTGAAACTACCACTATTTTGAAACAGTAGTCTTATTTATAGTCAACATCTAAACTGTTTCTTTTATTCCGAAAGATAAAAATAGAATTCCTGTTTACTGAAGAAAAAATTTCGAAATTCGGCGTAGCTGAGATCTCCCTGAATGCATTCCGATTACCGTTCTTGAATTAGATCTGCTACTTTGTGTTAACACTTGCACATTCCGTGACACAGGGCTTTGTTCCTTTCAATTAGCTACTGTTTTTTTAATCGTTCCATCAATGGGCTGAACCGTTCAATTGAGTTTTGATTCTTCAGCTAGTTGAAATAATTACTAGTATTTGAAAACACTAATAATGAAAATTTTTCAGCTTAATTACTGAAAGTATTAATAAATTATAAAAATTATGATGTGTGTCAGCTTTCTTTAAAAATATGAATTAAATTTTATTGCACAGTCACAGCATACAAACATAAATACTAGGGTAGATTAAATTTTTTTTTCAGAATTTCAAAACATACCTACCTGAAAAAGATGTTCTCTGGTATATACATGAAGAGAAAAATAAAATAAAAAACGAATTTTTTTGTGTTAATGCTACAAGAGAAATGAAGTTTAGGTATATAAGCTTTTTTTTTTATGGTAAAAATTCCAAGTAAGTTTATTAAAGGAAAACAGGTGTGGTGAAATACGCTTAACGCGAAAATGCTTACGACAAAGTATCGGTTAACACGAAATAATCCGGCAGTCCCGACAAACTACTATGTATTTTAATGCATTTTCCCCCTCTAACACGAAACGGAAATCGCTTAGCTCGAAAAGATTGAAGATCCCTTCAGTAAAAGGAAGATATTGAAACTGAGCTGACTTAATGAAATGTTTGAGAAAGGTTTTGCATTAATTGGACCATCTTTCTGTGTCATCGGAACAATTAGTTGCTGTAAATGATGAGATGTGAATACAGCCCCAATTATGGCAGACAAAGACATTTTGGAGTTTGTTCGAAGCTCAAAAAATATCATTGATGCAGATTCCAAAGACGAAAATGAAATGAACAATGCAGCTCCTGTTACCACGTCATCCGAAATGAGGAACATCATTAAAGGTATTAGCAGTTATTTAGATGCACATTCCAATGGTGAAATGAATAGCAAAATGGGCGACCTCGAGCAATTTGATGACAATTTGATGCTAAAAAAAGACGGTCCAAAGAAAAATATCACGTTATTTTCCAAAAACTCAACAAATGTTTTGTTTTTCAAAAAACTTGAACAACACACATTTTGTATTAAATTTCTTATAAGCTGTTGTGAATGTTTTTGTTCCATTGATTTGTATTAAATACACTCATGTCCATAAATTAAGGATAATTCAGAATCACACAGAAATTGAACTCTAAAATAAAAATTTCACCTGTAGAATTATCACACATATCTTGAAGAAGAATATGCAAATTACAGGAAACCACCAGAGGGCGCGGATAGTACGTCACAATGACGAGAATGTAAGAGAGGGGTGTATAAGGAATGGTGGCAAAGAAGTAAAATTGTTCACAAGAGCTTTAAAAGCCTTTCAGTGCAATAACCGCATAGTTATGGCACAAAGGATGCATTTGGATGATTTTTTACTCGGTGGAATTATTGGACGACTGGAATGTGGACGTACACCCAGCTGGAAGTATCCGAGGAACTTGGAATCGCCCAGAGTGTCATCTCCAGGCTTTGGAAACGATTCCAAGATGATGGTAATGTGAGTAGATGTTACAGCACAGATCACCCTCGAGTTACAACGCCGAATGAGGATCGGTATTTGGCAGTTACTGCCAAAAAAAACAGACGGTGCATAGCATCAGATCTGTCTCGTCAGCTCTCTTCAACTACCGGTACGACAGTTTAAAGACCAACCGTTTACAGACGCTTAGGGCATATTGGTCTATATGCTCGTAGGCCTGTCAGATGTGTTTTACTTACCGCAACTTACTGTCGCCTGGGATTAACCTGGAGTAGAGAGCATGCATTGTGGACACCACAACAGTGGTCTTGTGTGATGTTTTCTCCGACGAGCCCAGGTTTAGTTTGCAGTCTGATTCTCGCCGGACATTAATATGGAGAGCGCCAGGTACCCGTTACCACCAAGAGAATACCATTGAACGACAGCGTTACGGTGGTGCAGGATGGCTCGCGTTTGGGGAGGAATTATTCTTGGTTCCAGAACTGACCTGCGTGTTCAGAGTGTAAAAATGACAGGCCACATCTATCGGGATGTCATTCTGGAAAAACATGTACGTTTGTTTCGGGGTGCCATGGGTGCTGAATTTCTGTTTATGGATGACAACGCCCGTCCTCACCATGCAAACATTGTAGACGAATGCCTTCAATCGGAGGATATCACCCGTATGGATTGGCCAGCATACTCACAGGACTTAAATCCAATAGAGTATGTGTGGGACATGCTTGGCCGACGAATTGCAGCCCGTCAACCCCCTCCCACCTGTCTACCCGAACTTTGAAGGGTATTTCTTGATGAGTGGTGTAATATTCCCCAAGATCAGATTGATAATTTGATACTCAGCATGCCTAGGCGTTGTAAGTCCTGTATTGCATCGTCCGGGAGACATACTCCGTATTAACCATCATCAGTGGCACACACAAGGGGGGCCTGGGGGTCTGGACCCCCCCCAAAGCCCTTGATTTTTTTTCCGATTGATTATAATTCTAAGTATATAGTACGTAAAATTTAATTAATTATTTGTTATTAATGATTAATTTTATTAATTATTGCTAATTATTTATTCAAAAATTAGCTTTTTACTGTGTTTTGTTTTTTTGTTCTTGAGTTTTTTATACTCAGAATGCCTAGGCGTTGTAAGGCCTGTATTGCATCGTTCGGGAGACATACTCCGTATTAACCATCATACTAACCATGTTATGCTGTTTTTTGTAAATAGGTTCTTTTTTGAAATTTGCTCCAGGGAGTGTAAAAATCGCAATTTTTATTTATTATGTCAAACATATAGCATCTTTTTTGCTCTTTTGTTTAATAAATAGACTTTACAAATAAGTCAAATTTGTTTTGCTTCTGTCTCTTTCTTTGTCTGAACTTCATTATTCTTAATTTATGGACATGAGTGTACATGCTTACTTATAGGGAGACCGGGACAAGATAACGAATATCTTAGTTTTTCCGTTTTCCACTATGTGGAAGGATTAACCGGACACTACAGCTTTCCTATTAGCCTTTCGTTAAACAATAGTATAGTTAAGCTGAAATCGCAATTTTTGTGTTGGTTATGAAGCTTTGATTGTTTACCGCTGCCACGATATGACTTTTATACATGTATAAATAAGCTCTGCTACAGATACAGGCAAGATATACCATTTCTCTTTAATATTTATGAGTAACTTAGTTTAAATGCTACCTATATTACCATGAATAAAATGTCAATTAATCGACTTCCTTCATGGCAATAGAAACGAATAATATTTTTAAACAGGCAGTCTGGGGCAAGATGACGAGCTCGTCATCGGCTAATGTGTCGTTCGAAAGGAGATGACCAGTGGAAGACATTTTTGCCATCCACTTAGCCCCCTCCTTAAAGAAAAACCCTATCAGCAAGGGCGTAGCTACCACCGTAACAATGATATGTGGCTCCCAAGCTACAGGGGCCGCATCATGTGTAATATTCTGACACTTTCAATTAAGTGTCTTTTACTTCTGTTCCAAAAAAAGGAATTCCTATATCAAATTCCTAATCTATATCCTTGTACCAAATTCCTCCAAGGAATTTTGATACAGGGCTCATTCAGAACTAGCTACGTCATTGCCTATCAGGCTTAAAAATGAAACACCTCAATATCTTCGATTATAACAGTGCGATTCCTTTACGACTGGTAATGTTCGATTGGGTTTTGTCTAGGCAACACTTTTTGAAGTTGCAGGCTACACCCGTAATGGTGGTGGTTTTTAAAATATAGAATAATAGTGGTAATCCCTCAGACCTTGGTAGTAGAAAACCAACATAAAACTTTCCATAAGAATCAGAATTTATGGCAAATGATGATTCCGGTGCACCAAAGAAGCCTGTTAGTGTTCTTTATTTCAAACTATTGCCTATAAAGCTACACAATATGAGAAAAAAAAAAAAAAAAGCAAAAAAGTGAGCTCAAGCACTCTTAGAAGCACACCCATCAAAGAAATGTTAGAACAAAGGGAAAAGCCGAAGGAAGAACAGAAAACACTTTAAAAAACAGAGAAGAGAAGCTCGTGAAACTAAAATAGAAGTAAAAAAAATTCAAACTAAGTTCCTGTAGGCCTAAGTCTATAAAATCCAGGCCAAACAGTCCAGTTGCATCAACTTCAAAAGAGTGTTTTAAGATGTTCTGCTTGTGAAAAGGAATATTGTGACCCTCCAACGGAAGAATGCATCAAGTGCTGCAAATGCCAGTACTGGGGCAAAATGGCAATTTGTTAAGGTTCAAGAAAATAAAACTATCCTTTGTTTTTTTTTATTTGAAAAATTAAATGGTAATATATTTAATACTACAAAGAACTTCTCTAACACTTCATGTAAAATTATTTTTTTCCTTAAAAATAAATTAACAAACAACAAAAATTGTTAACATAGTCATCTTGCCCCGGTCTCCCCTACATATATATGTAAATATAATGTACTCAAATAAACCTAGTTTTTTTGTTGAAAATAGGTTTTTTTTTCTTTTGCAATATCCTTTATCACGAAAAAATATTTCAGTCTCCCCTTCAGTTTCATGTTATGCGATTTTCCCCGTATTTTGTTAATTTACAACAGTTGAGCGAAGAGGAATTGAAAATTTTATAGGAAATACTACATTGGAAAATTTATTCAAGAAAAAGTAATAAAACTTATTCAAATACTTTTCAAGATCATTAGGAAAGCAAATTTTATCTTTTGCTAAGAAAAAGAAATGTTTACTTTTTATTATTATTTACAGATTAAAATAACAAAGTTGATATCTTATTATCATACAAAATGGTAAAAACTATTTGCACCACTTTAATTTTTACCCTAAAGCATTGAAAAATGACTTTGCTCTAAGACTTTTCAATTTGTATCCGTGTGTATTACAATGGCAAATTATATAATTCCTTAAATTCGCACCTTCAAATTATTCTAAAAATAAATTGTTGATTGCTCCTCCGAACACACGTTAGAAGATAACAAAAAAAACAATGTTTTGAAAGTGTTAAGTGAAAATCAAAGATGGCTATGAAGAGGGCGTAGCTGAACGGAAAACAGAGATTAATGATAAAACGCTCAAACATATAACTTTGCAATACATTTCACGAAAACCTAATCATTTATATTCACGAAAATTCGATTAATTATGTCTTATTTTGGTATAAAAAAGCACCCATTTTATCATTACACAATTAACCCTTGGTGAATTTTATCTGAGGGAGAAAAAATAATAAATGTTTTACATTCTTGAGATAATACTCAACCGATTCTCTGTAATTGAGACCTTTAGAAAACTCTAACATCGAATATGGATATTTGGAACGATGCATAGTTCACCTTCGAGTAAAGTCCATACGATTTTTTCCCCTCGTTATTTTATTTATTTATTTGTTTCGTTGTAGAAGAATAACACCCAATAAATTAAAGGACAGTGTGCATATAAAAATAAAGTGAAAATAAATGAAGGAACATAAATTTCCCTGGTCCATTAGACCCATTAAGAGTGCCTAAGTTTTGCGTGTGAAAGATTTGCAATCTATTTTCTTTGTAGATCCATGGGCGTGGTGCATCTTATAAACCTTTCTTTAATGCGTCGTAAAAATTGCTTTTTGTACGCTACATAGTTAATGGCTTTTTCAAGTTCAATGAAAAATAATCCTGGAATTGCATTCCTAAACTCTCTTTCAATTTTCCACGTGAAGCTGTTTGTGTTGTTTACCGTTTCCTAGTTAGGGTATAACAATAGGTTGAGAACGGGTTCAAGGAGCAGAGTTGAGAAGAGACATGGTCCAACATCAACAAAAGTGATGAGTCTGAGAACAGTTGGCGCCGGTTGTTACGAATATTTTTGCTCGAAACGTGAAAGGTGTAGGTCAACAGAGATCATCCCTGTTTGGAACGTCGAATTTGACATTAAGATTTAAACCATTTCCGGATTTTGACGTAAAGGTCAACAAGAAACCTATTTGGGTTTGTATCTGCGTAAACATAATTCTGCAGATGCGTCGCCAGGAAATGAAAATGAATGTTGTTTTATTTCTTCTAGGTTTCACTGAAAATGTAGTGAAAAATCCTGGATAATATAAAAACTGTTTTGAAAACTTTTCCCAACATGCCCAGGTAGAAGCTTAAGCTGAAAGCAAAAATATTAAATGTTTTGAGAATTATATATATATATGTGGTGGATTGCATTCGAATTAAGACATTTTATAAGGTGACCAATCGTCCTCCTTTAGGGAGGACAGTCCTCCTTTTATAGGTACTGTCCTTCCTCGAAAAGTGTCCTACTTTGCCTCATTTTCAATATTTTAAAACTAATCTGTTAATGTCTGTATTAGGAGATGCCAAGCCAAACTAAAAAGCGTTATGTGTGTGTGTGCCGGTACATTCAACACCTCCTAGAAAACTGTGTTGACTTTTTATCGAAAGAAATGCTGATATTAAAATCGATGACAATTGTCTGAAGAAATTAGCAGACCCAATGTATATTTAAGTTCTGATAAATTAGAGCAATGGGAAAATCAACATATTGAAATTGATAAAAGATGTGTTTAAATATTTAACCCTTTTAAAAATGATATGAAAATTTCCTTCCATATGAAAATTTAGTTATTCTGATTAAAGTTACGTTGTGCTGCCCTGGAATTAATGCAGGAGTTGGAAAAAGTTTTTTCAATTGTTAATGATTTTTTGGACAAGTGAGAAATCAAGAATGAATGTTCATACTTAAGCTGCAGAACTTACCGTAAAATTTACCTAGAGGAATATTTCTTGCTCTGAAATTTCCGATTTATCGGAAAATGGTAGATTGACGAAAATCCATTTAAGGTATCCGACTACGTTCGGAACCGTGATTTTCAAAAGCGCATAAATGGATAATTTTTATTATATTTAGTGTCACTTGGATTAGAATATATGCATAAAATTGTTTTAAGGACATTTTGACAAAAAAAATTTATTTAAATACAATATTTTGGCAAAAAATTAACTTAGAATAATCTTTTTTTCAAATGTTCTCCTTTTGTGAAAATGGCTTCTATTAGAATAATATTTTGCCTGTGTATATAGCTCAGACCTCTGTTCAGAGGCTCAACTAGAATTTTTGAAATATATAACTTAGAAGTGGGTTTATTCATATTTTACGACAACAGAGGGGAGCAATTTTAAGGGGAAAAAAGCGAATAATTATTTCAATTGGTGGTAACTCTGAAAATAATGTGAATTTTTCAAAAATTATAGTTGAGCCTCTGTAGCGAAATCTGATCTATATACAGGCAAAGTATTATTATAATAGAACCATTTTTCACAAAAGGAGAACATTTGGAAAAAAGATTGTTCTAAGTTAATTTTTTGCCAAAATATTATATTTAAGGTATCCGAACACGTTCAGAGTACTTTTTGACACAATAACATATTTAAACATATAAAGGCTTTTTTAGGATTCAATACCAATAAATACTAATATTTAATCAACAATATTTAAAATAAATTGCCGGAATTTCATAAAAATTACAATTATATGTGAAATTTTAGCGATATTTTTGTAAAACTTCAAAGCAATTTGAGAAAAAAGTAATAAACTTATATTAGTAAAAGAATTACCAAAACAATCTAGAGGCATTTATCTAGAGAATGTCCTAAAATTTTAATGTTTTATTAAAATTTGAAACTTTTAGAGATGATTGAGAAAACGTTATAAGCAAAATAACGCTTTTATGAGACCATTATTTAAATAACATGCCCTAACTCAAATAATATTCATACTATAAGATATATTTTAGTTCATTTTCTAGAAAATAGCATAAATATCAGGCGCAAAAAGTTTTATAGAAATACATTTGTAATATTTTGTGTGATCAGACTCACCATGATAGATTTCGAACAATTTAAATGCCCACTTCTGGTAGACCAAAGACCCACTTCCGGGTTTTCTAACTTAATAAAATTGATTGTAACTTGGCCTCTAAGAAGCATAGAATCAAAACAAAGTATGTTTTGTAAAGCCAAAATATATATGTATTAAATAAAATAGAAAACAAAAATATCGGTCTTGTCCGAATTTGGTCATTTTCAACGTGTTCGGATACCTTAAATAATTTTTTTTTGTCAAAATGTCCTTAAAACTATTTTATGCATGTATTCTAATCTGAGTGTCACTAAATATCATGAAAATTATTCATTTACGCGCTTATTTAAAATCACGGTTCCGAATGTAGTCGGATACCTTAATGGAAAAATACTTACTTAAATAAATAATTAAGAGATGTAAGCCTAATAAGTGTATTTTTGTTCGAATTAATCAAATGTTTCATATATTTACGTTGTATTTTTTTTCTTCAATTTTTCGTCCTCCTTTTCACTGTAAAAAATTGGTCACCTTACTTTTTACATGAATTCAATTAAATAATTTGCTTGTAGCAGTGGAAATAATTAAAAGGCTCGTTAGTATTAGTTCCACATTTTATTTTGCACACACGCAGCAAAAATACACGCGGACACACACAAGCACATAACCCCACACTGCATTTTTAACATTCACAAAGCATTCTTTGCTCCAGAAATCTCGTCTATTTATATTGATGTTGAACCGGAAGCTATTAAAAGCATAGGATTTCCTATAAAGGCCTTTTTGAATTTAATAGGCACTAAAGTGATACAAGATTGCATCATCCTTATTTTAATTCGAGAGAGGTCTCACGGGGCACAGAGACTTCCCACGCTCACAAAATCGTTAATTCGTGCAAAACTGTTAATTTGTTACCAATTATCTTGACACATCCTCCTATACGACAGTCTTCATGGATACTACAATGTATTTGTCACATATCCCCCTCTCTTTAGGGAGTGGCAAACGTTTTTTTTTTTTTTTACAGTTCTAAGGTACTTACAGTAGAACGTTGTTTATCTGAATCAATTGGGATCGGATACCGTTCCTATACGCGATTATTCGGATAACCGAAAACCAAATGCGATCCACGTAGTATATGAAACCGGACACTATACGAATATTGAAAATCATCACATGCGGGAAACGTGCTTGAAGAAAAAGAAAAGTAGGTGCAAAATGTCACAATTTAACATTTATTGTGGAAAATAATCACTTATATTTCGTTGTACCATTGTTCATCTTCGTTTTTTCGCTTCAAGGTCTCCGATTCTCTTGAGCAGCAGTAGTTGAGTAGGACAGCACTCTGATTGTTGTTCGTACTACTCCATAGCTGTCTTAACGCAGAAAACGCGCCAATATTTGATGGACCCTTGCTACTTTAGTTGTTGTTGTCCTCGTCTTCGTCCGTTTCATTGTCGACAGGGTCGGATTCTGCTGGCACTGCACGGAATTCACAATCTCGTCATCATTTAGCATTAGAAATCCACTGAGTCTTCTGCATCGATTGCTATTCAGGTTTCTATATCTTCATCGCATTCTTGAAATCATGGGATCGCTTGGACAAAGTCGGTAATCTCATCCCTGTGGTCATCATTGTAGTCTTTTTCGCCTTTTAAATTGACAAAAGTTGGAAAAAAAACTGGTTCGGATATTTGTCGCTCCGGATAATTGACGTTCGGATAAATGACATTCTACTGTATTTTGACTTAGTTCTTCGCGCGAGCACTTTTGTTCCAAAATATTTTCTTTAAACAGGCTATATTTTTGCCCTGTGAACAACTGAGTGGTTTTGATTGCTGTGTTGTACAACTTATTATGTTTAAATGGGCGGAATATAAAAAAAGAAATGGCCATCTGTGATCGCTATTGAAGAAAGTTGAAACTAATGAAGCAAGGTAAGAACCGGATGAAATAATGCATATTAATCATGATAGCGAAAGTAAATTTGAGAAAAGCGCTGAACATGAAACGTTTGAGTTAAAAGTAAAGTTTTCAAATGCTATCTAAAGAACTTCATCAAGGAAAATATGAAGCCACAAGTGTACCACTTCGCCCCGTCAAAAAAAAAAAAAAAAAAAAAAAAAAAAAAACAAGCAAGAAAAAGTTCAACATTCTATTTATCTATCATCAGAGGACAATAAAACTACAATATTTTGGACAAATGTGATAATTTTGCCTGAAGATGACATTACTATAATGTTAGCAAAAAGTGTATGTGATTTGTGTCCTTTATGAATGTCACGCACATTTGAAACTTCTTGGTTAAACTTGATCGATATTTTTTTCTCAAATCATCAAAGAAAAATTGTAAAGTCCTTAAAAGTTGTAACCAATATTATGCACACTTTTTTTAAATCGTTAGGGTTTTTAAGTTTGTACGCTTATAGAAAATTTTACGATGCACAAAATGCTAAGTATTTTATACCATTTTAAAGGGAATTTAATACTGAATTCAGTATGGTTGTTTCGCACAAGATGATAGCTCAGTTAACTCAAAAAATTACTTAAGAAAAGAGTCTCACTCAGTTGCAGTGAACGGTTGTTCATTACTATCTGTTGCTCAGCACGCTCGATTCAACTCCTTACTCGTTGAAGTCTTAGGTTACACTGAATAGTATGACACAATGAGCGCTAGAGGGCGCTCGACATTTACATACACGTACGCTGAACACACTACAAGAAACAAAATTCAAATATTTGCAACAGATAAAAAGTTATGCTGTAATAACGCTCTATATACATTACATACTGATGATGGCAACGAGTTATTCGAACTTAGTGGGGTTGCCTTTAATCTTTATTATAGCTTCACATCGATGTTTCATTGAGCTGAAAAAAGTTTTAACCTCTTTCTTCGTTATTACATGATGCCAGGAATCAATTATATCATCAATTAGTTCCTTTTTATTTCATGGGTACCTTATTCGGACAACAGTTTTCAAATGATGCCGCAAGAGGAGGGGCTTTCTGGGTCTAGACCCCCCCCCTCCAAAGTCCTTGATTTTTTTTCGATTGATTATAATCCTAAGTATATAGTATGTAAAATTTAATTGAGTACTTGTTATTAGTAATTAATTTTGTTAACTAATGCTAGTTATTTATTCAATAATTAATTTTTTACTGTTTTTTTGTTCTCGAAAATCGACAAAATCAAAAGAATATCTTGGGCAGCGAATTGGAGCATGGTACGAGAACGGTGGACTATTGATCCTGGAACCCTCTTGAAAAATTCCTGGGTGCACTACTGGCCTAGGTCTATGTACAGACGACGGTCATCACATACAGACAGTTGACATATCGTCCAAAATTCTCAGTTTATCGGAAAATACAACCGGAAATAAAATTTGATCGTTGAAATTATTCGAATCATGATTTTATTAAGGCCGAGTCGAGAAAGAGACGAGGTCCCCATTGTGGTCGAGGCCCTGTTCCCGGGCGCAGTTGGCCCATGGCTTAAGGCAGTAGTTCTAAAACTTTCACTACTGGCGACCCAATTTTCAATCATAATTTTTATTGCGCCCCCCTAAAAATAATAATGTATTGAATGCAATAATAATGCACTTTGGCGCCTAAGCTACAATATGATCAAAATTATAAACCGTACAAATTAACAAGACAAGTATTAAATTTTGTATATTCCTTTAAGTAATATATTTTTTTTTTAACTTTTTAGTTCGATTCACTATAAAAGCGTGTTTTTTTTAGTTTGTTTTAAAACTATAATTTATTTTATTGTTATTTATACTATACACGATAAAAATCACAATTTCAGTGAATAATTTAATTAAGAGAAAATGTACTTACCTACTTTCAAGGACTTTCAATTTTTCTTAGAAAATTTGAGAAAAAATCCAATAAAACTAAAGAAAATGTTCCAAATGTGCGTGTCCTTAATAAAGGACATAAATCACAGACACTTTTCGCTAGCAACACAGGAACGTTATTTTCCAGCTAAACTGTCATATTTTGATCACGTTTTTGTAGTTTTGCTGTTGTTTGATGATCTACAAATAGCATTTTGAACTTTTTCTTCATTGTGTCTTTTTGACAAGGTGAAGTGCTACATTATGGCTTCATAGTTTTCTTCATAGAGATCTTTAGGTAGCATTTGAAAATTTCAAATCAACTTAAACGTTTCATGTCTGACGCTTTTCTGATATTTACTTTCACTATCTTGATTAATAGGCATTATTTCAGAAGGTTCTTCAATTAATTGATCACTTTCAACTTCCTTCAATAGGGATCACAGATGCCCATTTTTTTCAATATTCTGCTTATTTACATTTATAAACCATAATAAGTCGTACAACACAGCAATCAAAACTACGAAACTGTTCATGGGGAAAGTGTAGCATGTTCTAAAAAATAATTGTGTGAAACGTTTTTTTCATTATGCATTACATGTTTCAGAATACTCATGCTTATCCATATATCATAAAACTCTTTCACATGGAAAAAGATGAAATAGAAATATATTATATATATTTACAACTTCCCTAAAAAAAAGACGGAGATAACCATACCAGTAAGTTCGAAGGTCAGCTAAAGTAATATTTTAGGTTAAAAGAAACGTAATAAAAAAATCTCTTATCTTTTGATATCGTTAAAAGAAACATAGAAAAAAAATCTCTCATCATTCTCATATTGACCGCAAAGCAAACAAAATACTTTTTTTAATTTGGATATAGGATCAAAGATGGCTAATGAGCGTTTGAAGTGGAATCTTTTATTTTTGATGATCACCAGATGATAAAAATAAATTATATCAGAGCAAATGTGTATTTTTTATTATGTCAGAAAGCATTTTGTTTTACTTCATTCCAAAAAATTATTTTTTTAAGACTTTTATTTTCAATATGCTCGCGCCCCCCTCGCAGGGTGAACGCCCCCTCCCAGGGGAGGGCGCCCCACAGTTTGAGAAACAATGCCTTAAGGTATCCGACTACGTTCGGAACCATGATTTTAAAAAAGCCCACAAATGGATAATTTTGATGATATTTAGTGTCACTTAGATTAGAATACATGTATAAAATTATTTAAAGGACATTTTGACAAAATAATATATATATATATATTTAAATACGATATTTCGGCAAAAAATAAACTTAAAATAACCTTTTTTCAAAATGTTCTTCTTTTGTGAAAACTGCTTCTATTATAATAATATTTTGCCTATATATAACTCAGACCTCTGTACAACTATGACTTTTGAAAAATTCACATTATTTTCAGAGTTACTACCATTTGAAATAACTATCGGTGTTTTTTTCTTAAAATTTCTCCCCTCTGTTGTAAAACATGGATAAACCCACTTCTAAGTTATATATTTCAAAAATCGTTATCAAGCCTCTGTACAGATGTCTGAGCTATATGCAGGCAAGATATTATTATAATAGAAGCATTTTTCACAAAAGGAGAATATTTTGAAATAGGGGGAGATATGTTCATTTTTTGTTAAAATATTGTACTTAAATAATTTTTTATTGTAATAATATTCTTAAAACAATTTTATTTACATTTTCTAATCTAAATGACACTAAATATCATAAATATTATCCATTTATACGCTTTTGCAAAATCACCGTTCCGAACGTAATCGGATACCTTAAGTGCTCTAAGTTTTCTAAATTTGTTTTATCTATAAACTATATTTCAAGGCAACTTAAAATCCATAAACATATTAGAAAATAATTTTCAACTGCCCTTTCTTCATCTGCTTAAAATTTGTAAATTAATTCTAAATTCAGCACAAAAAAATTGATATGAATGCGGATGTAAAAAAAGCAAGCCTATTAACATACATAATGAATGTCTGAATACACATTTTCTTGAAGTTAAATTCCAATTTAAATTACTGACGTATTATGTGCGTCAGTAATATTAATGCTATATTTTGGTAAATAAGTGTTTATTTTTCATATTTTTTATTGCTTTCTCCTGTTAATCCGATATACTTAGAAAGTTGTTTTGATATACATCTTTTTAAACTTCTCCATCTGACGCTCTTTGAGGAGAATGTTGGCGTCAAAACAACCGCCAATAAGGAGCCAACACAAGGTGAAACGCCGCATCAGGAAGATGATGCGGACAATTAAAATACAAATAAAAAAGTACTTGGCGCAACTTATGTAGGCAGCAACTGTCAATGAATAGGGGAAAATGTTGTAATTCAAACTTATGACTAAATAAAGTAGATTTCCAAATATTTGACCCTCAGAATAAGAGAATTATTCCGAATGGAAGGGGAAAAAATACTTCGTTTTTTAAATAAAATCCGTGATTTAATCCTGTGTGTTTGTCCGAATAATCTTCCCACGTTCCGTCTTCGGAAGGACAACTGCCTTAAATGTTACTACGAGGAGGTGCCAATGAGTCCGTTTCCCTACAGGATATTTGTTCTAGAATGTCATTGATTAAATGTAACTTTTGAACTTGATGTTTTTTCATTATTCACTCCATGAATGGTTTTTTAAATAGTGGCGTTATTAATCTCTTGACGTGTGTAAACAACAACAACGGTGACATAGTTCTGGGTCGGGTAGGATATTAAAATGAAAAGTGGAACTTTAAAACCATCAAATATTCTAAAATATCAATGTTAGAATTGTTTAGTATATTTTTTTTATAATAATTCTTATAAAATACTATTTATTTTTTTTTCATTATTTCCTTAACCAGTCATTTTTTTTATTTGTCCGAAATGCTTCAAAAAAGGCTCATCTTTTGTTGCATATAACTAATTTTAATACTTAAAGGATAAGAAAATAGGAGACTCTTATGTTTATTTTCAATTTTAAAGTTTTCACCCTATTTTTCAATTCCTTCTATTAACCCTCACTCTCTATATACATGCTTGTTGGTTTATTTATTTATTTACCTTGGTGGAATTTTCAATCGTTAATAAAATACATTTTGAAGCGCTCAATTGAGCTGAAATTTTATGTACATGATCATTTTGGATGACAGTGCAATAATTTAATCATTATTAATACAAATTAATTGATTAAAACTAATTATTTAAAGAATTACAAATACAGCTACGTTGGCGACTTGTGTCAAAACTTGAAAAGTTTTTTTTTCTCACGTTTTAAAGCATTCAGTTGAACTGAAATTTTATATACACAATTGTTTTCGATAACAATACTATACTTTAATGATGATGAATAAAAATGTATTACCACTTAATATTGTAATTCTGTCATATGTATATACATATTTATATTAATTGTAACTATTTAATAAAAGGTAGCTAAAATAAAATTTTTCTTTGTTGATCTTAGTAGGAAAATTGACTTAATTTTTTTATATTACTTGTTATTTTATAACTGGGGAACACAAAAAAAACCTAAATATTTGCTTTTTATTAATACAATCTTCGTGCTATGAAGAATGTTTCGTATATCTCAGAAGACTCACTCATACTTACGAAAATATTTCATGTTTGTTTCTCTTTTTTGAACGGATGAGGATTTTGTGTGTGTGTGCATATATAAATGCACATACAGTTTGAAGCATGGTGTAATATCTTATATTCAATAGAAACAAAGATAATATAGGCATTTTTCGGATTATCTTTTCAATTTCATTTCTGCTCGAGCAACAAATTGCACATTGCCTTGCCAATCCTTGTCTTTATCGAATATTTTCAAGAATCTAAATTCCTACCTTCAATGAAATATTCTCGCCTTCACCACAAAGAGGATCCCGGATGTGAAGTATTTTAGCAACACAGTGATTCTCAACCTTTCAATACTTGCGACCCAATATTAAATCATAATTTTCATCACGTCCCCCTCCATACAAGAATAATGTGTTGAATTCGATAGTACACTACTTTGACGCAAAAGCTACAATACGACTTTAAGTACCTACGGCGTATATAAACGTCTCAGTCATACAATGCGTAAATTGCCTCGGACGTATAAATACGTCTTTCCGAAATACGATCTTTTCAGTTGACTGCTATCCATAAAATTATTCCGAAGGCTTTGGAATGCACTAAAGTGAACTTTACAGTGTTTTCAACAGATTTACTTAATTCAGAGGAATTTTTTTATTTACTCCTGTCTACCCCCCCCTGAATACACCACATACGTTTGCATACGAACAAAACGGTAACATGGGGGAGCGAATCGCGCAATTTTTATTCGGAAGTTAAGGGATTAATTATAAACCGTACAAAATTATCATGATAAGTGTTGATGTTTGCCTATAATTTTATACAGGAAAATCCCGCGGGGTCACTGGTAATTATTAAACTTATTTTTAACTTAGTATTATATCAAATTAATTATAAAACACATTGTGTGCAGTACTGATACATTTATAAGCGTGTTTTATAGCTGTATTAAATCAGTGTAAAAGTGTATTTTATAAGTGTATTATATGAGTGTTATTAGTGTATTATATCATGTTTTTTTTTACAAAAAAATTACCATGTCAGAATGCATTTTGCTTATTAACTTTCAATAAATTAATATATTTTTTTTAAAAATAATGTTTTGTTTTTGACTTTTCAATTTGCTCGCGCTCCCTTTCTAGGGTTATCACGCCCATCTAGGGAGAGAAAGTCTCTTTGCCCGTACACTGTATGGTTTGTAATAATTTTCAATTTTAAAATTTTCACACAATTTTTTATTTTATAATTGTGGAACACAAGAAACCCTAAATGTTTGCTTTTTATAAGTACATTCTGCGTGCTATGAAGAATGTTTCATAAAGAATTTCTCTTCTACTCACAAAAATTTTTCATGTTCTTTCCTCTTTTTCAAACGGTTGAGGTTTGTGTGTGTGTGTGTATATACATTCATGGACAAAAAATTAGCGCAATAAGAAATAATTGCGGGATCGTAACGAAACTTGGAATGAAGGTACATGTCGGGAAGATATGCAAATGATTAGAAATGCAGCGTGGTTGCGCTTTACGTATAGCCGGTAGAGGGCCTTTAACGTCGTTCTTCGTGGAGTATAAAACAGGTAACCAAAGCTTGTTTGAGTGTGCTGAATCGCTTACAAAGGAAGAGCTGAGGTAGACATGCCACTACACCGTTTTTCGATATGAGCAGCTGTCGCAGTTTGAGAGGGGGAGAATCATAGGCATGATGGAAGCTGGGTGGTCAGCTAGGCGAGTACCTCGTCAATTAGGCCACTCTGATTGTGTTGTGAGGAGGTGTTGGGACCAGTAGATCCGAGAGATGTCATTTACACGAAGACCAGGCTCAGGACGCCCTCGACTGACCAGTCGTCGAGAAGACCACCCCATTGTAAGAAATGCACGTGTACAGCTAACTGCTTTATTGGCCGCCATCCAGCCACAGGTAGCACCTTAACTAGGGGCCCCTGTGTCTTCTCGAGCAATACGAAGGCACCTGGCTGAAGGACATTTGGGATCACGGCACCCATCCCGTGTGCTGCCCTTGACGCCCCCGTGGAGGGGTGCCACGCACGAAAAAACTGGACTGCAGCGGAATGGAACCAGGTCTTCTTTAGCGACGAATCCAGATTCAATCTCAGCAGTGATGACAATCGTGTTCGTGTGTCGTGACTCCGTGGTAAACGCCTCAATCCTGCTTTTGCTTTACAGTGATACACCGCTCCCACAGCTGTTGTGATGGTATGGAGTGTCATTGCCTGCAATACACTGTCACCCCTAGTATTGATCCGTGGCACCATGACAGCCCAGCGGCATGTCCATGACATTCTGCAACTACATGTGTTGCCACTCATGCAACAGCTCCCAGGAGCCATTTATCAAAACAATGCTCGACCTCACATGGCAAGGGTGTCACAAGACTGCCTCCTCACTATTACTCCCCTCTTTGGCCTGACCGATCCCTAGATTTGTCTCCAATCGAGCATATTTGGGATCATTTGGGACGGCGAGTTGGGCATCCCACGAGTTTGAATGAACTAGAGGAAAGGTTACAGTAAATATGGAACGAAATGTCTCAAGACATCATACAGAACTTGTATGCCTCAATATCCGATCGTATCGCATCGTGCATTCGCGCTAGAGGGGGTTCAACATATTCCGCACCTCCTCCTTTTAAATAAAACCTCCTTTCTTTTGCCCTTTTCTCTGAAATAAATGATCCTTTTTCGTTGATTTTCTAATTATTTACTTACATCAAAGTAGTCATTACGTATGTTAAATTTCGTTTCATTTTGACTACTCCTTCTTGGTGCGCCAATTTTTTTTTGTTCATGTGAGTGTGTATACACACTCATAGTTTGAAACACGGTGTAATACAAAATCTTACATTGCAATAGGAACAGAAATATATCGACTTTTTTCAGATTTACTTTCCATTTTCATTTCTTCTCAAACAACAAACTGCACATGGTCTTGCTGATTCCTGTTCCTTATCGAAATTTCTGGCTTCTAAGAAATATTCCTACCTTCACTACAAAGAAAAACTCTGACCAGAAGCATTCCAGTACCTTGGACAAACTGCATCTCTTAAAAATACTACCATTAATAACATCATAAAAATAATTAAAAATAACATATGTGCATATCAAAGATGGAAAGAAGAAAATATCAGTCCTCGTACAGCGTGCGAGCAAGCTTGTTGCGGTCAACTTTCAGTAGCCCGTGCGGTGTACGGGCAAACTGGTTAAGAAGTTAAAGGTAGTATTTGTAATGTTTACGATGTATACAAAATTTGCATATATGTATATACAAGTACTTGTATGTGTATGTATGTGAAGAAGAAAAATGCATTATCAGGGGGAAAAAATTAAAACGAGTATAAAAATTTAATAAATTTTCTATCCTTTTTAAAAAGAAAAACAATTAAAATTCCTTAAAAACATTTTTATAGCATTTATTAAGAGCATTTTTTTATTATGACTTTTGATATTGAGTAAAATAAATCTGCACTTGCTAATTTAGATTTTCTTTTTAAAAAAAACGAATCTTTTAAACGCATATTTCCTCAAATCTTCCAATGATGCCAAACGAAATCTATTTTTTATTTCTTAATATTATTTATTGTTAAGAGATAAAAGTGTGATTCGCATAAATATGTTGCTGAAGAGAAAATAATTTTTTTTGTAGTTATGTGCCTATTTAGAACGTTTTTAATATTACATACCTGAGATATTAAGAAATGTACAGTCGGACCTCTATTTTGAGTCGCTAAATCCCGAAAAAAGTTCATTTTGTGGAAAATTCCTTTTAAATAGAAATTCATCTTTCAATATTCTTTAGAATCCGCATAAATTCATAAACACGTAATATTATTTGAAAAAGTAATTATTCACACACTATTTTGCCCAAATTAATATCTTTATTTTATATATCTTACCCATCAAAAAGAAATCCTCAACGCGAATACAGATATATATTTTATATATATTTTTTAAATATATATATATATATATATATATATATATATATATATATATATATATATATATATATATATTATATGTATATATAAAATATTGTCCAGGAGTACAGTATATTTTCAACTTTAAAAAATTATATTAAAGTTAAGAAATTTTAATAACGTTTTCTAATTTTAAAATTACAAATAATTTTAAGCGTACATTACCACATGCGTCCTTAATTTTTAATTACTGACCAAACTGCTAATTTTATTTCAACTTTTGTTTGAAATATTAGGTGCTATTTTGTTGTTCTATGTGAGTTAAGTACGTGGTAAAACCATTACAAAATAATTCATCATCATGAAATGTGTTAAAAGAGAGAATAATTTGATATGTCGAAAAATATATTGTAAAAATAGGGAGAAAAAGAACCGTAACATAAGAGAGAAAGTTTATTAAATAGAAAAACTATTTCACTATTAGAAGATTTTTTTACGAAGAAAAAGTAGATGTTCTTGGTTCCAGGGAAAAATTCGCAAAAAAGAGAAATTCACAAAATAGAGATCCGTAAAATGGATGTTCTTCTATACATTTATTATCACAATTACAGTCGAACCTCCTTAGTAGGAGCCTCTATATAGCGAACTTTTTCCTGGAACCAAGAACATTTCACGATTTTCTTCGTAACATAACCTCCCAATAGCAAAATGCATTTTCCATATAACGAACTTTTTCTCTTGTGATTCAATTTTTTTCTCCCTATTTTTAAAGTATTTCTCAATATTTCAAATTATTCTCTCTTTTAACTCATGTTATGGTCGTCATAAATCTTGAACTGATTTTATTAAGTGCCTAACTCACTGAGAGCAATGGAGTTCTTGGCGTTTCTCATCCAAAAAGTCATTGTCCAGTTCATTGGAAACATCTTCAATATCCCCTTTCACCCTCAGTGGAGTTGTTTCATGTTCCCGTGTCCTTAAACTAGTCTCCGTTCATTTGTAGTGTTTATCAGGCGTACTGGTTATTTCGTTTCTACTAACTCGAAAATGTTAAAGCGTAAGAGCTTGAGCATCAAAGAAAAAAAGTTAATTCTTTAGGAAGTGGATAAAGGTGTCAAGAAACTTTCCTTGTAGTTTTCCCTTCGTTTCTTTTTTTTATTGGTAAGATATATAAAATAACAATGTATTAATTTACAAAAAGGTGTGATTAATTACTTTTTTCAACACATAATGTTTATGAATTAAAAATGTTGTTTCCATATAGTGAATTTTTTTTTCGGGATTTAGCGACTTCGTAAAAAAGAGGTCCGACTGTATATAGGCCTCAGAAGCCGTATGGTTATGGCCGTGAACTCGTGATTGGTGTTGACTAGTCAGCCATTCAAAACCTAGGGCCTCTGAAGTCCAGCTGTGCAGAGAGGCTGGTGCACGTTAAATCTGACAAGGTTCGAAGTCCTCTCGTTAGCCGGTACTGAAGTTCGAAGAGGGAAGTCAGGAGTTGTACGGGCAGGACAATTCCCGACCATACACTGAACGCATCAACCAATGTCTCCATTCTTCTCTTATCTTTCACCAATCGAACATGCCTGGGATGTTCTTGGACATAGCTTGCATGTCCTGCCACAAAGGCGTTCAGAAGACAGACTATGGCAAATGGTAGTCATTGAATGGAAGTTTCTTCACCTTTCTGCCTTTCCTTCTGGATGTCGCATTTTCAATGTAATGTAGTAGATTTGCAACAAGTGGAAATCTGTTGTAACAAATATTGCATTTTAATTACTTTCATCCGGTATTAAGAAAACTTATGATTGAAATTTTTTAAAAATATATATACGTGAAGATTTTATTTGTGTTGTATGACATTTTGTTGGTGGAATCAATTACTTTGCTGCAATCGTTGGGGTATTTTTAAGTCTGCATTTATTTTTCTCACACATAAAATGATGCCATGAACACAGCAAAACAAACAGCTACGAAACCCACAAGCAACTCCTAAAAGCATTCTTTGTTCGCTTTTGAGACCTCTACGTTTTTAGTCTTGGTCAACTGAAAGCTGTTAGAATCGTACGATTTTTGGTAAAAGCTTTTCTGATTGGCCCGAATATGTAAGTGAGGCAAAATTGCATCGCCCTGATTTAAAAAGTTTCAGTTTTTTTTTTTTGGAAAATACAATTATGGTTATTTCTCATTAGGTAGATAAAATAAAAATTAATTATCATGGGAAGTCTTGGAGTGTTTAAAAGGTATCTGGTTGTGTCCCTGAATCAATATCTGACTGAAATTCCAAAAAAAAAATTATCTTTGCCATTTTATGTATAAAAAAGAATCAAACAGCTTGAATGAAAAATTAATAAAACAGAGAACGAGGAATGCATGCGCTATAAAAGTGGTGAATTTTAAGCATTAAGTATTAATTTAGTAAAACATTAACTGCTTTTTATGAAGATAATATATTTTTGTCAAAGTGTTATGTTACTTAAAACCTGAAAACTCAAACATTTATGAATGTATTTCTTTCATACTTTGTATATATGTTACTTATAACGTGATAGAGGCAATGAACTCAGAGTTTAGCTCCAACATTAATAGTTTATCTTTAACAATTTATTGTTACGAGCATAATGCATTTTATAAAATTTTCTGTAAGAAAATGTGCAATGAGTCCTAACTTTTTGGACATTGTAAATATATTTCAGATTTTAGTTCATTGTCATATAACTCTGTTAAATATGTTGTGTAAAGAAATAATTTAAATCTATCGATTTATATTCCATGTAGATTGTTTGGAATTTTGGTACAACTTTCATCAAATTTTGCCTAAAATACCTCATTTTGATAAATTTATATTGACTTAGAACTTCCTGATTGGAGTTTTTAATTAATTTAAGCCATAAACACCAACAAAATAACAGAAAATTACTAATCGCAAGGAATTTTAGAAAACTTTTCTTCGAACGTAAACAGATACCTTAAGACGATTATTGGTTAAAACCGCTCGAGAGAAAATTTAAGTGAGTTATTATGTATATCTTATATACATAAAGCTGTAAAAAGCAGAAAAAAAGGAAGTGAATTATATATTTGATATTTATTTCTTATGGAATTTTGATAGATTTTGATTCATACAACTTAAGGTATCCGACTACGTTCGGAAACGTGAAGAAGCGTATAAATGGATAATATGTATGACATTTAGAGTCACTTAGAGATTAGAAAATGTATATAAAATTGTTTTAAGAATAGTGTATTACAATAAAAAATTATTTAAGTACAATATTTTGACAAAAAAGGAGCATAGAATGACTCATTTTCAAAATAATCTGCTTTTGTGAAAAATGCTTCTATTATAATAATATTTTGCCTGTATATAGCTCAGACCTCTGTACAGAGGCTCAACTGGAATTTTTGAAATATATAACTCAGAAGAGTGGGTTTATCCATGTTTTACGACAACAGAGGGGAGAAATTTTAAGAAAAAACGCCGATAATTATTCAATTGGTTGTAACTCTGAAAATAATATGAATTTTTCAAAAATCATATTTGAGCCTCTGTAGATAGGTCTGAGCTATATACAGGCAAAATATTATTATAATAGAAGGATTTTTCACAAAAAGAGAACATTTTGAAAAAAGGTTATTTATTCTAAGTTAATTTTTTGCCGAACTATTATATTTAAATAATTTTGTTTGGTCAAAATGTCCTTAAAACAATTTTATACATGTATTCTAATCTCCAAGTCATACTAAATATCATGAAAATTATCCATTTATGCGTTTTTTTAAAATCACGGTTCTGAACCTAGTTGGATACCTTAAAGGATAATTTACGAGTAATTTCTTAGCTTAAGTTGAATCACCTAGAAAGAATTTGGCAAGGATATTATTAAAGCATTAAGCAATGCTTTGTTTAAGGCTTTTTCATGGAGATCCCGTTCCGGTGGTAATAGAATAAATCGAAGAAAAATTCTCAGCAGTCAATTAAATTAAAAGTGTCATTGGACTAACTTCTATTGCATAAAACAAGTTTAGTATTGCAACTAATTTCGCTTTTTTCTCTTTAAATGGACTCTTACTCTACAATTCATAATATTTTAACATCCATTTGTCTTACTTAAGCTAATTCACAAAATGCTTTATTTCAATTCTGTGGAATTTAAGAGGAATACCGCTTGAGTAGGGCTCGGCCTTAAATCCTCAATACGTGATCAGAACTTTACTTCACGCTTGTTTCGCGTAATGTATGTAGTCAAGCCACAGATACAGGCGTGGTCAGTAGATCCTTTTTCGTTTCGTTTCTGTTTTCAAATCGCTTTAGTTTTGGATCATTTTCCACTTAAAATTTTGGAATAATTACTGTTTTAACGACGCATCGCAACTTGGAGGGTGAAGCTTCTTTGTGTTGCCCATTGTAATTCAAAAGTGCATGTATGTCAGAGTGACGATAAACTTGAGCTCTCTTGAAAGATAGAGTTCAAGTTCATAGTTTTATACACTTGTTAGTTATTTGCACATATATGTATGTTTATATTTTTAAGTAAAGAAAAACATTTTTGGTTAGCTTACACAGACCGGGAATCTTGCGTCGTGTTTTTAGTCCGACTGATCGTCATCAACCAAGTTGGGGAAGCAGCTCCATCTGGCGAATAACTATATTTCTTTTTTACACTTACATTATTTGAATAAAGTACACTGGTGTGCAAAACTTAAGCAACAGGTGGGTTTATTGCCATAACTTCACGAAAAATCATCTGAGAGACATGAAATTCAGAAATGAGGGAGAGTATTATGTACGTAAAGGATGACGAAAGCATCGGCGCTGAAAAAGGAATACAATACATACGGTATGGAATCAAACAAAAACAAGCTTTATTGAACGCATAATATCGTGACTCATGATGGTCTATCCAACAGGAAGAACAACAAGCAAATGTTCCTTAATATGGTATATGCCCTCCCCTCACTGCAATGGTTGCTTCGCACCGTCTCCGCATACTCAGAACCAGCTGGTGCAACATTTCTTGTGGTAGGAGTACCCATTCTTCAATCAGCATCTGTTTGAGTTGTTGGGTGTTCTCCAGATGATGTAAGCGTGCTGCAATACGTCTCTCCAAAGCATCCCACACATGTTCGATGGGATTTAAATCTAGAGAGTACGCTGGCCAATCCATTCGAGTGATATCTTCACTTTCCAGCAGCTCCTCAACAGCAAGAGTCTGATGTGGCCGTGCATTGTCATCCATAAAAATGAAGTCTGGGCCAATGGCACCTCGGAACAGACGCCCATGGGGAAGAAGTACCTCCTCACAATAGCGATCCTTGATTACAGACCCTCTATCGAAAATGTGGAGCTCAGTTTGCCCGTTCAGCATAATGCCTCCTCAGTCAAGAACTCCAGGACCACCGTAATGGTGTCTTTCCTTGATGTTACTGGTATAAAACCGTGTCCCGATCTCTCTCCAAATCAAAACGCGTTTAGAATCGCTTCTGGTACTGAACTGGCTCTCATCCGTAAAGAGGACACGACTCCATTGACAGTTGTCCAGTTTTTGTGCTCTCTGCACCACTGTAAACGGTGGTGTAGGTGGTCAACTTTCAACGGGAGGCAGCGTTCAGGACGGCAGGCGAATAGGCCCCCTTTATGAAGGTGTCTGGCCACAGTAAACCGCGACACTTGTCGCCCCGTTGCTGTAGAGAGTTGCTGAGCAATGACGCTTGCTGACTGCCGTCGGCCTCTTTTCTCCTGCAGGATGATATATCGTCATCCCCTGCAGTTGTCGTCCTCGGGCGGCCACCACCAACCTTTCTAACAGTTGTACCTGGGGTTTGGAACTCTTTCCAAGCGCGCGAAACGACACTTTTGTTGATTCCAAACTCTGCAGCTACACTGGTGACGGTACGCCCCTCCTCCAGCTTTCCGATCATTCTTCCACGTGTGAAGTCGTCCAGGTGATTTCTTCTAGCCATATTTCACGAACTGACTCACTGGCACTTGCAGCGAATATGTTGAATTGTGTCTGCGTCCTTCATTTTATTTTACTGTTGAACAGCACGCGCCGACATCACGCGTTTTGCGTACGCTCACGTCGCTTCTGACGTTTCGTTCCTGATATTTGCTTACGCATGACGCTTCTACTGACTTACGTGTTCACTGTACTGATCTCCAGACCTCATTTTCTGTAATTTCATGGTTATCTGCTTAATTTTCACATTGTTGCTTAAGTTTTGCACACCAGTGTAGTAACCGGTATTAGAGGAGCTTTCAAATTCGGCCGAAAACCAAGTAATTGCCTGTACAGATGGATCTTCTGACTCTGACTTTGGTAAAGATGATGTTAGAATCTATTTTATTCCCCCAAATAGTGAACTACTTGAATTCTGTAGAATTCCCCCGAGTGAAATTTCTTCAAACTTTACGTGTGAAGTTATGGCCATTAAAAGAGCTTTGGATAACTACCACAACAGGGCAATTGAAAGAGCTTCGGATAACTACCACAACAGGGCAATTGAAAGAGCTTCGGATAACTACCACAACAGGGCAATTGAAAGAGCTTTGGATAGCTACCTATCAAACAGGGCAATTGAAAGAGCTTTGGATAACTACCACAACAGGGCAATTGAAAGAGCTTTGGATAACTACCACAGCAGGGCAATTGAAAGAGCTTTGGATAACTATCACAACAGGGCAATTGAAAGAGCTTTGGATAACTACCACAACAGGGCAATTCAAAGCTCCAGTGGCAATGTATTGTTCTCTGACTCTAGATCTGCACACCAGGTGATGACTGTATAGAGTAGATTTTTATCTAAATTCTTTTATTAAGCATTTAATTGTATTCAAAAACATCCATTACAGAGATTTCGCCCTTTTATTTAAAAAGCTAAGGACATGAATTTTTAAAACGGAAATATATTTAAATTTTACACTACAGAAACCTCCCCCCCATCAGCGTCGATCTCTGCAAACCTACGTTTTAACGGATTTCTGCACAAAAAGAAAAATAAAGCAACCTGCCAAATTTGTAGTTGTAATTGTTCAAACTCAAACTCAGTGGCGCAACAGTCCATGAGGGCTAGGGTCTGCTGTGCCCATCCCAGTATACGTGACCATTGGGCGCCTAGGTGTATGAGAAGATGTTTTGATTAGGTGGTCTGTCCGAAGCGAAACCCCCAGTGTTTAAGTCCCCAAGCAAGCTTGGTACTTATTTATCGACCCACTGCTGTAGGGATGAAAGGCTGAATTGACCCTGCCTAACCCCTGGAATAGAATCCGGACCTGTGGTGTGGAAGCGCGATACACTACCACTCGACCTAGTTGTAATAGTTCAAAAACTAGAATTTTTTTTATAAAACAACCCTCTCTCTCTCTCTCGCAATTCCCTCCTTTTTGGAAGCCAGTTTCCACAAAACCCGTTATCAGTGGATCTTTACTCAGCAATGGAAATACATTTGTCAAATTTGAAGTTTGTTAGTCCTATAATTCAAAAACGGACATTTTTTAAAGAATTATTTTAATCTAAAATGTCTCCGTAATCCTTCTTAACATCATATAGAAGTCGATTACCGCAAAACCAAAGGGAGTTAAAAAGGAGATTCATGAGATACTCGTATCAAGGTCAGTGAGTGAGTGAGTTGCTTTTGTCCTTTATAAATATATAAAGATAGATTAACCCGGAACTTCTCGCGCAGGGTATGTCATACCCACCACCTAACTTTTTTCAATAATCCATCTAAACCTGTTTTGGAAAATGAAAAGTTTCTTGTGTAGCTGACTTTAAGGCCATATCTTTTGAGGTGCCTTAGCTTATAGGTGAATTCTACATATAGATTTTCGGATACCGCCTCTTCTGGTATGTCATACCCTGCGCATGAATCACCGTTGCAGTTCTAAATGCATGGAGTAAGAGCTTTAAAATATTTTTTATGCAATGGCGTATCATTGTAGTAGGATATTTAAGCAATTTAATAGATATAGTACAACAGTATTTTCGGATAAAGAAAGTCTCTTTGTGGGGATGATTAGGAAGAATTAAATGATGAAGAGTATAATAGCACATATATCATTCGTCTACTGAAATCTGTCCAGATAATTTAACTGAGAGAGCAACTATTGTCCTTGATAAAATGACCACATCATATTAAATGGCTAGAAAATATAATCGTATCCTATGATAATATTTTTTTATGTTGTTGAACGTTGCGACAATAAATGCGCTAATTATTTTGTTAAGTACTTGGATACTAAACATCGAACCAGACGCTGATTTCTGAAGTGTTTTGATTTTGATTTACAAAAGAATGTACAGAATGTAGAAACCAGAAAGCAATGCTTCTGCAAAATTTTTAAAAAAAATTAAGATCCAGTGAAAACATCGCTCTCACTCGCGACGAAGACTAAAGAAGCGCTTAAACAATGTACTGGGTGCCCTAATAAAAAGAAAAGAAAAAATAAACTTAGGTGTGAAAAATGTAGTAAACACATAGTGTATTTTCTACTTTTCTTCTTTTTTAACCCAAGTATGCAAATTTTACAGTAAAAACAAAAGGGAAGCACCCTTAGGTATGAGATACCCTGAGCGTGAAATTTCGTTCGTTTTTTTCGAACGAGGAATGTCGAGTTAACCCTTTATCTACTACCGACGGTACTTATAAGTACCACTCACTTTAAAAGTACATAGAATAACCATTTTTACGAATACTCTGACAGTACTTAGCATGAATATTTTTTTAAATCCACTCTTCCAAGATATAGGGCAGCACAGGTTCTACGACGAGTATTTTCGCGGGGAAGGTGCATAGTTTTAGAGCAGAAATTGCGTTTTCAGCTGACGGCGTTTTGAGCGGATTGTGAAGATTATCATTTTTGTTCCGAAAAAATAGTTAATGTCGAAATATAAGTCTCTTAATTCTTTTTTTTTTTTTTTTGTATGTTAATTAAGATCTTAGAAAACGATTTGAACTCTCTATTTTAAGTCAACAGTCTATATAATTAATTTTACAGTTTAATATCTTTAATTAATTAATTAGCTCTAACGGATTAAATTTTCCGAAGTTGAGTGTTTTGTTTATGTATACCCCTTAATTTTCAATGTAGTGATTCAAGAAAAAGTATTGCATGAAAAAAACTGTAGTAAATCATAATGCGATAGATAAAGGGTTAAATAATCCGTTAGAGACATTTAAGTACAAGGTGCATCGCGAGTTTTATCTTGAAAGATCTTTTTTTTCAATTAAAAATAAATGATATATTAAAATGTAATGCTTTTCGTGTATCGATGTAACCAGAATACAATGTAATAAAGAATCCAAAGCAAACATTTTTTTTCTCTCACGATTGGATTCGATTTTTAGAAATGATGTGGAGGTAGCCTTAAAACAAACACAAACTCAACAAACAACGGGGCGAACCCAACTCTCACCAAGACAACCCACCCAACCCACACCAAACAAACAGAACAGCCTCAGCAGACAACAGCCGGTCCCATTGCCTTGACTGGCATCCTAATTGAAACGATCCCAGGTCCCAGAAATCTGGGTTTTCAAACCTCCCTTTTTCCCATCCACGTTCTGGTATGAAGAACACGTGTTGGGGAAAACCCAAAAGCCGGGTACCGCTTTTTTCAGGGTCAACATACACGCACATGCAACGAGTTCAATGCTTCCCGTCAGGTTTGGACCATCTGGTGTGCCTTGCTTGGGTGAGCCGATGAGGTGCATTTCAACAGGTTGGTGCTGTTCCCCTGATCGGGCTCGCTTGATTGGTTTTTTATATTTTGTGTGTCAGGATTTGTTGGCTGATAAAACCGGAAGCAGATGAGAGCTTTAATTGGAACTCTCGACTTTTTTCTTCTTTTTGTTAATATGATGGGGTTGGGGAAAATGTGGTCTCCTTATTGAATTGAATTCTGGCTATCAATGTTTCATTTCTTTAAGCCAAAGTTTCTCAAACTGTGGGGAGTGCTTCCGTTGAGGAGGGGGGTGATAACTCTACAAGGGGGCCTCGAGCATAATGAAAAATCGAAACAAAAAGTTATTAATTTACTGAAAGTAAACAAAAAAAAACCCATTCTGACGTAATAAAAAATAAAATACACATTTACACTTATAAATGTATCAGTACTGTATTTTATAATTAATTTAACCATTCTAAGTTAAGAACAAGTTGAATAATTGCCAGTACCCAATGGGCTTGTCTTTAACAAGATTATATACAAAAATTAACATTTATCAAGATACTTTGTACGATTTATAATTATTCCCTCAATTGATGATTAAAAGTTATGCGATTCATTCTCTAATGCCATCGTTTTCCACGTAGTCGCGCGTATGTGATGTTTTTGAGAGGGAGAAAAGAAATAAACAAGTATGTCCTCTGAAATAAGTAAATCATTTACAAATACTGTCGTTGTCCTTTTATTGCATTCCAAAGACTTCAGAATAATTTTTTGGATAGCAGAGCACAGAAAAGATTGTACTTCAGAAAGACATATACATACGTCAGGGGCAGTTAACGCTTTGGCTGAGAGAGATGTTTATAAACGCCGGTGGCACTTAACAGGTTAAAGTCGCATTTTAGCTTTAGTTTCAAAATATAGTGTTATTGAATTTAATACATTGTTGTTGATTGGGGGGAGGGCGCGATGAAAATTATGATTGAATATTGGGTCGCAAATATTGAAACTTTGAGAAGTACTGCTTTAACCCTTTAGGCGGCCATTTTTTTTACAGTAATAATATTTTTGGGATTGAAATTAGTTTACAATAAGAAATTCATTCAGTTAATTATTTAAAATAATTTGATTTGTAAGATCATTTTTTGGGGAGTATGCATCCCATCACCTATTGGGAGTAGGGTAAAAAAAAGGCCATGGGTATCGAAAAGAATACGCCCCCCCTAGAATGGTTTGGAATATCTGGCCTGGCAAACGGATCCCAAGATGTAAACACACTAAGTCAGCGTTTTTCAAACTGTGGGGCGATCCCTCTAGAGGGGCGTGATAACTCTAAGAGGGGTGGCGAGCATATTGAAAAGTCGAAAATAAAAAATTATTTAAAAAAATTGTTAATTTACTGAAAGTATTTTTTATTCTGACGTAATAAAAAATAAAATACACATCTGCACTGATACAATATACTTATAAATGTATTAGTACTTCACAATATATTTTATAATTTAACTAGCGGTCCGACAGACGTTGACCTGTACAAACGTCTTAAATACGAAAATTTCTAATTTTTTTGAATAAAATGAAACCAATCTGGAGAAAATTTTTATAAAATGTTATTACAATACCTGACGTCATCACATGCACAGTTACCACAATTCGACCTATCGATTACGTGTGAGTAAGTGTATACTATGAACTAAGTTGAAGAAAGTAGAAGCTATTCTGAGTAGAAACTTCAACTTGTTCTAAAATTAAAAAAATAAAAAAGATAGAACTCGAGCTATTTTCATAACAAGTTGTGACGGGACTTGATCACGCCTTCTCACTACTCCGCTTGGAAAATCTTTGGGGGCCAGAATGGCATTATTTCAATCCAACCCTCTCAAGAAGAAACTAAGATATGCAGATTAGTGAATAGATATACACTGCTGGACAATTGCTAAGGACGGATCACAAATTGCTATGTAGCATAACATTAAGCGAGACATGAGGCCTAGTAGGATAAAATATAGTCGCCACACTGTTCAGACATTAGAATAAAGAATATTTATTGTTCTAGAAAGTACAAAAGCTGTGAAACATCTGAAAGAAAAAAAATGTTCATTTGATCTGCGTACGGAGAAATGGAACAATGCATCTAAAAGTCAGCAGGCACCTTAAAGAAAGGTATCATTAAGGGATATGTCCACCGTGGAGTGTGATGCAACATTCCACATGTCGTACCATACTTTGCACAACATTATCCAGCAGCTGTTGAGGCAATTTATCCCATTCCTCTGTGAGTGCACGGATGAGGGTGTTCTTGTTTGTCGGAGGATAGTTTCGACCAGCAACTTGCCTCCCCAAAGCATCCCACACATTTTCAATGGGGTTTAGATCTGGAGAACGCGCTGGCCATACGAGACGTCGAATACCCTCGCTGTCTAGACAATCCTGAACAGCGAGTGTTCGATGACATGTTGCGTTGTCGTCCATAAAAACAAATTTATCACCAACAGCACCACCGAAAAGACGAACATGAGGAAGTAGAACTTCATCAATGTATCGTTGGCCCGTCATAGTCCCATTCGCAACCACATGTAGGCCCGTGCGGCCATTGATCATGATGCCGGCCCACACGATGATACTGCATGTCGGATATCGGTCCTTTTCCTGGATTTTTTCTGGACGATAAGCAGTACCACTCTCGCGCCAGATTAGTTGGCGTCTACAATCCGATGACAGACTGAACCTACTCTCATCTGAGAATAGTACGCATGCCCAGTCCTGTTCAGTCCAATTGTGATGCTCACGACACCATTGCAAACGGGCAGCACGGTGCTGTCTGGTCAATGGGACACACACAACAGGTCTGCGTGCGTATAGTCCTCCTCCCCTCAAACGTCTGGCAACAGTTTTTCGGGAGATCTGCTTTCCTGAGGCAGCAAGAAACTGATTTGCCACCTGCTGAGCTGTAGTACGCCTGTTCCTTTTGCTGATAAGACGATATATCTGTCTTCTGCAGGCGTCGTACTTCTAACACGACCTCCCCGTGCCGTCTACTACACATTCCAGTAGTTTTAAATGACTTCCACAGCCGTGAAACAACGCTGTGAGCGATGTCGAACTCCCTGGCAACATCTGTTATTTTTCGCCCTTCTTCGATCTTTCCAATAATTCGGCCACGCATAAAATCATCTATGTGATGTCGGGAAGACATGCCAAAAATTTTAAGTTCGTCTATTAAATCTTTCCTGTAAAACTTTGACTTGAAACAACAACTGTCCACACGCGTCAAAACCTTTAAAGCTCTTATGAACGCTATCACGTGATGAACAGACGTGGAAAACAAATTTGCATACTCATACTTCTTCTTACTAATATCCCGCACTTATTCTAATTTTCCACATTTTTCTTCCTTTCATTTTGTGGTTGCTATGGATGATAGTGTTATCCGTCCTTCGCAATTAACCAGCAGTGTATAAGGGGGCTTTAGCATTCGCGAGTTAGTCGGATGAAAGCTGGTAGTAAGATCGAAGTTGAATAGAAGTGGGATAGAAGCTGGATAGTAGAATATAAGTCGGATAGTAATAGAATGGAAGAGTAGAATGAAATTGTGAATCTAAGCCATTCTCGAATGTACTTGAACCCCCACAAAAAATATCATCAAAATCGGTCCTGCCGTTTAAGTGGAGTTCAGTCACATACACACGCACAAAAGAATTATGATTAAGATGTGACTATATCAAGATTAGAAAAAGTTTAATAATTTCCAGTGATCCCGTGGACTTGTCATCATAAAATTACATACAAAAATTAACACTTTTCTTGATAATTTGTCCAGTTTATAATTAATCCCTTAGCTACGATAAAAAGTTACGCGATTCACTCCCAATGCCACCGTTTTTAACGTAGACTCACGTTTGTTGGAGAGGTGAAAAGGAATAAATAAGCAAATCTGAAATAAGTAAGTCCTTCCCAAACAATGTTAAGGTCCTTTTATTGCATTCCAAAGCCTTTGGAACAATTTTAAGAATAGCAGGGCACAGAAAAGATCATTCTTCGGAAAGACGCATATAAAGAGTATTTTTTTTTCATGTATAGAAGTTTAAGTTGGCATTACTTTCCAAGATGGCGACCGATTTAACAGCTGTCAAGTGATTTATTCTCAGTTTGGTTTGGCAATTCATCAAAACGATCATCAAGCAAGGCGTAGATTCGTCGAATGGGCCCAAAACGAGATTGCCGTTGTTCCCGATTTTCATAAGCGAATTTTGTTTAGCGATGAAGCGCACTTCTGGTTGAATGGCTACGTCAACAAACAAAACTGCCGCATTTGGAGTGAAGCTAATCCACAAGTGTATGTCGAAACACCGTTACATCCAGAAAAACTGACTATTTGGTGCGCTTTATGGGCTGGTGGAATCCTTCTTCAAAAACGATGAAGGCCACAACGTTTCTCAGTCAATGGTGATCGGTATAGAGCCATGATTACTAATTTTTTCATTCCTGAATTGAACAATCATGATGTCCAAAAGCTGTGGTTCCAACAAGACGGCGCAACATGTCACACAGCTCGTGCCACAATCGATTTATTGAAAGACACGTTGGGTGACCGCCTAATTTCACGTTTTGGACCTGTGAATTGGCCTCCAAGATCTTGTGATTTAACACCGCTAGACTATTTTCTGTGGGGCTATGTAAAGGCATTGGTCTATGCGGATAAGCCACAAACGCTTGACCAGTTGGAAGACAACATTCGCCGTGTTATTGCCGATATACGGCCACAAATGTTGGAAAAAGTCATCGAAAATTGGACGTCCAGATTGGACTGCATCCGAGCCAGCCGTGGCAGTCCTATGCCAGAAATCATATTTAAAATGTAATGCCACAAGATTATCTTTCGAATAAAAAAAAATTCATGTGAATCGAATAATACATCGTTGTTTTATTGCAATTTAAAGTTCTATACCTCTAAAAAAACACACTTTATATATCCTGGGCAATTAACGCTTTGACTGAGTGAGACGCTTATATACGCTGATGCACTCAAGAGGTTAAAATCGTATTGTAGTTTTAACGTCAAAGTATATCATTATTGAAATCAATACATTTGTATTGTATATAGAGGGAGGGGGATGCAAATTATGATTGAATATTGAAAGTTTGAGAAGCACTGCACTTTGTCGATGTGTGGCGAGCTCTACATTAAAGTAATATAGAACTCAAAATGCTTCTTTCTCTGTTGGAACTTTTATGCGTTTTGTTTTCAAAAATTTAAGAATATAAACGTATTACTTTCCATTAATCCATACATATTACATTCCCTTTATTTTTCGGAAAATAGGGATCAATACATAGTAGGCCCTTGTAAGCTGTACAAAAAAAATCTATGTAAAAGATATATATCTGGTTCAGTAGCGCACACAGGAATTTTTCAAGGGGGGTCCGGATTCGAAAGTTCACCATTCTTGTATCATACCCCTTTTGATTTTGTCGATTTTCGCGAATAAAACACAGTAAAAAACTAATTATTCAATAAATAATTAGCATTAATTAATAAAATTAATCATTAATAACAAATACTTAATTAAATTTTGCGCACAATATACTTAGAATTATAATCCATCGGAAAAAAAATCAATGGCTTTGGGGGGTCCGGACCCCCCCCTTGTGTGCGCCACTGATCTGGTTCCCTCCTTGGCGTATAACGCGCACCCTAAAATTTCGATCTTATTTTTTGTGTTAAAAGTGCGTGTTATACGCCAAATTTTAACAGTATACAAAATTACTATCTATAATCTAATATACCGATTGCAGCAGTGCACACGGAAGTTTTCCGGGGGGAGGAGGTTGCAGGGTCGAATGTCCACCGTTCTTGTATCATGCTCCTTTTGATTTTGTCGATTTGGGGGAACAAAAAACAGTAAAAAACTAATTATTGAATAAATAATTAATATTAAATAATAAAATTAATTATTAAAACAACTATTTAATTAAATTTTACGTATTATATACTTAAAATTATAATCAATTTGGAAAAAAATCAAGAGCTTTGGGGGATCCAGACCCATAGGACACCCCCCTTGTGTGCGCCACTGACTGTTTGGTATACAAGGTGTCTAAAAAATAGCCCCCAAAGTTTGCTCAGCAAGATTCCTCGTTAGGAATACATAAAAAATGCCCAAAAGAAGTGTATCAGAAGGATCTATACCTTCTGAGAAAAATGCGTAAACAAAGTATGCCATCCCAGCTGGTGCAAGGAATAAAACCGAATTGAACTCATCAACAGCAGGTTTTGCAAATACAGTCGGACCTCTAGATAACGAAGTCGCTAAACCCCGAAAAAAAAGTTCGTTAAATGGAAAATTCGTTATATAGAATTTCATCTTTCAATTTTCTCTTTATAAACAACATAAAACAAAAACATTTTGAACTCATAAACACTATATATTAAAAGAAATAATTATTCAAACCTTTTTGTAAATTAATACATATTTGTTTTATATATCTTACTTATAAAAAAGAAGAAAAAGAAAGGAAAACTGCAAGGAACGTTATAAAAAAAAGAAAAAGAAAGGAAAACTGCAAGGAATGTTATAAAAAAAGAAGAAAAAGAAAGGAAAACTATATACAAGGAATGTTATAAAAAAGAAGAAAAAAAAAAGGAAAACTGCAAGGAATGTTATTAAAAAAAGAAGAAAGGAAAACTGCTAGTAATGTTTCTTGATGCCTTTATCCAATTCCTGAAGAATTGAATTTTTTTTCTTTTATGCTCAAGCACTTGTGTTTTGACGTTTTCAAGCCACAAGAAACTAAGTTACCAGTGCGACAGATCAATACTACAAATGAACACTATTCAAGGAAACGGGACATGAGACAACTCCACTGAGGCTGCAAGGTGATATCGAAGATGTTTGTAGTGAACTGGACAATGGGGGTTAAATGTTGAACTTCTCGGATGAAATGGCCATAATTCTACTTCTTTCGCGGAGAGTTAGGCACCTAATAAAATCCGTTCATTATTTATGACCACCATAAAATATGTTAAAAAAGATAATAATTTGAAATGTCTAGAAATATATATACTTCTAAATTAGAGAGGAAAAAAATTGAATCACAAGAGAAAAAATTCGTTATATAGGAAATGCACTTCGATATAGGGAGGTTATTTACGAAGAAAGTCGTGAAATGTTCTTGGTTCCAGAAAAAGTTCACTATATAGAAAAATTCGCAAAAAAGAGGTTCGTAATATGGAGGTTTGACTGTATTTAAAAAGACAAATGCTCAAACTGTGCATATCGAACCCGTGGAATGAATGAGTGCTCACTTTGCAACAGAATAGTGTCCACCTAAGTACCAGCAGCAAACAGATGAGCAGTTTCCTCAATCTGTGTAGTCCCTACGTATAGACACACCAATTCATTGAGATTGCCCCGAAGAAAATAATCCAACAGTGTGAGATCTGGTGATCATGGTGGCCGTAGAATTTCTGATCCAGCCAATCACGTACAGGAGCACGGAAGGGCGCTGGACCTTAATCATGAGCCATCGCCATTTACCATATTTTTCTTGTAAACTATGGAAAGTACAGGTACAGTTATCCGGACATTTTTTATGTACTCCCAGAATCCAGAGGAATCCTTCCAGAGAGGAATTTGGCTGTGCAGATTTTGGGTGCTATTTTTGGGACACCCTTCATAATATTTTTGTCGTTTTATGGTATTCAGCGTTAAAAATTTAATATAAAATTTTTAACCAAAAAAAATATTCAACGTTTTTCCTTCATTCAAACCGAAGATTACTATAAAATCGATACTATATTTGCTGAACGCACGCTCTTTACGAGACCAAAGCTGCTTGCGTCAAATCAAGCAATTGAATATTCAAAGGGCATAAGCTTTCGAAACAGCAGATGTTTAATTATGCTTACGCTACTAATGAAAACGTTTATTTGATCTATGACAAATTAAAAGCTCAATTTTATGATTTAATATTTTTATTTCTTAAGGTATTGATAAAGTATAGTAATATTTAATGTTTAATAACTATGTAACCTTAATAGCAATAAATTTTCATCTTAATCTACATCAATAATCAGTTAATGACGATTTTTTTTCTTAAATAAAAAGAAACAACGTTTTCCATAGTTTTCTATGTCAAACCCATTACCATTCTCCGCACAGCTACAATCCGGACCACCGTGGTCGCCGATACGTCAGACTTGGCCACCACAAAAACCAGAAAAATAATTCCAAACCATGCTTTTCTGATTGCGATATTATATCATTTAAAAGTTTTATTTATTTTCGGTATTCCTCTTCAAGAAATAAAGAAAAGAAAAACGTTGAAACAAAGCCTGAGTAGTATTTATGGTCGAGATTTTTCAAGACATGACTTGGGAATGTAAGGGTTGAGTTGATTACTGATAAGCATAAGATCCATTGGCTTGTTGTAGTCTAGCAACAGGTAAAGCGCGCTTCTTTTTTTTTACCCTTCCGTGAAGGTGGGGTAGTAAAAAAAATTTTAACAGCCTTGTTTTTAGTTTTGAAAATTTATGGAGGATTCGGAGAGAATGGAAACTTATTTTATGTGAGTCCGTCGCCCGGAATTTTTAATTTTTGTTTGCGACATTGAATAATATTGGCCTTTTGTTTGCTAATGTCTGCTATTCGGAATATTGTTTTTTTTTATTCAGACATGTTTGGTTACAGTACACTTGATGTTTATTGGAATTAAGAGCTTAAAATATTGCTGCGAATTTTTATTTGATTGGAATTGCTCAGTCTTTTAAGATTTAAAGCATACAGAGCTGTTTATAAATTTGACATTATAAGTATTTTATTTTATTTATATAGAGTATTTTATCAGCAATAAAATAATCTTCCTATGAAAAATAGGGTCATTAAATAGGCTTAATTCATGTCGGCCACATGACAAATACAATCACGTGTTCTCCATTGAATTCACAACTGACGTTAGACTTGTGCTTGTTCTACTTGTAAAATTTAGATAAAACTTTTAATTTGAAAATTTGGTAAAGATGTTCAAGTATTAACCCTTTAACTGCCGAGGAAAAGTTACAAAATTCTCCCCCTGTGGCATCGTTTTTTCCACAGGCACGCGTTGTTACACGGTTTATTGGGGGAAAGAAAAGGCGTGTTTTTCCACCTAAAAATTGTTTACTTTCACTTTAAAAAAAAGTAATATAAAAAAATTTTAAGTCAATTCCTACTTAGATCAATTTTTTTTATTTTAGCTACTTTTTATTAAATAGTTACTATTAATATAAATATGTACATACATAGGACAGAATCACAACAATAAGTGGTAATTAATTCTTATTAATTATCATTAAAGTATCATAGTGTCATCCAAAACAATCGTGTACATAAAATTTACTTTCAACTGAATGCTTTAACACGTGAGAAAAAACCTTTTCAAATTTTGACATAAGTCGCCAAAAGGATAGCTAAGTCGCCAACGTGGCTGTATTTGTAATTCTTAAAATAATTAGTTTTAATCAATTAATTTTTATTAATTATACTTAAATTATTGTATTGTCATCCAAAATAATCATGAACATTACATTCCAGCTCAATTGAGCGCTTTAAAATGCATTTTATTAACGATTGAAAATTCCACCAAAATAAAAAAAATAAACAAACAAATAAAATATGTATAGAGATCATGACCTAATAGAAGAAATTGAAAAAGACGTAAGTTGGCGTCGAAAATTGATTTTCAGCCAAACTGGCGAAACCCGGTCTTTATTGTTACCAAAATGCAGACGATTCACGCTTTTTATCGTTTTTAATTAATATCTTTTTAAATAATCTTTATATATGTAATTCTTCTGTGCTTGTGTAACTGAACTCCTCCTAAACGGTTGGACCGCTTTTGATGAAAGTTTTTGTCTGTTCAAGTGGACTCGAGAATGGTTTAGATTTAAAATTCGGCTTAGAAATGTTTATTTAATTATTTTTTTATTTATAAATTGTTGATCTTGGAATGTTTCACATTGGATCCGGCAGACTGCGCTACGATTTCTAATTATATACATATATAGGAAGGGAAGTATTTGCATTTCTAATTATATACATATATATATATATATATATATATATATATATATATATATATATACAGTCCAGTCACATTAATGTGACCATCTGTCAAAAGCCAGAATAACCACCTTTCGCAGAGCGGACTGCTGCGAGACGTGCAGGAAGAGAGTCACTTAGGTCCCTGAAGGTGTTCTCTGGGATGTTGAGCCATGCCGACTCTAATGCCGTGGCCAGCTGCGCTAGATTACGCGGTTGAGGATCCATGGCGCGAACAACTCGATCGAGATGGTCTCACAGATGCTCGATTAGGTTTAAGTCAGGTGAGTTTGCTGGCCAGGGGAGGACGGGAAACTCATCCTGGTGCTCTTCGAACCACGCACGTACACTGGCAGCTGTATGGCACCTGGCATTGTCCTGCTGGAAGATGCCATCATCCTGAGGAAAAACAATGCGCATGTAGGGGTGGACATGGTCCGCAAGGACAGATGCGTACTTGTACTGATCCATGGTGCCTTCCACAATGATCAGTGAACCCAGAGAATGCCAGGAAAACATTCCCCAGACCATAATGCTCCCGCCTCCAGCTTGGACCGTTCCGGCAATGGTTGCTTGGTGGTTCCTTTCTGAGGTTTCACGCCTTATACGCCAACGTCCATCTGTCCGATGGAGCATAAAACGCGATTCATCTGAAAAAGCTACCTGTCGCCACTCAGTGGACGTCCAGCTGCTGTACTGGCGTGCAAATTCTAGCCTTCGTCGTCGATGAACAGTAGTCAGCATAGATGCACGAACCAGGCGTCTGCTTCGGAGGCCCAGATGCAGCAATGTTCGCTGAATAGTAGTTTGGGAGACACTTTTGGTAGCCCCTTGGTTCATTTTGGTGGTCAGTTGCTCAACGGTAGACCGTCTATCTGCCCGAACGCATCTCCGCAACCGTCGTTCGCCTCTGTCATCTATGGCCCGTGGTGCACCACATTTGCCACGTCCCTGATTTTGAACAGTCCCATTTTGCCATGCACGGTACACTTTTACCACGGCGGCATGCGAACAGTTCACAAACTCAGCCGTTTCGGAAATGCTTCCACCCTTGGCCCGAAAGCCAATGATCATGCTCTTTTGGTCGTCGGATAAATCGCTTCGTTTCTGCATTACGCCAACGATTGAAATGTTTTCCGAAGCCCTCACACACCCTTTATATACGCTCAACTGCACTGTGCTGCCACCTGCCTTCTGTGATTGGTTATTTAACTCTGACGTGGAAAGTACGTGGTGGTCACATTAATGTGACTGGACTGTGTGTGTATATATATATATATATATATATATATATATATATATATATATATATATATATATATATATATATATATATATATATATATATATATATATATATATATATACATATATATATATATATATAAATCTTCTGTGCGTGTGTTTGTCACTAAACTTCTCATAAACGGCTGGACCGATTTCGATGAAATTTTTTGTGGGGGTTCAAGTAAATTCGAGAATGGTTTAGATTCACAATTCGGTCCGATATCGCAATTAGTTAAAAAGATATTAATTGAAAACATTCAAAAAATACAACTCAACATTCACCTGCATTGTTGTAACAACGCTATTGTTATAAACACACACAAGTAATACAAAAAAAATTCTTAATCAATTCCTACTTAGATCAACCAAGAAAAATTTATTTTAGCTACTTTTTATTAAATAGTTGCAATTAATATAAATATGTATATACATATGACAGAATCACAACATTAAGTGGTAATTAATTTTTATTAATTATCATTAAAGTATCGTTTTGTCATCCAAAACAATCGTGTATATAAAATTTACTTTCAACTGAATGCTTTAACACGTGAGAAAAAACCTTTTCAAATTTTGACATAAGTCGCCAAAAGGGTAGCTAAGTCGCCAACATGGTTGTATTAGTAATTCTTAAAATAATTAGTTTTAATCAATTAATTTTTAATAATTATAATTAAATTATTGTATTGTCATCCAAAATAATCATGTACATTACATTCCAGCTCAATTGAGCGCTTTAAAATGCATTTTATTAACGATTGAAAATTCCACCAAAATAAAAAAATAAACAAACAAATAAAATATGTATAGAGATCATGACCTAATAGAAGAAATTGAAAAAGACGTAAGTTGGCGTCGAAAATTGATTTTCAGCCAAACTGGCGAAACCCGGTCTTTATTGTCACCAAAATGCAGACGATTCACGCTTTTTATCGTTTTTAATTAATATCTTTTTAAATAATCTTTATATATGTAATTCTTCTGTGCTTGTGTAACTGAACTCCTCCTAAACGGTTGGACCGATTTTGATGAAAGTTTTTGTCTGTTCCAGTGGACTCGAGAATGGTTTAGATTTAAAATTCTGCTTAGAAATGTTTATTTAATTAATTTTTTATTTATAAATTGTTGATCTTGGAATGTTTCACATTGGATCCGGGAGACTGCGCTACGATCGCAGCATCGAATATTCAAAAATCTTTTATAAATCAAGTTGGTCCCGACAGTTGGTGCTGTGATCATTTCAGGAAAATATTTTGTCACTTCTTGTTATTATTTTGTTGAAATAAATCGTGTGTTAAATTAATTATTAAATTCAGATGTAATTAGCGTTTGAAATTTTACTCAAATTTTATTCAAAACGGTCCAGATTGTTAAAGCTCATTCATAAAAATTCGGAATTTTTGAATTTAAGATGTGTGTACACAGGACAACGTCTCTCGGGTCCTGTAGTATTATATAACAATACGATACAGTTTTGAAAGTTGTCAGGTGACACCTTTATACAGTGACTAAAATATTACCCGTACGGTGTTTAATACAATAGAAACTGCATTATACTAAAATAGTACTGAGTGAAGGAGGGTGTTGGCGCTGCGATCGTCACCCCCACCTCGCTCACCTTCACTTGTACTATCTTACAAGGGAGACACTGCACACAAAGCAGTCACAACAAATGTTTATGCCTTAAAAAACTGCATTTTAATTAATTACAGTCCCCATCGCGTTAATAGAAGGCATGATTGCAATACTTTCAGCTGAACCCCTGAAGCGGTCAATTTTTTGCCCAAAATGTTCCAAAAAAGGGCACATATTTTTTTATTGAAAATAACTAAACATACTACTTATAAAATAATGCGAAAATAGAAGAATTTTATTTTGATCTTCACTTTAAAAGTTTTCACACTATTTTTTGTTTTATAATTGTGCAACACAAAAAACCCCCAAAATGTTTGCATTCTGTATGCTATAAAGAATGTTTCATAGAAAAAATTCATGGTAAAACAATTTCTCTCATATTTACAAAAAAAATTTCGTGTTTGTACCTCTTTTTCAAACGGTTGAGAATTTTGTGTGTTTGTGCATATGCATATGCACGCAATTTGCACACATAAATATATGCATATATATATTTTCATTTCTCCTCAAGCAACAAATTGCACATTGTTTTGTCAAGAATCGAAATTCCTGCTTTCAATGAAAAATTCCCACCTTCACTGAAAAAATATTGGATAAGAAGCATTTCAGTAACATAGACAAACTGCGTGTCTTAAAAACACACACTAGCACCAATAATCTTACTATAAAAATTTAAAATATGTGAAAATCAAAGGTAGAAAGGAGAAAATATCAGCGCCCGTAGAGCGTACGGGCAAACCGGTTGTCCACAGCTTGAGATAGCCCGTACGGTGTACGGGCATACCAGTTAAGGGATTAAAAGTGGAAAGAGTTAATTTTTTAAATGAAACTTTTTACCATAATATTCATATAATGGAAATGATTCAACACATTTTATTACGTCTCGATAGTATAGACTGATAACTAATAAACACATTTTTTTCGAGTAATTTGATGAAAGTATGCTCACCGGAAATGATTTTTCCATAATGAAATATGCGACTTTGAAAATATCTACGAGAGAGATCATTTTCTCTTGAGAGATCTTGAACAGCTGTTTTATTTTTTCTCAACAGAAGTTTTTAAATTCAAATGTGTAAGGAAGATAGCAACTTCCTGTGTTATTTCAATATAATATTTCGAGGAAGTGGAAAAAATTAATTTAAAAGTTATGCTGTATATTTATTTCAAAGCGGACTTTTAAATCGATACTATCAAATCAAATTACAAATTGCTTACTTTAAAAAAATGTTGCATTTTTGTTTTGACTTACGAAATAGTTTCCGGTTGAAGATGTGTCTCCGATTCTAAAACTTGCTTAGGGGTGCCTTCGCTTAACGCTCGACAGAATATTAATCAAAACCTAAACATATCTGAATGTTCATCATACATATTTCCTTATTAGAAGAGGAATTATCTTAATATTTGTTTTGGTGTGTTGTTACTAATAGTACAAAAACCATGGTTTCAGATCGAGGTCCACGAAATTCATCATGACAAGAGGGCTAGATCTCGTCTGTTATTTTGGCCGCAGCTTCGATTATCATGCAGGTAACAGTACGTTTTGGCTTCATTACACTTCAATTTTGAGTTAAAACACCCTGGGATCCGGGGGCGTCCTATTCTTCTTCATTTACCACCAACCTTATGAGAGGACTCATGAATGTTTAAAGTACCCTCATTCTGCTCAGGCACTATGCATTTACAAACATTCGTGCCTTCTCCGGGTTTCGAACCCGGACCGTCAGCATTGCAATCAACATCACTAACCACTATCTCGTCTTAATGGCCTTAGTATAAATCGCTATTTCTTGAAAATGCAACACAATGAAAGAATCAACCAAATGATAGGAAATGTGCAGCAAATTCCATTTATGGGATGTAATGCAAAGTAGTAAAGTTTCAGAGTCACCACGCATGTGCGGTGCCAGCAACGCTTTCTTAACTGATTCTGAAAGCGTATAAATAGAGGTCTATAGCGGGATGTTGAAAATCGTGCATGGTTATTTGTCAATGGCAAACGTTTAGTGGGACCTAAGAATGCCTCCAAGACGAAATAGGTTTAAATTTCAACAACTTATGGAGTTTGGACGGGGGAGAATCATCGGCCTTCGTGAAGGGAGATTTTTCTGTTGCGCTGTAGTAGCTCGTGTGCAGCGATACAGTTCCACAGTGATGCGAGTTTTGAAGCAGTGGACGAGCGCAGGATAACTCTAAAAAAGGGGAGTAGATGACGGAAGGTGACATCAGAGAGCGATAATAGACACCTGGTCCGCATGCTGGTGAATTACGATAAAGCTTCCTCCAGGCAGTTGGCAGCAGGTTGTTCAACAGCTGCATGTGCATTAATGTCGACTTCGTAAATTCGTTGATGTCTGCTGCATCGTAGATGGCATGCAAGGGTGCCTTTATACAGAACCTCCCTCACGCAAAACATTTCGCGACTGAGTCTGCAATGGGCTCATGATCATAGAGCCTGGTAGGCTGATTGGCAACAAGTAATCTTTTCAGACGAATCTCGCTTTAATTTGTAGAACCATGCTGGGCCACCCTCGTGTTAGATGCTACGCCGGTGAACGCTGCCTTCCAAAATGCATTATCGAGTGTTATAGTGGCCGTTAGTTATGGCCGTAGTTATGGTCTGGGGTGCGATTTTGTATCATGGATGATCTCAGCAACTTCGAATTGAAAGTAATCTGAATAATAACAGGTACATCCGTAAAGTGCTCTAGAGCCCAAAGTCGTTCCCTCCTTTCAAGGCATCAACACGCCTATATGTTGCAAGGAATGTTCCTTTCAGCCCAACACATGAAACTTCTTCCTTGGCCTGCTTATTCACCGGATTCGCTGCACGTGTGGGATTTGGTTGGTTGGATTCTCGCTCGTGATCCGCGTCCTACAGCTTCAAAAGACGAACTTTGGCTACGAATACAAGCAATATAGAATTGTCTTCCACAAGCAGACATTTAACAACTGTTTTACTTCCTGTCCTACAGCAGCACTCCTTGCAGCGGGTGTGGTGGCTACACCAAATACTAATTTCGGGCACTTAATACAATTTTTTTTTTGAAAATTTATTCATTTATTTGTACTATTACAAGTTGCTTGTGCATTACATTTCATTTAAGTCTGACTCCTTCATGGTGTTGCATTTTTTACAAACATTAGTATCTTTAAATATACGTAATTGTTTGTCATGTCATTTCCTCAAGTATCAGTGAGAGAATATTAACGTCGCACTGTTCAGATACACGAGGGCTTTTGGCGACGGATCTCGTAATTTTGAACCATGGTCAAGGGAGGACGACACCTGAGCTGGCATCCCCTCTCCTAACTACCACACCACACCAATGGGAGGACGTTTGAGCTCTCGACAGATTTGACGTGCATCGCTTCCCTAAATGGCGGGTCTTAAGTGGTACTGGGCTCGAACTCATGACATACCTGCCATGATCCGATACCTTGACCACTGGACTACCTCAACCCCCTCAATTATCGGAAACAATCCGCAAAGCTGAATGTTTTTCTTTAAAAAGAAATCTATATTTGATGATGTAGTATAATAAATAAAAGATGTAGAACAAATTTTGTTCGGGAAAATGAAATGATCCCATCAGAAAGGGATAGAAAAATAAAATATCGTAAAATCCGGCGAATATTTCGCACCTATGCTTTTAAGCTGTATTTTTTAGTTTGTATGTATATTCGCCGTATATCGAGCACTCCCTTTTTTACGAAGTAATTTAAAATGCACGTATGCAATTTTCTTATATTTTGAAGTCATTTATTCGAGATTTTATTCCAATCTTTAGAACAAAATAGTATACCTCGAGAAATGCAACCTTTTAAGCTCTTTAAATTTAAATAAATAGTATTTCGATATTATAAGTAGATGTGTAATTTTTTTAAAAATCATCTTTTTATTTATTTTTAAAGCTATTGTTTATATATCCGGAGTATTACACACACCCATGAGTTTTGATCTTATTTTTTGTGTTAAAAGAAGGGCACGTTATATACCGGATTTTACGGTACTTAAATTTTAGTATAATAACGAAAAAGAAATATCTTATCTTGGCACAATTTTAGTTTGAAAAGTTCCAAATTCAGCCCTATTCTTTAGCATTAAGCAAAAACGATCTCAAAATTATATAAAAGCTTTAATTAATTCTGATCTGTTGTGAATATATTGTAACTTAATTGATTTAGTTTAAAACTGCCATAAAAACTTTAGGGCTATTTAAATTGAAATTACGGTGACAGCCTGCCGCACCGTCATTTTGAGAAAGCATTTAAATGATTATTATTTATTATTATTTAATGTCACCTGAATTAGAATACACATATAAAAATGTCTTTAAGATGTTATTACAAAAAAAAATATGTAAATGTAATTTTTTTTCAAAAAATGTAGAAGACTACGTTCGAAATCATGATTTTGCAAAAACGTACAAATAATTTTTTTTTAATATTTGGCATCGCTTAGATTAGAATACACGTATAAAGTTGTTTTCAGAATATTATTACAAGAAAAAATTATTTAAATGCAATATTTTGGCAAAAAAATGAACATAGAATTACCTATTTTCAAAACATTCTCCTTTTATGAAAAATGCTCTTATAATAATATTTTGCTTATATATATATAACTAGGATTTCTCTTTCTCTATTCCATTGTTGAACTAAAATTTTAGAAAATTCAGAGTTATAATTAATTGAAATAATTACGAGGGTTTTTTTACGTTTGTCAAAATTTTTCTATTTTGATAAAATTTATATGAATGTATCCACACACACACACTTCTAAATTATGTATTTTAAAAATTTTATTCCAATTCCGACATAGAAATCCTAGGTATTTATAGGGAAAATATTATTATTATGAAAGTATTTTTCATTAAAGGAGAATGTTATATGTGAGATACGCATCTAATATATAGTGAGATGTGTTTAACGCGAAAACGCTTAAGACGAAATATCAGTTAACACGAATTAATACGACGGTCCAAACAGAGTACAATGTATTTTTATACATTTTTGTCAACACGAAACAAAAATCGCTTAACGCGAAAAGATTTCCCTTCTGCGGAAGGCAAATTACCAAAAAGCGAGAATTAAGAGGGGGTGAAATGAAAGGGTGGTGATTTCATATATTTCGCAAAAATGAGTCTAATTTCTAGGAGTCTACACTCCGAATAGCCTGTGACCTAAGTCAATTTGTTTATCTAAGCTACTTTCACCTTCTACCCCTATAAACGCTTTACAAAACATCTCATCAGTTGGCTTTGAAATTCGGTGACGAGTACATCGCAGTGTGAATAAAAATCAGTGAGTTTGGTTCGCCTTATTTTTTCTATTTTAAAGGAATGGCAAAGAGCTCAGAGGGAAAGCAAACAGCTATTTCGCTTGAAATGAAGATAGAGCTTCTTAAGTTTGTTAATCAAAAACAGAAGACGAAAATAAAAATTTGTTAAGTCCTTGGTATTGCTAAATTTTGTATAAATTTCATTAAGTTCTTGTGAATGTTTTTGTTTTATTGATGTTTATTACATGCATGCACTTAATTTGGCTGAATATATGGCAATATGCTTTAACTCGAAATTCTTTTAACACGAACGTATGTCATTCTTTCTTTATTTTTTGCCAAAAAATTGCATTTAAATAGTTTTTTCTTGCAATGTTATTCGTGAAACAATTTTATATATACGTTACCGTTTAAGTATGACATCCGTTATTTCATAGAATAACTAGGTATTTTATAAACTAACTGGACAAATCATTTAAACTACCGTAAAATCCGGCGTATAACGCGCACCGGTGTATAACACGCACCTATACTTTCAAGCTGAATTTTTTAATTTTATGTATATTCGCCGTATAACACGCACTCCTTTCTTATGAAAAAACCTGAAATATTTGTATACATTGCTTTTATGTTTTAGTCATTTATTTGAGGTATTTTCCCAGACTTTTGAAAAAATAGTATACTTTTAAAACTACAACTTGTAGTAACAGATGTTGATGGATGAAGATAGGCAGATGAGCTAGGATATATTATTACTCTTTGAACAGAAACTTGGTTGTGAGTAGTGTATTTAGTTCTATTTGTCAGAGAAATAATTTATGTCTATATTTTTAAGATCAAATTAGTAGTCTTTTATCCTGTTTTATCTGGCAATGAAAAAAATCATATGATGGATTTAATTATTTGCCTTAGAACTGTAGAACCTGCTAGGGAAATAAAAATATAGTAATGGTGTGAGCGGAATAAAGATGTTCAATATTTTCACCTTCTGAAATGGGGATGTGAACTTATTTCATTTTTAGTATATATTTTAATCCTCGTGCAATAATTAACACCATAAACTCTTTTGGTTCACAAGGCAAGTCGTTTCTTTTAAATAGCAGTGATTCGATACATGTACAAGTAAATTTTTTTTATGTTCACATTTCTTTTGTTATTTTTAAAGCTATCGTTTTTATACCCGGCGTATAACGAGCACCCTTAAGTTTCGATCTTATTTTTTGTGTTCAAAGTGCGCGTTATGCGCCGGATTTTACGGTATATAAAATTATTGAATTCTACGATTTAACTAGGTATTATTTAGAATAACGATTACTTGATCGTTAAAGTATGAAATACAGCATTCGAAAGTTCTTTGAAACACTTACAGCTGCTTTGCAATAATGTATGTGTGTGTACCCTTCATGTCGTTGCTTTTAAATGTAGAATTTAGGCGATATATGTTAGCGTTTTACATTTTGGAATATTAACAAATATTTTTACAGCCTGCGATTTCAAGCAATGACTTCTGTAGGAATGGGAGACCAGCCAGTAAATAAGAAAGATTTAAATCAAGAGAAATTTGAATATGTATTAAATAAGCGTGGCACAAAGGAAATATATAGCGTTTACTCGTGAAAAATCATTAACTTTGATATAGCTAAAGTAAAAAAAAAATGCTAAAACAGCATTGAACCAAATGCCACGCGACTATTGGCTACAACATTATGATAGATTTGAAGTTCAAGGAGTAGAAATGTTAATTGTGCTAGTAACAAATGCAAAACTTATTCTTTTCCCCCTTTTGTGTTTAACTAATGTTAGCAATATGAGTAATAATAAATTATATCATCTATACTATTCCTTATTATTTATCAACTAATCATCGACAATAGGGATAGAATGTTTTTTTCGAGGGGTTTTAGCTAATTAGGATCATTTAATTTATAAAATAACTTTGAAATTGTTCTTCACTTTAACGATCTATAATTAGTTATATCATAGAATAACTAGTTATATCATAGAATAACTAGTTATTTTATGGAATAACTAGATAAAATATGAAATTATTCATCTATTATATACTTTAACACAGTGGTTTCCAACCCCCGGTTCCGTGGACCGGTACCGGTCCATGGATCAAATATTACTGGTCTCCACAAGAAACATTAAATTATTTCCATTTTATTTACTGCAACATATTTTTCTTGGGTCTAGGCTACTTTTTGTGAAAATCACTTTGAATTCCTTGTTAAATCACTTTATATTCATTTTTGGTGTAGCTATATTTTATTCTGAAGGCTCGTTTAAATTCAATTAAAAATAAAATTATTAAAATAAAACAATCTGAAATATAAACAATCAGCGTCCTCCCCCTCAGCGGGCCGCGGTAAAATTATCCAACGTTGATCGGTCCGCGGCGATAAAAAAAAAAAAAAAGGTTGGGGAACACTGCTTTAATAGACTTGTCTAGAATTTTCATGAAATACCTAGTTATTCTATGAAATAACGGATTTCACACTTTAACACACTGTAATATATATATTCTAATTCACGTGACTCCAAATATGAAAAAATTAATACGTTTTTTCAACGTTGTCACGCTGATGTAACTCTAAACATATGGAGTGTTAAAAAACCCAACATTAAATTCGTATATTTATGTCTCTCTGAATACAACCGTCTTCCATCTGATTCTTCGATTCCAGCTCTATGTATCAGATTTCAGGAACGATTAATGGTGTGGTGGGCGATTCGCGAATCCTTCCTGTGGTTAATCTTACTAAACGCAGGAACAGTTTGTTTCTGCCGATCCTAATGTCTCTATTCCTGCGAGGATAAAAAATGCCTCTCATGGAAGATATCAAAGATACAAGGGCTAGGCATTTGTCTCGGCTATACAAATTACCCCAGTCTTCATAAATCATGGATAAGAGGGAAAGTTTTCCACTTACCTGATGACAACACCATTGTTTTTTTTCCTTTTCTTTTTGATTAGGTCCTCTTTTTTTCCAGCACTGTGGCTGAGCGTCGTTTAATGATTTACTTTTTATAAAAGTCGCTGACGCGTCACAGATGAAAGATGGAGATATGATAAAAACGATTGAAGTCGAAAAGGATGGGGCCTCTTTTAAGGGGAGGTCTTCGCAGAAGATGATTTAAAAGTGAATGACACGATGCGTAATGGACATCACCTGAAGGATGGCAAATTGTTTTGCTTCTGGAAGACCAGAAACGGAAGGCAGTATAGTCAATAAGTAACATTTATGGAAGGCAAATACCACTAATGTAAGACCTGTTGAATGCTTCAATGGTATAATTCGAGTTATTTGAACAGTGGGAAGTTGTAAATTGCTACCTGCAACGTTTATGGCTGTTTGTTTGGAGCCAAACTACGAATCCAACAATAGTGTGCTTAAATCATATCTCTGATTTATTCCTCTTTCGTTTCCAAATATTTTCTTCATTTTTCTTCTATTCTTTGTTTCAGAGGTATTTTGGTAGTTAAGATGCTGTAGTGAAAGGTGTTGTTAGATAGATTATAACACTTCTTTACCTTGTGTGCGGATGGTTAATAGCTTATAATTTAGATCACATCTCTAACGACTTGTTTGAATCGCTTTGAATGATAAAGAAACTAAAGTACTAGCAGAAATATCTGATTAGGCCTGAATGTTTATATTAGAAGACATTGATGGGAGAATATTTTTAGCAATCAGTCAAATTTTTGTGAGACAATATACTTTTTCTTTTATGCAAAGAAATAAGATGAGAAAAAAAAAATTTTTTTTTACATATCCTTTTTTCCTCATATTTTTGAAATTTATAAAAACAAATAAGCATGTTTTATTAATTTTATTTATATTCATTACTTGACATTCATTTTTTGCACATGTTAAATATTTTAAAGTGATTCCTATATAAATTATTTCAACGATATATTGCATATGTGCAAAAAATATTCAAATTTTTTGCAAAACTTTCGTACACGAAAAAATAGAGCACAAGCTTGTGTAATTTTTTAGTAAAGTTATTGAACTAGGAAAATTTTTATATCAAGGGTACCAGGACATACTTGAAAGAGTAAAATGCCTAAAATAAGACTCTGCTTACGAGACAGATATTTTTAAAAATTTCCATTAGAGCTTAGATTTTTTTTTTGTGTGATCTTAAAGATATTTTAATCATTCCGTAAAAATACAAAAGTAACTTTTCAGTAAAAAAAAATTTTGTGTGTGTTTAATTTAAGTTGGATATAATTTTTGAGATCTTATAATACATGCTTATGCTTAGGTACCATTTTTTAAAAGAGTATACGTTAAAAATATAAAGTATTTTTTTGCACATATATAAAAGAATACACAAAATATTGTAAACCTATTTTTTTAGCAAAATATTAAAATAGTTTCTTAAAAAAAATTATAAGACTTTGTAATTTAAAAATGTTTCATTTTTTCCCCTTTCTCACACATAAAATTATTTTTTTTTAAAAGAAATACGTACCATTTCGACAAAAAAATAGGTTCATTATATGCACAGGCATCCTGTATAGAAGTTTAAAAAATTTGGAACCATATAGTGAAATAGTTAGTTTAAGAAAGTGTACCTAAAAGCAAAAAATTATGCTTTGGTGAAAAAGTTAAAAAACTAATCATTTGTTTAAATTTTTGTCTATTATTTTTTTCATATTTTAAGGTTATTTTTCCAATGAACATAAAAGTATTATACATTTTTAGATTCAGAAAGATATGCACTATTTTTTAATATTAAATTTGAAAAATCTATTTTTTGAATGTGTATGATGTCCTGATTCTAATAATGTTTCAAACTCTAAGGTAGGCCAGATAAAACATCTATTTAGGCTGCATCTGTCCTACAGACTGTAGTTTGTTCATCATTGCCTTATGAAAATCAAAATCTATCTCTGTTCAAAATTTTTTTCCTCATTGTTCATTAACTCGGAAGGTAAAGATCCACGCAAACACATGCTCATTTATTTTACTTTATTTAGGAAGAAATTCTTACTTTGGAAAGAATTCTTTATTGTTTTGAAATTAATTTACTAAGTTACTTTCAAATTATAATTTTTCAAAACCAATTCATTTTTAAATGAATTTATAAAATACAGATTCTCTCTCAGTACAAAAAAAAATTATTTTTAGTTTAAGGAATCCGACTACGTTCGGAACCGTGATTTTAAAAAAGCGCATAAATGGATACTTTTCATGATATTTAGCGTCACTCAGATTAGAATACATGCATAAAATTGTTTTAGAGAGATTTTGACAAAAAAAATTTATTTAAATACAATATTTTGGCAAAAAATTAACTTAGAATAATATTTTTTCAAATGTTCTCCTTTTGTGTAAAATGGTTCTATGATAATAATATTTTGCTCAGACCTCTCTAAAAAATTCACATTATTTTCAGAGTTACCACCAATTGAAATAATTATTGGCGTTTTTTTCTTAAAATTGCTCCCCTCTGTTGGCGTAAAATAGGAATAAACCCCCATCTAAGTTATATATTTCAAAATTCCAGTTGAGCCTCTGTAGAGAGGTCTGAGCTATATACAGGCAAAATATTATTATGATAGAACCATTTTTCATAAAAAAAAAACATTTGGAAAAAAGATTATTTTAAGTTAATTTTTTTGCCACAATATTATATTTAAATAATTTTTTTTTGTCAAAATGTATTTAAAACAATTTTATGCATATATTCTAATTTAAGTGACACTAAATATCATGAAAATTATCAATTTATGCGCTTTGCAAAATCACGGTTCCGAACGTAGTCGGATACCTTAATAAATTAATATATGATTATTATGAGACTTTATTTAGTGTATTTCATATAATTTTTAACTCGGCGATCTTTCATGATTGCAAGTTCTTTATTTTTAAAACAGAGTATTTTAAAAAATATTCAATTTTAGAACTAAACAATTCCATAATTTAAAAAGATTCAGGACTAAATATTATCTAAGGAAAGATCACGTAAAAGTTATGATTATTAACTTAAGAAATTGAATGCTAGTGTTAGATTATGAGACATGATTTGCTGTTTAGATTAAAAAGACATCCATTTCAAGACTTTGTACCAATTATAGTTCTATCAATATATATTTATGTAACAATTGAATAATTCCATTGCGCTGGGAAACTATAGAATTGTTCGGAAAGTTCTTACCGATTTTTGGTAGGTGGCATAAAGCCACGTCTGAGCATAACAGAATGGTTGAAAACAGATGACCTGCGTACACACTCTGAAAGGCAGTCCTTCAACTCTATTCGAGAAAAAAAGCTTGTATATAGTATGTTAATTTTTGCCTGTTTCACACGCTTTGAATACGGTAACAAAATAAGGAACATTTTATTCACTGAATATTTTTCTCTTACTGAAAAGACAAAAGTGCCACACCAACGGCAAACAAGACATTCACAGTTTATGGCGAAGATGTTGTTGTTGAAAGAACTATGAGGAAATAATTTGTTAGATTTAAAGAGCTGGAGATTTCAACCCTAAAGACAAAGAACAACCAGGTAGGCCCTCTACAACAGATGAAGATCAGATCAAAACACTGATATTGAGTGAGGCAATATTAACGTCGCACTGTTCAGCTACACTAGGGCTTTGGGTGACGGACCTCGTAATTTTGAACCATGGTCAAGTGATGAGGACGACACCTTGATTTTCTAATTTCTCATTCCTTCATTTAATTCATAATTCTCTAAGAAAAATTATATGTATAATTAAAAAGCAAAAAAAAAAAAAAAAAAAAAATCAAAAACTGAAATGTATTCTTTTCATATACCAAGCCTAACTTTTTCCACTAACCAACTTTATCCATCTGAAAATTAAATTTATCAACTAGAAGTGAAAATTTTCTACGATTTTATTTCTTAACATAAGCGTCTGTTAATTTTTCAAATAAATTTTTAAGAGAAAACCGTTCAAACCTACTCCAAATTTAATCACAAAACTTCGAAATTACTATTTAAGGTATTAAATCTTAGTGAAAATTTTTATGAGCTTATTTTTACCAAACTTCACTCAACTTTTCCTTATAAATCGAAAGAGTTGCATAGACAAAAATCGAGAGAATCATTGTTCTAGCTAGAAATTATAGAATTTCCAACATATTTAACATTTATAATAAATAGCCTACATTAGGTCAACAAGACCTCTTCCACGCAAGTAGTTCGAAAATCCTCTCCTGCTCAGCCATCAGATGCCTTCAAGAGATGTCACAATTATTTAGAAAAATATTGATGGATTGAATCTAAAATATGACGAACGAGAAAAAATGTGACGAATTAACGAGGAAATTAATTTTAAAGTAATTAGACTACAATTATATAATTGGGGAAATCTAGTTCATAAATAATACAATTATGTTTATGAAAAGTATTTTTTACTTCAAAGTATTCATTTTGTGTGATATTTCTGCCTTGTGGAAGGAATGTAAGGATTATCTAATGAGAAGAAAAATAATTTCACCAAGAACGTAAAAAATTCCACAAAATATTGAAGACCTTTGTAAAATCCTGACATTAAACAACAAATACAAAAGTTGTTTGCAATAAATACATTTTAATTTCAGAAAATTAATTTCTTTTATTATTTTATATTGGGGATGGTCATACGATGGTTAATTCTTAACAATTTTAATAAGTGTATTGTGCGAAAACAAATTAATAGATAAGAAAATTAAAGTTAATAGTCAAAGACGTAGTGCTGCCATCTGTCGATTATAATCCTAACTCAATAAAAAGTCTCTTAGAAATTTGAAGTTATTTTAAAATTTAAGATATTGAATGCCATTTATTAAAATTAAACATCATATAATGTCTTAAAAATTTCAGGTTGTTGAATTTTTTAGTATCAGCACTTTTAATTTATTCTATTTCCAGACTTCATCTTTTACCAGATACATCACTACACACCTTTTTACCGTATATTCATATTTTTATCTTATTTATAATTAGAACAAATGTAAAAATATTGTATTTATAACATTATATCTACTTGAAAAAGTATTTCATATTCTATAGTTACTTTTTGCTTCGTACTATGTTTTAAAGTTCTTATACAGCAGCAAAATATATATGCCGCTGAAAATCATCAAGGAACAACATTCACCTTTTTGTGAATATGATTTGAATTTTTCAAAAATACTGCTAATCTATTCAATTAACTCAATTACCCTTATGAAATATGGGAGAGTCCTCGCCTTTCTTCGGAAAAAAATGTTCATTTTTAATATTTATATAATTCAAGTTTTTAACCAGATACACATTTAAATATGGACGTTATTACTAAGAACGTTTATGTACCATTAAAAACTATGTCTTTTATTTAATTAAAAATGTTTGAAGTTGGTTTTTTTTAAAAAATAATTTTAAAGAATAAGATTTTAAAACGTTTTTTTTCTCACGAGATTTCTCCACCTTTCCTTGTCACTTTATTATTTATAATTTATTTATAATGAGGAGTCGAAGTGGTGCGCTTATCCGAAGGACAGAACCCGCTACCTTTGGTTCCGTAAGCACGTAGCATACCACTAGACCAAAATAATTACTTAATTCCGGGTGCTTTGGAATTTTAGATTAAACTTATAAATGTTTTGTACGGTATGTATGTGGATTTTGTACATAATTCCATTTATATATTAATCCAATAATTATGGTTTATTACATTTCTCGAAAAAGAAAAAAAAAAACCAGTTAAAAATATTGCTTTTAAAAATAACTAAAAGCTTTAGCTTGAAAAAGATTTTACAACCTGAATGGGGGTATTTATTATGATCTTTTGCTTAGAAGTAGAACAATTACACATAGTTTATATTGCTTTTGTTAAATATTGTGTATTAATATTCCGAACGATTATTTTTCTCATTTTTAATAATTATACTTTCATGAGATTGAGTAATTATTACAATACAGTTGAATTTTTAAGGATTTAAAAACAAGGTCTGGATTTTTAAAATCTGCGGGGAAAAATTATTTTGTAACTTTTTACTTGTAAAAATTATAAATAATCTCACCTGTGTAACAAAATAAATTTAAAAGCAAATATAGTTGAATAAATATTTGCTTCATATATATTTATTCATCTTCATATAAACTCCCTTGATAACAAAATAAAAACTGGGTTATTTTTCCAGGCACTTTTTTTTTCTGTTTTATAACAACAAAATTAGCATAGCTCGAATTAAAAAAAAAAATAGCTGTTAGAATTAACATACATAGTTGTCTCCATTCTTATATTGCTTCACATTTGAGCACCTATTATTGTGAGAGCTATTGTAAAAAGTTATAATCTTTGACAAAAATATCAAATAAATTTTCAAAATGACTAGAATATATTGCAATACCGAAGATAACGACTAAAACAAATTTGCTTATTTATAAACTCCAAAATTAAGTTTTGTATTTAGAAGTTTATGATCTCTATTTGTAGTTGGTGAGATTAAGCATAAACCATTTTCAAAAATTGTTTTAGTTTGCCAACACGGCTTAAAATTATTGAAAAATAAATTACTTAAATTGTATATTTATTGCTCATATCAGATTTAAGATATGTTTTGCATCATTTTAAGGCCACTTTCTTAACAGAACACGTTATAATGATAAAATAAATTGTTATTGCCAAAGTTGTTTTTGATGAAAAATAATCAATTTAAACTTCTTCGCGAGTATCAACTGTACGTTTTTTATATTTTACTTTTTATTAAAAAAATTGAGGTAATTAATTAGTATTATTATTTTTTGTTATTCAAAACATTGTATTGGGATATGTGACGACGACACAGTGAACAAGTTAAAAACTATATGTCTTTAATGTCGTTTAATTGGTTATTGTAGTGTGTTACTTAGTTCGGTAAAAAATTTGCTTAAACATTTTTTTAAAATACGCTGAATGTTGGCTAATTAAAAACATTTTTCTTTTAATTTTAATGCCTATGAAGGAAAAAATGAAATTTATTTCATTTCAATATTTTTTTAAGAAAATTTTTAAAATGTATTGCTATACTTTTTATATAATCAAAACTTAAAACTTTAAGATTTTATTTTGATACAGCAAAGACTTTTATTAATTATTAAGAATATTCTTGACATTTAAATGAATATGAAAAATTTTTCTAACAAAAATTTCTCCAAACGGGTCTATTTAAATTTCTTTGTTCCTTACAATCCATATTTAAAAGAGTTACTTATCACCTATACTCAAAATTTATTCTTTAATTTTTTTAAAAAAAAACTTTAAGTAACCTTAGCGCAATATGCTCATTCCTAACAAAATGCGAGTTTGTTATTTTTGGTTATGATGTAACAAAATGACTCACAAACATATTTTCTTACGACGTAATGACAACTTAAATTGATATAAAAATTATTCAGAAAAAAAAATTTGTTTTGCCCAAAACTTTTAAATGTGTTAACACATTTCTTTTTAATGCTTCCTATAGATTTTTTTTAAAAATATCCGGCACATTCATTTTAACTTATTTCACCATTTTATTTATTTTTAGTAAACATGAATTGATCAACCCTCGTGCAATATACTCACTCCAGGCAACGAATGAGTGATCTTCTATAATTGCTTGTGATGTAAACGATGACTGTTGTTGATATTCAAATGAGTTAGAGGAGGAAACGAAAAACATCAGAAACAAACAAGGAAGAGGAAAAAAAATCGGAAGAAGTGTCGGAGCAAAAAGAGAGAGGAGTAAAATAAACGATAGAAGGGGGAAAAGAAGTAAAATATTGAAAAAGAACGCAGGCGCCAAAGTGCAGAGTAGGAAAAAAAAGAGCTGCATTCCTTGGAAGGACGTTTCAGAAGGCCTTGGCAGCCATTAAAAAGCACGTGACCGTTGCGTCACGTTGTGACGTTACTCTTACCTACTATTGGTCGGCAGCGTGGGAATTTCAAACTATCGGCCAATCGCGTAAAATTAACCTACGGCAACTAAGCACATGTTCCGAAAAGTCGCATTTCAGCCGGCGTGAGTGAAGGAGTTGAGTTACCTTCGCCTTCGGTTTCGGTTTTGGACGGGTAACATCTTTAATCAATCTCAGCAGTGAACAGAGGGATCAGCTGCTGTATGTTGCCAATTTGGGTACATGAAAAAAAAGAACAAAAGAAAAAAAATCGATTTGAATTTTTTTTTGGAATACGATCTTTGAGAGATTTTTTCTATATATATATTAAAAAAATGTGATATTCGAAAAAATATAGAACAAGATAAAATTATACATAAAAAAATATTTTGTCGTATTGATCGTGAATTGAAATAAAATCAGTGATTTAGAATTTTTTTTTTTGACGCTTTTATGGAAAAATAAGTTCGAATGTTTTGTTTCGCCGGAAGTTATTCCATGCAAACGATTTTAGAGAAAGTACGGAATTTGTTTTTCTTCCAAAAAAGGCATGTGGTTATTACGAAAAGAACATAGTGTACGAAGAGAACTGTGGATATCTTAAAAAGGTATGTTTTTATACATTTTTCAACTTCATATTTCAAAAAATATTAATAGTGTTATCGTTTCTTTTTATATCTTTTATTCATAAATTTGTTATTTATCTGCAACAGAAATTGAGAATCTAAACAATATTTTGATGTTATTTATCACATCAACAGATCTATTTTAAACAATGTTATTTGATGATTTTATTAATTTTTCTTTAAAAAAAGATAATCTAGAACTTACATTCAAAACATTACACAGAATCAAATAAGTTTATGCAAATTATTTTTCCATAAAATATGCATAAAATATATTTGAGAAGAAATTGAAACTTGTCTGATTATGTGATAATATATTTTGTGTTTATATTTGTAGATTTTTTTTCTTTTTTTGTTATTATTTGTAGAATGATACCAATGCGTTAAATAAATGAGATATATATGGAAAAATTTTGATTCCTGAACATTCTAAATTAAACTTTTCTATTATTTTTTTCAATTTTAATATTATATATATTTTTTATTTTAAATTTTTCTCATTTTGGGGAGTTTATTTTAATTTTAAAAGTTACAATTTTTTTTATTGCCAAAATTAAATTTCGGTAATAGTTGTTGATTTTAGTAAAATAATATAATACATATAGTTATTTCGCACCAATATATAATAAATAACCATGAATATTACTTTTAAAATAATTTATTATTTATCAAATAAACAGTTTTATTCTTTACTTAAATCTTGTGGAATCTTTTTGATAAAATTAACAATTAAATTAGTTATTTTAAAATTATATTATTTAAATTATTTTACATGTTTATGTTATTGAACTAGAACTCTTCACGTAAAAACCATTTGGTTAGGAAAATATAAAATTCACCTTCAAATCAAGAGATTTATAATATTTTATGCCTGTATTCCTTTAAAAAAAAGCTTTAGTGTTTTTAAAATTGTGCTATATATATCCAACAAAACTAACAATTGTAATTTAAAAGTAATACATGTCAAGATATTTTTTTCTGTAAATAAATAAAAAATTTTTAAAAAAATGTTTGGTAGGACTTTGATCGTTAATCATTATTTTATTTTATTTTTAAATAACTCGAATTGCCCTTTTTTTACTTCAAATATAAGACAAAACTTTAATCTGTTTTAATCTTTTTGATTTTTTTTTATTATTATGACTCAAAAAAATCAGTTTTTATTTATTTTGCATTAAAATGCTAGAGATTAAAATCAGTATAATTCTCACTCAATCCAGAACTATGCGTCCATAGTATTTAATCGACACTAGTATTATTGGTAAAAATAACTTATACTCACCAAAAGATATGTATAAGCTAAAACGTCTTATAAATTCTATTAATTCTTATTTATATGGAATTTTTTCCTTATTTTAAAATCATACAATTATTTTAAATGGAATCTGCATTTTCTTTTAAGATCATAGAGACTGTTGTAATTTTAACCCTTTAGATTTGTTTTGATATTCTAATAATTTTAGGAAAAAGAAAGATTTCCCATTTTATTAACTGGAATTTTCGCAAATTATTCCAAGGAAAATAGCAAAAAATCACTACATTTTAAAGAATAATCAAGATGAATTTGAATTTTTAAAAGAAAAAGTAATACATCCATGCATTTTCCTGTGTATTATTGATAAATATCCGTAAAACTATTTTCCTTATTTCGAATTAAAGTTTTACGCAACAAATATCATTTATTTCTCATGTCGTATACAAATTCTTAAATATATATTTTATATACCGTAAAATCCGGCGTATAACGCGCGCTTTGAATACAAAAAATAAGATCGAAATTTAAGTGTGCGCGTTATACGCCGGGTATAAAAACGATAGCCTTAAAAATAACAAAAGAGATGAGCATAAATTTTTTTTATTTCTACATGTATCGAAGCACTGTTTATCTAAAAGAAATGACTTGACTTATGAACTAAAAGAGTTGTAGTAGCTCTAGAAGTATACTATTTTTTCAAAAGTCTGGGAAAAACCTCGAATGAATTACTTCAAAACATAAAAGCAATGCATACTAATATTTCAGATATCTTTGTTAAAATGGGGGTGCAAGTTATACGACGAACATGCCTAAGAACTAAAAAATTCAGCTTGAAAGTATAAGTGCGCTTTATACACCGGAGCGGGTTATACGCCGGATTTTACGGTGTATCACATTTTTCGAATTTTTTGAAGATACGAGCCTGTTATGTATCATTTGCCTTAGCATATTTTAAATAAAAACCTTAGTGCTGTTTTATTAAAACAAGTACAATATATTACACATAACGCTTATTTTGTTTTCTTAATTTTGGTAAGGAATTCATCTGTAAATTCATAATCGTTCAAAAGTTTAGCAATATCTTATATAAAGTAAGATGAAAGTGTATCAAGACTTTTGCATAACATCGTTTACTAATGACAATATTATTAAATGGAAAATATATTAGATTATAAAAAACTATGAATAAAAGAATTTAAGAATGCGTAATCATTCTATCATGTTCAATATCAATAATTAACTGCATATATCGGGAATAAATTTGTTCATTAAAATGTAAAAATACCATCAGTTTTTGTACAGCACAAACTAATCTTAGAAGCTTTCTAGTTGAAAATTCTTGTTGTGTGTGAGAGAGAGAGTTAACTTATTATAGATTAAAAACATTTTATTGGAGATTTTATTTGGAATATTATGCAAATTTAATAGTATTTCAACAGTCAATTAACTTTCAAAATACATTTATTTTGTAAATTTAAATATTCCTATTTCTTTGATTTCAATAAACGGCTTTAATTATGCAATCCAAATGAACTTTTAAATCTTGTGTAAATAGCGAGTTTAATTCATGAAAACAGGAACTAAATCCTTGTAATCAATCACACCTGATTATTATCCGATACTTACAACAATTTATTTTTTATTTTGAAGAATAGAATAAAAAGTTTGGCTTTTTTGAGTTTATTGCATTTTTGACCTTCAGATGTCATGTTCACCAAAGCAAGAAATGGAGAGAAAAAAAATAACCCAAACAAACAAGCAACAAGTCAACCTATTTTTCTTGCGTAAAATGCGCTACTCGAGCTGTAATTAACGAATTTGTTTTGTTTTACACTTAGCATGATAATCGGAAAAGACAGAACCGTTTTGTGATCACAGAACTGTAATCAGAGTTGAGTAATATGGCTTAGTCGTTGTTGATCATGTACACAGCTTAATATTATTCAAGTGTGATAATTTGAAGAGACGTAATCGTTCCATTATTGTCTTTTTGAATCATTTTCATCCAAGTGAATTTCTTATTAGCAGAATTTATCGCCGATTTTCTGTAAAAAGAGATTATTCTGTTCATAGCTCTTGTCTCTGCGAATCAGTTCTGCTTTACTAAATTGTTCAGAGTCTCTTTCATGCTTGGTGATACATATGTTGTTCCACCGATTCATATTTGTTTATTGCGTGGTGGTACATAAAATGTACCACTTGTTTGAATGCCTCAGAAATTTATGTTAGATAGTACGTTCTTTGAACTACCACAGAGGTCAACTCCTAGCAGTTACTCAAGTTCTCAACATATGTCAGATGCTCATTGTATGTAATCGGTTTATGCAGTAGTTCATTCTTTGATCAGCTGTGAGTCTGTTGAGTGGTATTTTTTGGAAGTGACTGTGTTGTGTATTTTTTTAAGGGCAAATGAAAGTTGTGATTGACTCTTGTGATATTTGATACAAATCAGTTAAGTTCATATATTATGTAATTAAGTAAGTCACTAATTAGTACCTCACATGTCCATTGCTAGTATGAAAATATGAGAGTCCAAAACGTGTACTACCACGCTTCTGATGGCCATCTTCTTTACAAATTCGAAATGCATTCCGCTTACTTTTTTCGCAATAATAGATATGATTATTTTGCCAGATAGATTTGATGCAAGTTACATTTTTTAAAAATAATAATAGTATTTATTAAATAATAGTACATACAAAATGACACAAATATCCTGAATGAGCTATAGCTCATGTTCAGGAAAAAATAAATACAACTAATGCACTTCTTATATATGTTTACTACATAAAAACTAGGCAAAATAAAATAATGTGTAGAATAAAATATTTAAAATTAAAACTTACATTAGGTAAATTAGGACTAAACTAAAATTAAGCTAACAACATTAGATTAGGAAAAACTGAAGATGTTTTAATATATAGGATGAATAACATTATAACATGAAGAAGTGTATTTTTTTTCAAACTATAAAAGAATAGATGTGTTCGCAAAGTTCCATTGTGCCTAGGGAAGAAAAATTCATGTTTCCAGAACTATCGTGCTGATTGAAGCGCATTGGTACAAAATATGTACCACACCTATTTTTTAAAACTTTGGACACCCCTTATTTGAAAAAGTGTTTATTATTATTAATATGTACCAGCTTTTGTTCAATAACTATAGTTTTGTGAGGTCTATCTAAAATATTCGTAATTATTTCCCTCAAAAGCATTATTTTTGTCAAAAATTCAGCGCATGAAAGAGTTATCAAAAATTTTTTAAAAATTCGTAATTCTCATTTACTAGAAGGAAAAACTGCCTTCTGTTTTGTTCTGTTTTCAATTCCTTCTGGTTATTTGTGCGTTTGGATAACGTAAAACTTTTAATTCAGTTAATTTGTCTTTTTAAATCCTCTCTACTTTAACTAATTTCTTATTAAAAGTGCCCGTTAGAAAACTAGAAAAGGAAAAAAGTTCGTTATTTCTAATAATTTTCCATACTTCAAATTTTTTAATGGTATAGTTTAGAGTTGATGGTAGATCCTTTTTTCTTGTCGCAAATTTCACGACAGAGAAATATTTTCTGGCACTTAATATGTATATATATAAGTCATATTTACTATTAGAATAGAATATATAACTGTTAAATGTGCTATATTCCGTTAATAGTTTAGTATGGAGAATATAGAATAGATAGAATCCTTATAGTTTCGTGTACTTCTCGATTATTTTGATATTAACGAATTAGTTAACAAAACTTATAGTTGATCGTATTAAAAATAAGCTGTTCATGATTTTTCTTTTCATTCTATTTTTGGTACTTTATTATTTTACGATTATTTATTCATTTTCTATTTCCGTGTTACAAATTTTTTAATGACTGATTCTTTAACTGATATTTTTATAAAAGATAAAATAGGGTTTGAATAACTGATTTTTCTCAAACAATAATGTTCTGCCTAATTGCTACTAAATATAAAGCTTTATTTTTACAATATTGAGTTTAAAATTTCTATCAGAAAGAACGTTAAGTTTCTAATGTGTCATACTTTCAAAGCATTTTATTAACTGAATTATATAAGTTATCCTTTCTTTACAGTTTTCCGAGTTTATATTATTTGAGATTTAAATAGAGTTATTTATTTATTTTTTTTGAAAAAACAATACACAGTGCTATATTAATTATTATATTTAGAAAAATACTTAAACAAAATACTTAATTCAAAATGATTAGAAAATAATAGAAATAATTCTTTTTTTGCAACAGGGTTAAAAAAAAGTAATTTTCGTTCAAACATTTCATTTACTTAAATATCAATGGAGAAAAATAGTCCTTTAAAATGTTTCATTATTGAAGTAATTTTATAAAAAAATGAGGTATATAAGTTGAAATATATAAACTGATAGTTTAAAAACTTGCAAATATAGATTAAAGATTTAAATATTAAAAACATTTCGAGAACTGATATATCTTTGAGAAAATTAAATAGATTATTATTGGTACAGATAAGCATAAAACATTAATAATACTTGCTAAATGAGATGTTGTATTATGATATGTTGCTAAATATTAGTTTTGAAATAATTTATGTGAATTATTGTTATATCGGGACATGAGTATTAATAGTTTATGTTTCTAATTTCAGAGTAACGTTTTATTTAATTTTATTTGGTTTTAAATTTCCATGTTGTTCCTATCGATTTGTATTATTCGACCGTAAAATTTCAAGCTTTCTTATCGGTTATACTGTTTATAGAATAAAAATATTTGTCTGACTGAGGATGAAAATTTCATGTATAAAAACAACAAAACAAACGCAATACTTGTACATTATAAAAGAATATGTTATATTTGGGCTATTTTCATTTCTTGAACGCTTTTGAAGAACGAAAAGTAAAACAACTGGCTATAAGAATTCAAATAATTTAATAATCCCTTTTGACTTTTATTTTATAACATTAACTGCATAAGAAAAATTAATATATTTGCTACAAAGATAACACACAGAAAATAACAAAAAAGGAAAAATTAAATGAATTTGGTTGTGAAAAAAGGAACGAAATTTACAATAGCGCTAAGCGGGGTTGCTAATTCAAGGGGAAGGTGAAAACTATCTTTGCGCCCAAATATTATTCTAAGCGGCTGGAGCAGTCAGCATTGGCCGCTAAAACACAGCACGTTCTTGGAAATCTTGAAAGCAACAAACAAGGTATATTTAAAACTGTAGAAAAAGACAGAATTATATATATATATATATATATAATAAAAGATAAATAACTGATGAGTTTTGTAAAGTTAATATATATGTTATCGTTAAAGTGAAACATGAACACTTTAAAAGTTATTTTATAAATTAGATAATGTGATAAATAGCTAAAAATCTCTTGAAAAATATATTTTATCCTAATTGTGTATATTGCTAACATGAGTTAAGCAGAAATGAAAAAAGAGTGTATTATAGAAATATTTACATTTAAATATTTTCTTATAAATACACGCACAGAAAAAAAAATTGTTACATAGAAACATTGTTAAATTTTTCAAACAAAAAAGTAGGAGAAAATTATTTTAAATTTTATGAAGTACCTTTATTTTACTTTTCATTATTTATAAAAGAAAGGATTGCTGCGATGACACTTAAAATTGCATTACATATTATTTTTGAAACGAGCAAACTTTTTACTAATATACATTTTTTTTTACGCTTGTTCTTTTTAAATCCTTGTCCAGCGCCACAACCTTGAGCTGTTGCAACAGTTAAAAGCGACATGTCAATATTAGGAACTTCTTCAGTGGAAATTAATTCTCACTCACACACATATTCTGAACTAAAATCTAGAATTGTTTTACTTGGCCATTTATTGTTCCTTATCTGAAAATTCCTTCCCCAAAGCAGCTATAAACGGTTCAAAACCGCTTAAAAGTAGCTAGAACCGGTGCAAACAACTGTCGAATGCCGGGTTTCATACTTTAGGGCTGTTTTGGGTTAATGTTAAAGAATAGGACCCGAATTAGGTACATTTTTTCAGATATAAAGGAAATGAAAAATTAATATTATATTCTGGATTCACTATTCTTTATTGAACAACATATTTTATCATTCTTCACTTTTTTGACAGAGTTGAGCCATTTCTTCTGGTATAAAATGTGTTTCGAGTTTTTTGTCCTATACCGTAATGTTAAATGAGCTATCCTTTCACGTTTTAAAATGAAAAAAAAATAATACTCAAGGAATATTTTGAAATTTTAGAAACTCTATATTGTTAATAGATGTATGAGTTATATTGTTGCAAATGTTCATGAAAATTGAGGCATTTTTCTGTCTGAAAATGTGCTACTCGTTTAGTTCAGGCGCTCGTATTTTTGCCGAAAACAGCCTTAACGATCAAGTAAACGTTACTTTATTGAATACTTGGTTAAATCGTAGAATTCAATACTTTTACATACTTTAACTGACTTATCTAGTTATTTCATGAAATACCTAGTTATAATATAAAATAATGTATTTCCCACTCTTCAACGGTAACATATATATTCTCTACATACATAACATATATATTCCCTACATACATAACATATATATTCTCTGCATACATAACATATATATTCTCTACATACATAACATATATATTCTCTACATACATAACATATATATTCCCTACATACTACTTACATTTTTAATACAGGATACTTATATATTAAGGGCAAGATTAGATTTGAGAGAAATATCTTAAATTCGAAATTCAATGTACTTAAGAAGTAGTTAAGAATACTGTCTGTAGGTGAAAATAGTTACATTTCTATAAAATAAACTCTACTCAAAAGTATTTAAATATGAATAAAGTACGAAAAATCTTTCATCCCTCAAAATCATATAAAACAGGACTTTTAAATAAAACTTATATTTCAAATTGAAAGTAAATTTTCTTTTTATGTCTAAAATTGATTTCACTACAGATTATCTTGGTTGGTTTTATTAACACACACAATTTATTTTATGTATCAAACATAAGATGTTTAATTATAAATGATGTTACAAAATATTTTCAGAGTTTGCGGGCATGCATAAATTATCAAACCCATTTTTATATCATGTTTAAAAAACTGTACAAAATATGTGAACAGATAATTATGTTTTTCTCATTAAAAGACCTAGTATATTTGATTTTTTAAAAAAAATTAATAACCCATATTTATATATATATATCTATGTAGGGATTGCTAAATAGATATGTTTTCAATGAGGAAAGTCAAAGGTATTTTCAGACATACGGTAAATTGTCCAATAAATTGCCGATGCTTTCCATATAACATTAGATTTGACTTTTTATTTTGCGATCGTGTTTAACATCGAGATTGCAAATTTTCTTTTTTTGAAAATATACAAATTTTAAAGCCGAATCACTGTTGTTATTGCATTTATAACGTACAAAATATATACACATATAGAATAGCATTTGTTCGAATTTCAGTAAGCTATTATTTAAGGGAACACATTACGATTTACAAACAAATTTTGATTTAATGGTTTTCACAAACTTTTTACTTGCCTGCTATGTTTATGTATTGTGTAAAACAGTTTTTAGGTTCAAAATACCACAAAAAGCTAACCATTTAATTTTCGTCACGTGATTTTAAAATGCTCATCCTACAACAACTGACATCCACGCATGAAATTTGTCTTACAAATACGTTGAAATATGTATAACAGAAGTTTTTCTGGGTTTTTTGAGAAAGTGATTAATATATTCGTTATAAAATTAATGTATGAATACTTATTAAAAATTTCTTGAAAATTATTTTAAATTCTGAATTCAACTATTTAAAAAAATAAGTATTGCTTAGATTTAAAAATTCATCCCAACCTTTGTTACATGTGGCAATAAGTAGAAAAAGTATAAAACATTTGTGGTGCAATAGACAAGAAGTCATAGCATTTGAAACAAAGAAAAACGAGTGATTTTTACCCCTGAAATAAATCATTTTATAGTTTCTATTTGCTAGCTGGGTTGTGTGAATAAAAATGGGCATATGTAAATTATCATAACTCTGGGTTTTTTTAATAGAGCTTTCAAATTTTCTGAGCTTAAAGAAAAATATATAAAGAATAATTTAGGCTAAAATTTTGCTTTGATTTTTTGACCGATTTTTATCAATGAAGCCTAATTTTATCCCCTTAACAAAGAAATTAAGGTAGAGAAAGGACTTCCCAGTGGCGTAACGTACACCCCGCAACCCCCGCATTGCGGGGGGCTGGGCTCTAGAGGGCCCACAGCCTGACTATCGTCAAGTACCTACCCTTTGTAAAATCATACTTGGGGGGCCCAAAACCTGACTTTGCAGGAGTGACCAAGTGTTCTCCGTTACGCCACTGGGACTTCCCAAGAAGCGAAATTAAGTAAAAATATAGTAATATTGCTTTTTAAGAAATTAAATATATTTTGTAACAGTGTGCATTAATTTTTACTCACGTAGTATTAAGGTATCCAACTACGTTCGGATCTGTGATTTTAAAAAGGCGCACATAAATGAATAATTGTCATGCTATTTAGTGTCACTTAGATTAGAATACATGTATAAAATTGTCTTAAAGACATTTTGACAAAAAAAAAGTTATTTAAGTACAATATTTCGGCTACAAATTAACCTTGAATAATCTTTTTTCAAAATGTTCTCCTTTCGTGAAAAATGCTTCTATTATAATAATATTTTGCCTGTATAACTCAGATCTCTGTACAGAGGCTCAACTATGATTTCTGAAAAATTTACGTTATTTTCAGAGTTACAACAATTTGAAATAATTATCGGCTTTTTTTCTTAAAATTTCTCCCCTCTGTTGTCGTAAAACACGGATATAAACCCTCTTCTAAGTTATATATTTCAAAAATTGTACTTGAGCTTCTGTACAGAGGTCTGAGCTATATACAGGTAAAATATTATTATAATCGAAGTATTTTTCACAAAAGGAGATTTTGAAAAAAGTTATTCTTAGCCGAAATATTGCACTTAAATAACTTTTTATTGTAATTCTATTCTTAAAACAGTTTTACATACGTTTTCTAATCTAAGTGACACTAAACATCAATATTATTTATTTATACGCTTTTGCAAAATCATGGTTCCGAACGTAGTCGGATACCTTAAGGTATCCAACTACCTTCGGAACTGTGAATTTAAAAACGCTCGTAAATGGCTAATTTTCATGATATTTTGTGACACTTAGATTAGAATACATGTAGAAAATTATTTTAAGAATATTACTACTATAAAGAATTATTTAAATGCAATATATTGGAAAAAAATTAACTTAGAATAATCTATTTTCAAAACGTTCTTCTTTTATAAAAAATGCTTCTATAATAACAGTATTTTGCTGATATAAAGTGAAGACTTCTCTAAAGAGCCTGAACTCCGACTTTTGAAAAAGTCACCTTATTTTCAGAGTTATTATCAATTGAAATAACTACCAGAGTTTTTTTCTTAAAAGTTATCCCCTCTGTTGCATTCAAATATAGATAAATCCACATCTAAGTTACATATTTAAAAAATTTTAGTTCAGGCTCTGTTGAGTAAGAGATCTGAGCTATATATAGGCAAAATATTATTATTACGGATTTTTTTTCCGTAAAAGAAGAATGGTTTGAAAATAGGTCATTCTATGTTCATTTTTTGTCCGAATATTGTATTTAAATAATTTTTTATTGTAATAGTATTCTTAAAGCAAACTTATACATGCATTATAATCTAAGTGACACTAAATATCATAAATATTATCCATTTATACCCTTCTGCAAAATCACAGTTCCGAACGTAGTCGGATACCTTAAATAATTTATGCTCACCTTTTGCTCTCAACATTTCTAGAATCAAAAGATTTTTTGGTTAGAATTTAATTAAAAAAAAAACCAAAGGAATAATTACATATGCTTAATAATAATATTGAAAGTATTAATAAAGAAGTTGATGTCCATATCAATTGAAATCCTTAACTGTAACATGTTAATTGAATTATCCTTTTGCTGGCAACTAATTATGACTACTTAATGCAGCGCTTCTCAAGTTTTCAGTATTTGCTATCTAATTTTCAATCATGAATGCAATAATGTGTTGAATGCAATAATGATGTACTTTGACACTGAAGCTGCAATACGACCTTAATTATAAGTAGTTCAAATTATTAGGATGAGTATTAAATTTAGTATAAGTGTTACTTTTAAGTAAGATACTTTTAAATAATAAATACTTTAAGTAATAGGATAATGATTATGTTACTTTTCCCTTATAATAATTTTAAATTTGAACAGATTGCAATAAACATACAACGTGTATTTCATTTTTTATTGTGTCTGGATGTATTTTGTTTTTCTTCCTTCCAGTAAATTACTAATGTGATTTAAATAGTCTTTTATTCTTTACTTTTTGATATGCTCGCAGCCTTCTCGTAGGATTATCACGCCCCCCTCACGTCCCACAGTTGGAGAATCGCTGACTTAATGTTTCATTCAACAAAAACGTTCTGAAAATCAGGTATAACATAGTTAAGCAAGTCAAATATCACAATGTTTTAGAAAGGAAGGTTTTATTGAGTCTTTTTTTTTTTTGCTTTTGGTTTTGGTTTTTATTTTAACATTAATCTTTGAGGATCTAAATCTCTTTTTTTAAGTTCGTTGACGACTTTTGGGAATCAAATCAACTTCAGAATGTTATTTTAAGAAGTTAGATGCACAATTTAATTGATAGTATTTATCAAGGGAAAGAAAATTGTTTCCTGTATTCAATTTGTTGCAGAATTCACTTAAATGCATAAAAATAAAGATTTCAAGATTTTGTGTGTGTTTGCTAATTTCTCTTATTGGAATTCTTGAACTTTTTAAGTGAATTTCAAGAAACCGCAAAAATGTTATTTTGTCTCTGTGCGGATATTTTTTCCTGTGAATTTAACCATGAAATTAGAAAAACTTTTAGTAATTTTGTCTATATGCAGCAGGTAATTGATAAGTCGCTTCGAAAAATGTTGTTTTGAATTCTTTTATTTTTATTGTTTATTTTATATTAGTTTCTGCTTATGATTAAAGTATGAAGAAAATCTGAAGAAGTTACTGCAAATGAGTAGTAAACTATGTTTTCATGAACGATTTTCTATACAACTGAAGAAATCTTTTTTATAAGTATACTCCTCATGCAATTAACATATTACTATATCTTAATTTGAATATTAATTGCGACAAAATAGCTATATTTATTCAGGTGGCTATGTTTGAAACCATGTAAATGTATAGTTTTTTGATATTTAGCGTCAGTTTCATTAGAACATATATATAAAGCTGTTTTAAGACTATTATTACCAAAAAAAATTGTTTAAATACTTTTTTGACAAAAAAGGGGGGAAAAAAAGAACGGAACATTTTCAAAATAATTTCTCTTTTTACGGAAGTATTAATATATTCTATATTATTAATACTTCTCGTCTGTATATATAAATAGGACTTCTATGGTGGGGTTGAACTAAAAGTTTGGAAAAATTCACATTTTCAGAGTTACTATCAATTGAAATAATAATTCGTGTTTTTGTTAAAATTTCTCTGTCTAATGTATTAAAATATGAAAAAAATTTTAAGTAAAATTCTTGGAATTATAAGATATCATTTCACGCGCGTTGCACGTCGTCGTAGAGTTTTCCGTATCTTCATAATGTTAAAAATAACCAAATTTAGAGAACATCTGTAACAATTTGACTGACCTTACATTCACCAAGTTTTGTGTGTTTATTGTAGTGTAACAATGTTTTAATTGAGGCATTTTCTAAAATAATTGTATTAGTTTTTTTGCATATACCTAAAATATGGAGTTTTCAAAAAGTTCGTGCGGAAAAAATTCAAAAAGTTCAAATTCATGTACATTTTAATTCGACTTTTTATATATATAAACAGGCTTTTTTTAATAAAATTTCTCTAGAAATTTATTTGTAGAGTATTAAATATATGTGAAAAGTATTATAGCTGTAAAATATTGTTTTCTAAAAATTGTGTAGAAATTTTACACTTTTGAAAGAGCAAAAAAATTAACTCTTAACTAAAGCATGCAAGGCTCATAGCTAGAGCAAAACTTTTGAACTGCATTAAAAAGAAAAGGAATTATAACTCTTTTTTTTGTAAAAATTTTAATATGTTCTATTTTTAATCTATTTATTTAAGTTATCCCCTTGTTCTTATGCTAATTATTTGTTATGTAAAGTTAATACAATTATGTCTAATGCGAAGATTCAAAATTTTCATATCTTGAAAATTCAGGGAAGTTTATAAGAACTTTAAAGTACCGTAAAATCCGGTGCATAATGCATACCACCGTATAACGCGCACCTATACTTTCGAGCTGCAATTTTTAGTTTTTAGGTACATTCACCGTATAACGCGCACTCTCTTTTTTTACGCAGAGATATGAAATATATGCGCGCCATGCTCTTACGTTTTGAAGTAATCTATTATAAAGGGTGTTTTTTGAGAGGTATAGAACTTTAAATTGCAATAAAACAACAGATGTATTATTCGATTGACATGAATTTTTTTTATTCGAAAGATAATCTTGTGGCATTACATTTTAAATATGATTTCTGGCATAGGACTGCCACGGCTGGCTCGGATGCAGTCCAATCTGGACGTCCAATTTTCGATGACTTTTTCCAACATTTGTTGCCGTATATCGGCAATAACACGGCGAATGTTGTCTTCCAAATGGTCAAGCGTTTGTGGCTTATCCGCATAGACCAATGCCTTTACATAGCTCCCACAGAAAATAGTCTAGCGGTGTTAAATCACAAGATCTTGCAGGCCAATTCACAGGTCCAAAGCGTGAAATTAGGCGGTCACCAAACGTGTCTTTCAATAAATCGATCGTGGCACGAGCTGTGTGACATGTTGCGCCGTCTTGTTGGAACCACAGCTCCTGGACATCATGATTGTTCAATTCAGGAATGAAAAAGTTAGTAATCATGGCTCTATACCGATCACCATTGACTGTAACGTTGTGACCTTCATCGTTTTTGAAGAAGGATTCCACCAGCCCATAAAGCGCACCAAACAGTCAGTTTTTCTGGATGTAACGGTGTTTCGACATACACTTGTGGATTAGCTTCACTCTAAATGTGGCAGTTTTGTTTGTTGACGTAGCCATTCAACCAGAAGTGCGCTTCATCGCTAAACAAAATTCGCTTATGAAAATCGACCATTATTTTCGAAATAGAATTGCACAATTTGAAAGCGTTGTTCAGGCGTGAATCTATTCATGATGAATTGCAAAACCAAACTGAGAAGAAATCACTTGACAGCTGTTAACTCCTTTGCCATCTTGGAAAGTAATGCCAACTTAAATCTTCTATACCTGAAAAAAAACACCCTATAGATATTCTAGATTGGAAAAGTAGTATACTTCTAAAATAGTAACCCTTTAAGTTTTTATAAAGAATGCCATTTCTTATAAGGCTGTTTTCACCATATGTACGAGAGCGTAAGCTTAACATGGAGCACATTTTCGGAAAGAAAAAATGCCTCAGTTTTTATAAAAAGTTGTGACTCGTGCATTTGTTTATAGTACAGTGCTTTTAAAGTTTCAAAATATTTCATAAATATATTTAGGTTTTCCTTTTAACATGTAAAGGGAGAGCTCATTTAGCTTTGCGGTATAGGACAAGGAGGACGAACCAGTGGCACGCGTGCCATTGATGGTACTAGACACACTATTTTGGGCACGCCAGAGATCAAAATGGTTTGTATTTTATATCAAAATAATAAAGTTCACAATGAAGTATTACAAACAAATGCGGTCGCGGGGAGCACTCTCGTTCGCTATTGTCTTGCCTTAGTTGCCTTATGGTGCAAAGTTTGTCTACCTAGTCAATTTCATTGACACAACTGTATTTTAGTGTTTATTTGTGTTACATTTACGATTTTTAACATGGCTAGTTCAGCAAAAAGTGCAGAATAGTAAACGTAACAGAGGATTTAAAATTTGGGGGATCTAGAAATATGGCATCATTAGTAAAAGCGAAAAAGTGGTGTGTGTTTTATATTCTGGAATACTGGTATGCAGAACATCGCCTGGAAAACGGCATTTTCAAACAAATCACAAATCCTCTTGTGAAAAAAGTGAATCATAGCAAAAATAATCAATTGCTTCGAAACTGTTTGGCAGATGGCTTCAGTTCACCATCTCTCTACTAAAAGTAACATGTTACAATCCTAATATAGTTTATTTGTCATTGAATCTGCAACAACAGAAAAGTTACACTAATGGTTTACTTTAGTTTTAATTACACGTATAACTAAAATGTTTATAACTATACAGCGCAAAAAGTATTTTTCGTAGTAAATAAAAAGTTTTGTGTTGTTAGTATTTAGTTATATATTGTTTTTTCTATAATCACAAATCAAAATTATTTGACGCCACGTCTATACTTTGTGATGTACCTCCCCTTGGAAATACATCCCTCGAAGCATCAGCGTGAGCTAGAGGTGTAGGATTAACGTAAGAACTAGAATCAAACATTATCTTAATATGACTTTATTAAGATATTCAACTTAAACTTTGAACAAATATAATCTTATTAATGAATGGGAGAATCGATGATGACGCAATACGCAACACACAATATAATTCAGACCTATCTTAATAATTGAACCGCCCAATCTTCAAATATAATAATAATAATAAGTAATCAATCCTACCTTATATTATTCTGTAATAAACTTGTCTTTATCTATAGTGGTAAGTAGCTTTACTTTTAACTTCTAATCGATCACCAATATGTTTATCCACGACACGTAAAACTTGAATCTTTGAACAGCGAACTTCAATAATCATCCAATACCACAACGCACGTTAATTGTCGAACATTCCTTTACACTACCATTACATTGCCATCATTGCCATTACGCTTACTCTAATATCCTATATTTATCCTATATTATTTGCATCTCTTCACTTCTCGTTTCTTGGATTTGGTTGGAAAAGTTGCCATTAATTCTGGCCCAAAAAACCCAAAGGATTTGTTAAAGAAAAGACGCGTAAGTCGTCACAACTTCACTAAACACTTTTTTGGAAAAAAATGGCACGCTAATCCATAAAGGTTCACCACCCCTGGTATAGGGGAAAAAAATGCGAAACACAGTTTATAAAAAAAAAAAAATTGTGTCAACTCGGATAAAAATGAGAAGTATGATAAAATGAATGAGTAGATACAGGATAGTGAAGCCAGAATATAAAACTAATGTTAGAGTACTTTTATATCTGAAAAATATTCTGAATTTGAGTCCTGTTCTTTAACATTAGCCGAAGACAGCCTTAAAGAAACCTTTTTTCGATCTATGTAGAAGTCTGATTTTTTTCTATGTTCATTTCTTTTCTAATTTTTAAAGCTCTCATTTTTAAACCCGGCGTATAAGGAGCACCCTTAAACTTCGCTTTTATTTTTTGTGTTAAAAGTGCATGTTATACGCCGGATTTTACGGTATAGTAGAACTTCGTTTATCCGAATCAATTGGAACTTTACACCATTCGGATACGCGATTGTTCGGATAACCGAAAACCGAATGCGATCCATGCAGTATATGAAACCGGACACTACGAAAATTGAAAATCATCACATGTGCGGGAAACGTGCTTGAAGTAAAACCAAAATAGGTGCAAAATGTCGGAATTTTGCCTTTATTGTGGAAAATAATCACTTATTTTTTGTAGTTCACAACTCAACAAAAGAGCATGTATACACCCCCCAAATGTTAACCAAATTCCACAACTGAAATTCCTCAAAATATCCCTGACCTTGGGTTTTCCTGTCACTTTTGGCCTCACGCGAAACAACTGTTGAGCATTGCACTGTTCGAAAACGTATTCATATACAGCAGTGCTCTTCAACCTTTTTATAGCTGCGGACCGGTCAGCGTTTGATAATTTTATCGCGGCCTGCTGAGGGTGGGAAACGTTGATTATTTATATTTTAGATGGTTTTGATTTAACAATTTTAATTTAGTTACATTTAAATTTTCCTTCGGAATAAAATATAGTTACACCAAAAATGTGAATAAAAATGATTTCCGTGGAAAGTTGCGCAAATCCGAGAGAAATGCACCACTTTAAATAAAATGGCAATAGTTTAATGTTCTTTAGGCGGCCCGGCACCATTTGATCCGCGAACCGGGGTTGCGGATCATTACGGGACAGTATATGCAGTAGACAAAAAAAAACTGTTCCGGATATTTGACGCTCCGGATAATAAACGTTCGGATAAACGACGTTCTACTGTATTTAATATTTAATTCACCTTTATCTAAGGCATGGGGAGAGTGTGAACTAATAGTAGGAATTGAAAAAGAATGCAATGAAATATTCATTTCAACTTAGATGGAATTCCGTGGTGACTATTGACAACCCATAAATGGAAAAGAGTTATTAAAATTATGCATAAAGCACAAAATTTCTATCTATTTACGTATAATTATTGTATATTACGTAAACAATTCATTATATGTAGTCCATTATACGTCACACAGTCACTTGTTATTATCATGTAGTTCGTAATTTCGTCATATATTTCGTTCGAAAAGATGCATTACCTTTGAAATTTTACATTTCATTGGGCTATTTTTTAAAAAAATGTTCGAAAATTAATTTTTGTTATTCGAAAATTCCTGATAACTTACTAGGTTCATTTTTTGAAAACTTAAAGGAATACGAATTACTTATGATACTAATGAGAATTTATTTCTCTTGTTCTCTATCAAATGCTTCCTTGTAAAAATAAGTGAATAGGGGCAAGATTTTCTTTTTTCAAATGTGTGTTTAATTTTAAGCTCTATAGAAATTTCATAGCAGGTGAAAGTCACTTAGAATAACTAATAATAGAGAACGTTAAACGGAATCGTATTATTTTGAATGCATAGTCATAAACACAGCTGTCCTCTTTTTAAGCATAGCACTATTTTGAAAACCCGATTCTTCAATTCTTACCCTTTTCTTTTAAAATGCACAGAGGAATTGTATTTTCAACCGAATTTAGATTCAAAATAATTTTCAGTCAGCAGTATTATTGTTATTTATTTTCTTAACAAACTTCTGTTTTTTCATCACAAGCTTTAATTTCAGGATTTACAGATTTAGATGTAATTAGCTCCTATTTTCTTAATTCATGTCCCTATTTCTTAAAACTAAGAAGAATGTTTTAAATTACTTCAAATTTGGTGTGTATAATAGGTCCTTCGAAAAAGTGATATATATATATATATATATATCACTTTTTATCACATATATATATGTATATATATATATATATCACTTTTTATCACATATATATATGTATATATTTTATCACTTTTTATCACATATATATATATATATATATATATATATATATATCACTTTTATCATGTATTGTATATATATATATATATATATATATATATATGTGTGTGTGTGTGTGTGAAATAATTCCCCCTAGCATCCTTTTAATTAACTCTTTTAATAATATTCAAATAATCTTTTAATTATTTGGTTCGAAACTAACACCCTGATCTTAATCATAATCGACTAATATTATTACATCATAAATCCCTTTCCTGCCCATTGTAACCAATCAGAGCTCTTATTACAAAAATGTCACGGGGTATAAAAACCGATGTCTCTGGAAATCCCGCCCCCTCTCTCTCTCTCTCTTTTCTTTTGTCTGCTTGCCTTCATCATGTAATGAGCCGGCTGCAGCGCGTTCTGTGTTTGTTTTTGTCTGTGTTTGTGCCATGACGTTTGCTTCTTGTTATGTGGAATGCCCTCCCTACTTCATCTTTATGTGTTTCAAGATGCAATAAACTGGATTAATGTCCCAGACTGCCTCATTTATAGTATTGAATACGTAACATCAACCAGCATAGAAAATGTATCTAATATACAGTCATTCACTCGCCATCGGCCACGCTCTACCTTTGATTCGCTACAGTAATAACATCCACTCGCTACGTCTTACAATTATAATTACCACTCTCCAAAAATATTATAGAAGTATTTCATATATATATATATATATATATATATATATATATATATACATGCACATTAAATAAAATATTAAAAGTGTCTCAGAAAATTTAGCATTCTATTTTATTTATTCACTCTACACACTATTTTCCTGCTTGTAAGATTGTTATAGAGCATAAAATATTCCTAATAAAAGTAGAGTTCTTACGGTTTAGATTATGCTAATGCTCAAAAAGGAAAGTAATAGCTATATTTATGTAAAACGTTTAGAAATTATTGTTTTTTCTTCTTATCTTTTTTTAAAAATATTTTTTAATATGAAAGAAAATAAAAAATATTTCACTTTTATTCAAAAAAATTAAAATACTGTGAAAATCGCTTAACACGAAACTGAGGAGACTGACATATTTTTTCGTGTAAAAAAATATTGCAAAAAGAGAAAATGTATTCAACAAAATAAAGTTTTTTAGAGTACATTTTATTTACGTAGATATGTATGTATGTACGAATTTAAAAAAAAACAATGAAACAAAAACATTCATAGAAACTTAATGAAATTTAATACAAAATTTTGTACTTTTTGGGGGGGAGGGGAAACAAACATTTACTGAGTTTGGGGAAAAGAATCTGGTATTTTTCAACAAATTGTTCGATACCGCCCATTTGTGTTCATTTCACCATTGGAATATGCGTCTAGATAACTGCGCATACTTTTCATGAGGTTCCTCATTTCTGATGATGTGGGAACAAGAGCTACATTATTCATTTCATTTTCGTGGTTGGAATCTACATCAATGATATTTTTTGAGCTTTGAACAAATTTTAAAATGTCTTTGTATGCCATAAATGGGGCCGTACATACATTATCATCATCTACTACAGCAAATTCTTCCGTTTATACAGTAGTACAGTTCAACAATACAGAAACTTCCTCGTATATTTCATTAAGTGTTGGTTCAGTTTCAATATTCAGAAGGGAAATCTTTTCGTGTTATACGTTTTTCGTTTCATGTTAAGAGAAAAAAATGCATGAAATTACACAGTAGTTTATCGGGATCGTTGTATTATCTCGTGTTTGCCGATATTTCGTTTCAAGCGTTTTCGCGTTAAACATATTTCATTGTAGATGGTACTTCGCTTTCAATTTAGAGGTCCTAAGATAATCTTTCTTTTTATATGCGTCTCTACTTTCAATTATAAACTGTAATGAATTTAAGAATGTAAATAAATACAGTTAAGTGAATTTTTCATTAATATTAAATCCTATTTAAATATAATGAATAGTTATTTAATACATTTAATTAACATCATAATACATTTAAATTGAATGAATAATTTTAAATGGTTTATGATGTTGATGAATTTATTGAAATATCCATTCAGATCACTTAAAAATATTTTACATATAATTAAATGAAAGCTAATTAAATTATTTTAGAATAAATTATAAATTACGCTGAATAATTTTCATGCTAATTTTGACCTTCACAGGAAATTATTTGTAATTAGCATTGGAGGCAAAACTGCAATCTAGGCGGTGTAAAATAAAAGTAATTGCCGGTTTAAAATGAATACAAAATATGTCAATTTAATACATTTTTACTGGTGTCTTTGAAAATTCAATTAATAGGACCTACTTATTTCTGTCTAGCAACTGTTTAAATGACGTGGGAAAAAACAACATAAATAAAAAATAAATATAGTATGTACAGTGAATACGTTTAACTCGAAAACGTTTTAAATCGAAATATTAGTTAACACGAAATATGACAAACTACTGTGTATTTTCATGCATTTTTTTCTCTTAACACGAACGAAAACCTCTTAATACGGAAAGATTTCCCTTCTGGGAATGAACAAAATACGAAAAACATCCGTCGGATTGGACTGTTCTATTGTATTATCGGAAGAATTCATTGTGTGCAGTAGATGATGATAATGTGTATATACACCAATTAAGACAGATAAATACATTTTGGAGTTTGTTCAAAGCTCAAAAAATATCATTCATGTAGATTTCGACGTTAAAAATGAAATGATTAAAGCAGCTCCTGTTCCCACATCATCCGAAATATGGAGCGGCATGAAAAGTATGCACAGTTATTTAGACAAACATTCCGATGGTGAAATGAATAACAAAATGGGCGATATCGAACAATTTGTTAACAATTCGATAATAAAAAAAACAATGCTAAGAAAAATATCAGATTATTTTCCAAGCAATTATTATTAGGCATATGTTTTTACCCCCGATATATATTGTAAGAATAATATTGTGTGAATTATTTCATAAGACAATTTACCACAGTAAACTTCAACGTGGGCTCCTGATAGCTTGGAGGATGCCTAAACAGTAATCAGTTGCCACCAAGGGTTCTTTAATATGTCTTGCACTTTATAAGCATGCAACCTAATCTCATTTTTTGAAGAATTTTTACCAAAGTTGTTTGCGACTTTTCTTACCATCTCTTTCCTGATTTTGCAGCAGGAGATTTGCTTTCATAACAGCGTCGAAATTTACATTGATTTCGTTCCGTGAAACAAAGTATACATTGGACTTACTCTTAAATCGATGCCATTTCGGTAAAAAATGACGTCGTTTTTATAAATGTCCCCTCCCTCCGAGTCATTCTTGAAGAAACATTTACGTCATACGCTGCACAAAAAAACTACTTAAACTGACCCATCCAATGACATAAAAGCTACTTTATTATATCCAGGGACATCTTAGGACTTCTCGAGGCCCCGGGGCCTTACTCAAGAGTAGGCCTGGGCCTTTGCATAAATGTGGACCCCACCTATGACCCTTAAACGTAGACAGTACATAGCAAACATTTTGCCAAATACACGTATAAACAATAACTCGAAAAAAGTAAATGTGCATGACTTACAATCCCACAAACCGGCTCAACCGACTGCCGCCTTTTGACTGAATGAGTAATGGTTGTGTATGGTGGAAGGTCTAGGCCTGTCCGTGGACGACGGTCATCACTTGTAGAAAGTTGACAAACCGTTCGAAATTCCCAGTTTTGGGGAGAATACAACCGGAAATAACATTGGACCACATTGAAATTATTCGAATTTTGATCTTATTAAGACTAATTTGAGAACGAGACGAGGCCCCCATTGTTGCCGAGGCTCTGGACCCGGGCCTAGTCTGCCCATGACTTATATATCAAATGGTTACTTTGAAGCGAATTTTTATAATTGAAGGTGAGATTTTGGGTTCACCCTACATTTTATTGACTCTTAAAACAAACGTGTAGTATCATGACGGACAAAATTACAGAGTGTTTTTTTCCAGGTATAGAAGTTTAAGTTGGCATTACTTTTCAAGATGGCGACCGATTTAACAGCTGTCAAGTGATTTATTCTCAGTTTGGTTTGGCAATTCATCATGAATAGACTCACGCCTGAACAACGCTTTCAAATTGTGCAATTTTATTTCGAAAATAATGGTCGATTTTCATAAGCGAATTTTGTTTAGCGATGAAGCGCACTTCTGGTTGAATGGCTACGTCAACAAACAAAACTGCCGCATTTGGAGTGAAGTTAATCCACAAGTGTATGTCGAAACACCGTTACATCCAGAAAAACTGACTGCTTTGGTGCGCTTTATGGGCTGGTGGAATCCTTCTTCAAAAACGATGAAGGTCACAACGTTACAGTCAATGGTGATCGGTATAGAGCCATGATTACTAACTTTTTCATTCCTGAATTGAACAATCATGATGTCCAGGAGCTGTGGTTCCAACAAGACGGCGCAACATGTCACACAGCTCGTGCCACAATCGATTTATTGAAAGACACGTTGGGTGACCGCCTAATTTCACGTTTTGGACCTGTGGATTGGCCTCCAAGATCTTGTGATTTAACACCGCTAGACTATATTCTGTGGGGCTATGTAAAGTCATTGGTCTATGCGGATAAGCCACAAACGCTTGACCATTTGGAAGACAACATTCGCCGTGTTGTTGCCGATATACGGCCACAAATGTTGGAAAAAGTCATCGAAAATTGGACGTCCAGATTGGACTACATCCGAGCCAGCCGTGGCAGTCCTATGCCAGAAATCATATTTAAAATGTAATGCCACAAGATTATCTTTCGAATAAAAAAATTCATGTCAATCGAATAATACATCGTTGTTTTATTGCAATTTAAAGTTCTATACCTCTAAAAAAACACCCTTTACTTCAAATGAACGATATAAAGAATATACTTTCCTTAAAATACATTTACAGCTGTAGTTTGTACGAAAAATTTCGATTACATTCTTCCGTTTTTTTAACTACATTTCCCCCTCTTTAAGCCAGTATTAGTGCCTTATAACAGATATGGGAAACTTCAACGAGGCTTGGCTCTTTATTTACGTTTCACGTAAAATGCCATTCAAAAGGGGTGACATATGGTTAATCTTTAATTGAAAAAGCTCGCTCAAGCAATTCTTGGTGTTTAGTGATGACAACCATTCGAAAGTTTTGACGTCTACGCTGTGAGAAAAGCAAATGCTTCTCTCTCTCGGGATGCTTCGGTGAATTTACGACTGTAAATTGAAAAAAAGAAAGAAAAACTCAATTCATCATTTAAATAATGACACCTGCCTCAATTCTATTTATCTATAGAAAAGGTTTTTGCTGTGATAATGTTTTATAAAACATCCATTTAAAAACCATATACAAATCGTCACACTAAAAAAACATATTTGTAATACTTGTATTTGAATGAAAATTAAACATAATCTTCCATCTTCCTTCTATATCAGGGGTCGGCATCTTGTAGCATGAGGTACGATTCTCAGTGGCACTCTGCTCCACTCTCCAAACTTGTCATGTTTTGAGTGGATGGAAATTGATAAATTTGTAATGGACCTTATTTGACTAACATCTTCAGAATTATGGACATTCACAGAATTAGGAAAAAATCTGGAAGGTAACTCTAAAGATAAATTTACAGCTATTTTGCAAATTATTGAATGCCATTGCTTGATAGATTTAATTGTTTGAAGAGAGACAAATGCAAATACTCTACTTTCCATTTTTGGCTCTACACGTATCAAAGTAAAAAAAAATCTTTCCTCTTACGAAAATATTTTGAATCCGCAAAGAAATGGTTTAACAACCAAATGCTCAGAATTGGACGTAATTGAAAGTCACACATAATAGCCCTGATTTTGCGATATGAAAAAATAAAACGGTGCAGTCACTAAATTCGCATCAACATTTTTATTCATCTTTTTATTTAACTACAAATAAGGGAAACAATTATGTTTTATGTTGTCTCTTTCATTAGTATTTTAATAAATATATTTAAAAATACATAACATATGTACAATTTTAATTTTTTAAAAACACTTTTGTTGAAGAAATAGTTACATTTTTATGCTGTTTACTTTTTATGTAAAGAAATATCTTTAAATGATTAAAATTAATTTATAATAAAACTGTAAATTATCTCTTTATTAGTGACCTCTATTCTCTAACTCTGCATGCATTGTCGCTGGAATCGAATAGTTCAAAAAATTATCTTCTGTATAGCACGCTGAAACCTATTAGTAAATTGGTTTAACACGCCCCACTGCTAAAAGGTTGCCGACCCCTGGTCTATATATTTTCTAAAAATGGAAAGCAGGCTGCGTAGCCTTGTAGTTATAGTCACGGACTTGTGGTCGGCATGTCATGAGTTCGAGTCCTTATGCCACCGAAGACCGGCTGTGTAGAGGGGCTGATTCTCGTTAAATCTATCACGGCTAAAAGTCCTGTCGATGGTGTGGTGTGGAAGTTAGGTGCCATTCAGGGGGGGTGATCTCATCACTTGACCATGCTTCAAAATTGCAAGGTTCGTCGGACGTCATGTTGCTTTATAGCTTGAGACATTAATAAACACTCATGAAATATATCTAAGTCTATCTCTCTATTTTCTTTTCTTCTATATCATACTCGTGTTTAAACAAATGCTGAAATTTATATTTTAACCTTTTTTTTTGGGTGATTCATTATTCAGATATTGTAATTGTTTGCTGCGAAGTTTTGAGGATGACGGCAATATCAGAGCATTCAAGTTCAAGGGTAAAGTGAACTTGAATTTTGAGCAAAATATATTTATTTCTAAAGTAATAAGGGATCCTTTACTAATTTTGAATTCAAACATTCAAACAAATTGTGCGTAGTAGGATTTTAAAATAATTTTACAAGTGCCCACTACAAAATAAATAAATTATTTAAAACATAAAAAAAGGAATTAATATTGTCACGATATTTAATATAACTATATATAAAACGTCAATGAAATTTTAAAACTTTTCCTTTTTTTTTTTAAATGATTTTGCAAATTAAGTTGAAGAAGGAATGATTTTGCAAATTAAGTTGAAGAAGGAATATTTTTACTGTGTGAACTTTGTAAAAGTTAGTGCTTACACACTTAAAATGAAGAAATGTAACGCTAAGTCACATTGAAGGCCAATTTCTACGTTCAGTCGTTATTTATGGTTTATTATTGGATTTTACTAATATGTAATCATGCTTTAAAAAGCTCTTTTTGAATGAAAAACATATCTAAACATCAAAGATAGTTTCGCAATGAAATGTTTTGATGACCCATAACAGCCGGCGTGGGTTTTCAAAAACAAAATACTTACCTAAACCACATATTAACTGAAACCAAACGTTTATCACAATTTTTAAAAAAAATTCAATAAATTTGATAAAATATATTTTGCATCTACTCAAATATTGGATTTATAACCCAACACATAAAATCAATATATTATAGTGATAAAGCTACGTTAGAGAGTGAGTGAATATTAACGTCGCACTGTTCAGCTATATGAGGGCTTTTGGCGACGGACCTCGAGTTTTTTGAACCATGATTAAGCGACCAGGATGACACCTGGGCTGGCAACCCCCTCTCTTAACTACCACATCGCACGAACAGGAGAAAAAGTTTGAGCTTTCGACAGATTTAACGTGCATCGCTTTCTTGCATGGTGGGTCTTTAGTGATACTGGGCTCGAAATCGTGATATGCCAGCCATGATCCAATACCTTGACCACTAGGCCAATAAAGCAATGTGATTTGTTTTTAAATCGTATATATTTAACACTCTCTCCTGAGTTATAAAATATCATTAAATGGAATATAATAATTATATTAGTTCTAAGAAAGATAAAATACTTGACTCACGCTACTTTTAGTGGGTAGTAACCAATGGTTCACGCAAGGAAGGAGCGCGGAGTCCAGGGGGTCTGAACTCCCACCTCCCCGTTGACCTTCATTTCTTTTTCGATTGATTTTAATCCTATGTATATAGTAATATATAAATATTACGTATATAGTGTGTGTATTTCTGGTTATTCAATTAAGTATTTGTTATTAATAATTTATTTTATTAATTAATACTAATTATTTATTCAACAATTTATTTTTATTGTTTTTGTTCCTAATAATCGATAAAATCAAAACATTTGTTTGGCGGCGTATTAGAGTATGATACGCGAGAATGAAGAAATTTCAACTCTCTACCCCTCCCTCCCAAATGAAAAATTTCTGTGTGCGCCACTGATATAAACCATATAATATGTTGTTCTTCAGATGAAATGTGTTTCAAATAATGATTCGTGTATAAAATAAATGTTTATTATCTGAACTTTGATGTAGTACAAAGAATATTATTTTAAAAACAGTGTTGCAATAAAGGTTGTTTTTTACTGCGCTTGGATCATTAACTCCGTATTGGTACCATATTTGAGCACCGGATGTAAATATGAGTATCTCATCAACTTCTCATATGGAGTGGATTTAAAATAGAATTGAGGAAGTGCTAACTTTAAGCTTAATCATTTTTGTAACATAAGTAAAAATCGACTGAGATACTTTTAAAATGGTTTCCAATTTTATAAGTAGCTTTTTTTTAAAAAAAAAACAACGATGTTGAATTTTGTCATTGAAATAATCATTAGATATAATCCAGAAAAATATCAGGGACGCATAAAACTTCCTTTTTTAAATCTTTAGAAACCGGATTATAATTTCTAGAATTCTTATTGGAAATAGTACTCGCAATAAATTTCAAAATTTTAAAACAGAAACAAAAATTCTCCCTGAAGAAGTATTAGTTGATAAAATAATCTTTAAGAAATTTAACTGAATTAAAAAATCATTTTAAATAAGTATATTATTTTCAAAAATTAATTAAAAGTTTCTATAAATTACATTTTGTGAGAAATGTGAATCTCACTTTAAAAATCAGTTTTAAAATTTTTTTAAAGCTACAAGAAATACAAGTAAAGTTATGTGTGTGACATCCGTATAGAGTTCATTTTAATAAAATTCACTGAATGATTTTTTTAAACAAAATAACATCTCAAATACGCGCAAGAATAAAATATTTAGAAATATCGAATTTAATTTACGATCATAAAATTGATTATTAAGGTATCCGACTTCGTTCGGAACCGTGATTTTAAAAAAGCGCATAAATGGATAATTTTCATGATATTTAGTGTCACTCAGATTAGAGAAACATACATAAAATTGTTTTAAGGACATTTTGACAAAAAATTTATTAAAATGTGATATTTTGGCAAAAAATTAACTTAGAATAATCTTTTTTCCAAATGTTCTCCTTTTGTGAAAAATGCTTCTGTTATAATAATATTTTGCGTGTATATAGGTCAGACCTCTCTACAGAGGCTCAACTAGAATTTTTGAAAAATTTACATTATTTTTGGAGTTACCACCAATTGAAATAATTATTGGGGTTTTTTTTTTCTTAAAATTTCACTCCTCTGTTGTCGTAAAATATGAATAAACCCATTTCTAAGTTACATATTTCAAAAATTCTAGTTGAGCCTCTGTAGAGAGGTCTGAGCCATATACAGGCAAAATATTATTATAACAGAAGCATTTTTCACAAAAGGAGAACATTTGGAAAAAAGATTATTCTAAGTTAATTTTTTGCCAAAATATTATATTTAAATAAATATTTTTGTCAAAATGTCCTTAAAAGACTTTTATGCATATATTCTAATCTAAGTGATACTAAATATCATGAAAATTATCCATTTATGCGCTTTTGAAAATCATGGTTCTGAACGTAGTCGGATACTTTAAGTTTTTACAAATAGAAGCCATTGAAATATAGTCTTTTAAATTCTTGATTTTAATACGTGAAGCCTAATTCATTTTGTTGGAAAATTCAATAAAATATTCTAAAAAATTATTGGAAACAAAAAGACAACTGATATAAAATAAGTCTTGCGTAGTCCTATATTTATATTAAAGATTTTTGTATACTCTATATAAAGGATTCCTATATTCTTATAATATAGTATATATCTATTACAAAGAATTATTTTCTACATAAAATTATTCGCTTGAAACGTTAGATTAGATTTGAAAAACCTATATACTAAGAGATTAACAGGTAAATAAGTATTAACGAAGAGATCGTAGTCTTTTTACACACGGGAATTTATATTTTTAAAAATTGGGAACATGTATCTGAAGACATTACAACAAAGAATTCGGGGCAAAACCAGAGATTTCTTGTGTCTCAGACATTTTTATTCAAATTTTTGCTTACGTCAGACCGGTCTGCGGACAGTAACCAGTTTAAAATATTTCAAGGTGAGACCGGTAACTATCTCTAGCTTTATGATGCCACCTCACTATTACATACTTACAAAGAGAATTTTTTAAATTCTTTTAAGAAATTAATTTATTTCGAATTGCGACTATTCAAAATTTCTTAACACGTTATAAACTTACACACGCATTTCTTTTTAAAATATAAAGTCCAACAGCAAAAAATTGACAAAAATTATTACATTTCATTAAAATATTTTGTTATCTTTGAAAAAATTCTGCAAAATATTTTATTACATTTATCCTAGTTTGAAAGTTGATATTTTATAACAATATAAAAATCCCTTTACATGTAGTAATAAAATTAGTTGCTTTTTCACTTAAAACTATCTTACTCGTAATTTTGAAGCTGAAATAAAGGAAATTTACTGAGAACTTTCCAGTGAAATCGGTTATTAAAGTTATTTTGATTTTACAAAGTAATATGCGATGGAATTTTTTGAATAATATTTGGAAAGGCACTATATACTTATAGTCATAATATAAAGGAAAGTATTTTCTTAAAAACTATTATTAATCGTTTTGAAATTGAAAAATCTTTAAAAAAGATAATTTTATTAATATTTTCTGTTAGTAATCAACATTAATAAGTTATAAATTAAATAAATTAAAATATTAAAGTAGCACAACAACATGCTGGTCAGTACATAACTTTTGTACACTTCTAAAATAAGTTGGATGTATAAAAATTAAAATAAGTATGTCTTAATAAATTTTTAGTATTTTGTTAATTGAAAGTCGTATTTAGTTTTAGAGTATTAAATGTTTCAATCACTAAACAATTAATGGGTTTTTTTGTTTATTATAAATTTTAAGAATGTTTCACATCCATTTTTTAGGGGAAAAAAACGCTAATATCAGTCTTTATTTTATAATAAAAAACCATGATTGATCGAGAAGTAAATTAGCTGCTTATTCATAAACACTATATGAGGGGAATAATATGTATTGGTTTGTTTAGTATTTCAATTAGTCTACCTCTGCTAACCATAAAAGTCCACTTATCATAGTCACAGCACCTTGTTATTTTGAACCATGGTCAGATGATTGAGCAGGTACCCCACTCCCGAAATCAATGTCACGCCAACGTTTGAATCGAACTAAATGGCTTTTTTCAAAAAAAAAAAAAAAAAAAAAAATCTACATCAGCCTCTACTACATTTCCATTTTTGTTTTGAATTAAGAGGCACAAACCCGTTATTCTATCAATTAAGCGATAGTATGTCGACCAATAGAAAAAAACCTTATACATTACGAAACATAAAAATAATAGGATGTGCTTGTAGCTATATTTTAGAATTAATATCTTAACGTTCTGCAACCATTACTAATACTTGAAAACATTTAAGCGGATAGTTGGAAAATAAAACTTTTAAAGCCTCATAATTTGTTTTGTAAAACAAGAGTAACTATTTAATTAGACGAAAAATTAGGAATAATGCAAGTATTACAACAAAAGAATTGATGATGATTTTTACTTTCCCTATTAAACTACTAAGCCCAGTGGCTGAGTGGTAGTGTATCGCGCTTCCACGCCACAGGTCCGGGATTCGAATCCTGGGATGGGCGAGGTCGACTCAGCCTTTCATCCCTTCAGTGGGTCGATAAATGAGTATCAAGCTTGCTTGGGAGCTGAATACTGGGGATTTTTCCGTCATACTGACCACTTGACCGAAACATCTGCCTATACATCCCAGCGCCTAAGATCGCGTAAACTGAGATGGGCACAGTAGGCTTTGGCCCTCATGGGTTGTTACGCCTCTGAGTTTAGTTTATTAAACTACTAGCAATTCACCACCCACTCCGCTGAGTAATTTGTGATGCTGTATGACTTAGATTGTTTTTAAGTTGTCGATGTCTAAATCCTAGCATTGACTGTTCGATTGTATTTTAAAAGATTCTTAAAGCTCTCGTTTTTTTATTTAAACAGGACATGACTTGAATTTCTAAAACAGAAGTACTTTTACCTTTAACATCCTTAACCTTCCCTTGAAGTCGATTTTCGCAAAACACGCTCTTTGCAAATCTCTACTCAACAAAAGGAACATGCCTTTCAAATTTTAAGAGTTCTATTTTGGATTTATAACTTCCCTTGGGAAAAGACTTTTATAAAGCCCGTTCTTAGCGGATCTCTCCACAACAGAAGTAAAATGCTTGACAAATTTCAAGTTTGTAACTCTAATAGCTTAAAAACGAAATTTTTTTTTATAACACTCCTGCACCACTTTAGAAGTCTATTTCTATAAAATTCCTTTTTATCGAATTTGTATTCAAGGAATGAAACACATTTCCTAAATTTCAAGTCTGTAGGTTTTATAAACGGGATCTTTTTTATCAATTACGCCTTCATAATTCCCCTTGGGGTCGATTTTCACAAAACTTCTTTTAGGCGAATCTCTACTCAACAAAAGGAACATGCCTTCCAAATGACAAATCTGTAGATCTAATAATTCATGAGATCTCGTGATGAGTGAGTAGCTCTTTTCTCCTATATTTATATAGATTTCTTTTGTATTTAATGATTCTAATTTATCACTAAGGCTGCATTAATTCCCTCTACGTACCTTTCTCTTTATGAATAATTATACTCGATGAAAAATGTTCTAGTTCGGTCATATTTTGATGTGCCTGTTCATAGGACCTCCTTCCTTCCTCAGTGACTCGACAGCCCAGGGTGGGCCTTGGTCTTATCAAGACGCCTTTTCCAGGTCAGCCTTCTTCCTGTCAGTATTCTCTAATTTCTAGTTCTTAAAACTAGGATATCTCTTTCTAGGCCATCAATCCATCTGAGATTTAGCCTGCCCTTTTTCCACGTGCCAATTGGTTGGGCATTGAAGACTTTTTTTAGTGGTGCGGTCTTCGTTCATTCTGACCATGTGACCTGCCCATTTAATTTGTTGCATTTTGATGAGGTTAAAAATGTCAGATTTTTTATATGATTGATAGATTTGATCTTCCATTTCCTGAGTTTCTTCAAAAATAAAACCTTCCTTTCTTAGATACTTATGTTCTCATCTGTTCGAGACATGGACCAAGTTTCACATGCATAAGTTAATACTGATCTTAAAAGACTTTTATACAATAGAACCTTTTTTTTTTTCTTTTGATTAAATTCGATTTCATTTATTTTCGAATTCCATTAAGACATCAATTATCCATAGCAATTCTCTTTTGGATTTCAGTAATACGATCGTTTCTATTGTTAATTTCCGAACCTAAATAAGTAAAACTGTGAACAACTTCAAAATTATACACTTCAATTTTAAAGTGAGAACTGATAAAACATGATTTAATTTATCACTAAGGTTGCCTTATTCTATTTATCTCTATGTACTTTTCTCTAATGTATGAAGTATTTGGTAAATAATTAAACCCATTGAGAACAATGTTCTAGTTTGGTCATATTGATGGCCAGTTTAGAGAGCCTCTTGTATACGTAAGAACTCCGTTTACCATGTTCATAACAAAGACTCTGGAACATCACAGTCCGAGAGATATTTTCGTATTTTCGTCAGAATCAAATCAAAAACAAAGAATAAAAGGAAAAATGACGTATGGTTTCTTGCAACAGTTCAGTAAGTCGCGCAGCCAGGTTGCAAAACTCTGCACTTTATGTGTCGAGGCAGGAGGAAGAGATGTTGTGGTTGAAGAAGATTCGGTGACAAATTATGGAAAGACACTGTCCACAGAAGAAAAATAAATGTTTTGCCAAAACAATATGCTCACCCCCAACCCAAAATAAAGCTATTATATTCCCCCCATACATAGATTAATATCGTATCTCTATGTACTTAATGTTCATCGCTTTCTTCTTCATGGTAGGCGCTTCTTGAATTTAAAATACGCTTCATTGTGTTCCCTACACGCAATTGTTTATGCTAACGCTCCTATTGATGCTGTGTACACTGAAGGGGAATTTATATTTCGTGTATGAAAATGAACATGTTAACGTAATTGCATGAAAATTGATTTAGAAAATCTAAATTAATCAGGATAAAAGACTTGACTCTAGATTATTTATACCTAAATGTTAAACGATAGATCAAAAACTGGAAACAATTGTTTTTATGTATAAAAATTCCTCAGTATGAAAACACGTTTGGGTGATTGATAGCAAGCATTTTTTACGAGTACAACAATACATATTTAAATTTAGGTGTACTGAGCTAGTAATTTTGGATATTATTTCAAGACAAATATTTTACTGTCTATATCAGGGGTGGGCAGACTTTTACATGGATAAGTTCTACTCCTAATTTTTACAAGGTGTTGCGATCCACCTAGTAGCTCAGGTGTGGTGAGTTAAAAAAGATCAGCAATATTTATATTATGACAATAATAAATACTGATTATGTACTCAGCTACATTACTACAATAAAAAAAAACTTACGCTTTAACCCTTTATCTACCGCATTATGATTTACTGCAGTTTTTTCATGGAATACTTTTTTTTTGAATCACTACATTGAAAATTAAAGGATTTGCATGTATAAAATACTAAACATTGGGAAATTTAATCCGTTAGAGCTAATTAATGAATTAAAGATATTCAAATGTGAAATTAATTCTATACACTGTTCACTTAAAATAAAAAGTCGAATCGTTTTCTAAGATCCTCATTGACGTACAAAAAAAATAAGACACCTTTTGACATTAACTTTTTTTCGGAACAAAAATGACAATCTTTGCAATTCGCTGAAAACGCAATTTCTGCTATAAAACTATTCGCTTTCCCCGCTAAAATACTCATCATAGAACCCGTGCTGTCACATACCTTGGAAAAGGGGATCGAAAAGAAGATTCCTTCTAAGTATTCGTAAAAATGGTTATTCTATGTCATTTTAAAGTGAGGGGTACTTATAAGTACCGTCGGTAGATAAAGGGTTAAACCCCGTTTAAAGCTAAACGTAAGATACAAACAAAATACTTGCCACAAATTTAATAATGATGCATTTATCAAACAATTAAAAATGCATTAAAAATAAATTATTTTCATTTAAAGTTAGTTTTTGTAGTTATAAGTGGACGCCTAGTGGTCAAGGTAACGAACCCCCCGTGGCTGGCGTGTCATGAGTTAACTCTTTGCACCGCTTAAGATCCACCGTGCAGAGGGGTCGATGCACATTTAATATGCCGAGGCTCAAACATTCTCCCATTGGAGTGGTGTGGAAGTCAGGAGAAGGGATGCAATCTCTGGTGTCGTCTTCCTCATTTGACCATGGATCAAAATGACGAGGTCCATCGCCAAAAGCCCTCGTGTAGCTGAATAGAACAACTTTAATATTCACTCACTCGTAGTTGTGTTGTTGTTGTGGCTAATGCCACCTGTCTGACGTAGTCAGAACGAGGCCTACGAAGTTCATCGTGGCAAGGGGCTAGAAGTACGCCTGTCGCTGGCCTAGGCCTTGAGCACCCTACAGGTGACAGTACGAATTAGTTCGGCGAAATTCCCCGAAGGGATGATAGATGGCGACACCACCTATCTCCACCTCCACAATTTTGCCATGAGACTGGATGAGAGGGAAATATTCTCCTGTCCCCTGCACTCGTGATTCAGCCCACAAGACTTTCGGACCCAAAGATTTATCGAACACGTACTCCGTGTGTACTCGGAGAGTATTTGGTGGCATCGGGCATCGAACCCAGGCCTTCGGGTCTGGAGTCCGATGCTCTAACCACCAGGCTACCTACGGCACCATCGTAGTTGTAGTCAGTAGAAGACTTAAAGTCTGCATACTCTCCGTAAATCTTGAATCTCTCGGTATATAATTTCCAACTGCTAATCTTGCTCTCAGTTCTAAGTGGTCGTCGGTGAAACGGGAACAATATGCTGTCTTAATTACATTCATCTTTGAAAACGCAGATTCACATAGGTAGGTGAGTTGCATCGATTGTGAAAAGCTAATACTCTAGTCCAGTCTGGTGTCGTTGCTCAATAAATGTTATTTTAGTATGCGCGTATTATCTCTTATAAACTATTGATCTAATGGTTTATAAGCGGAATTTGTTTATCTGTCACACGATCGCAATCCCTCTTGGGAGTCAATCCCCCAACCGTTTTATAGCAGATCTCTATTCAACAAAAGAAACATGGCTGCCAAGTTTCAAGTCTGTAGATGTAATAGTTTTAGAACTCTCTAGATTAGTGAGCGAATCGTTTTTCTTACATATTTATTGATCTCTCTCTCTCTCTGTATATATATATATATATATATATATATATATATATATATATATATATATATATATACGTTTGTATACATTAAAATACAAAAAAGGAAACTGAAGCATTGTGTACTGAAAGAAACATCTAATTCTAACGTAAAAAACGAGTAACTTCATTTATTACGTTAGAAAAAGTAGACTGCCGTACTATTAATGTAGCAATTTTTTTTATTATAAAAACGAGCTTCCCAATTTGAATTATATTCCCTAACAACCCCAATTAAACGACCCAAAGGTGGGGGAAAAAATTTAAATGATGCTTGTTCTAAACGAAACACAATTTTCATCATTCTTTTATATTTCATTCGTGCTTTTTTTACAACGAATCGATTTTTCTATAATTTTTTGAAAATTATAGATGTGTTCAGAAACTGATTTCTGGAAAAGTACGTTCTCCTTTTTTTTGTAACACATTAAATGCTACAACTAAACTTTACAATTACGTATGATACAAGGAAACTAACCTAATAGTATAGAAGAAGAAGAAATATTCGACGTATAATCTTTAAATTAACGAATCGGAACCAAAGTAATATATGACTGTAATTGAATCCGTCGCGCAGCTCGTCTCACTCCTCAAAAGGTGAATCAAGTCATCACAACTAACTGAATTGAATCATTGGGTCTTACATTAGCATCTGCAATCACATCCTTACTTTTGCTTTGGTGGTTAGGGTAGTAGCTAGTTACGGAATAGTTATGCAGTGAGTAATAAGTATGTTGCCAAATTTTTTTTCATGTATGTCCTGTTTAGTCTCATTTTTTAATGTTAGGGGAAGGTATAATTAGCATAACGACAGATAATACAATTATATATGTACAGTCGAAACTCCATATAACGAACCTCTATATTTTAGTTTCTCTATTTTGCGAATTTTTTCCTCGAACGGAGAATATTTTACTATTTTCTTTGTAAAATAACCTCTGAATAGCGAAGTGCATTTTCTATAGAATGAACTTTTTCTCTTTTAAAATCCTTTTTTTTCTCCCTCTTTCTAAAATATTTCAGTACATTTTTTAAATTAATCTCTTTTTTAGCACATTTTATGAGGATCAATGAACTTGAACTGGCTTTACCAAGTACCTAACTCATCTAGAGCTATGAAATTGCTGTAATATTTTAAAGGGGAAAAAACACCTCAAATAAAAGTCCCTTTTTCTCCAAAGCATAATTTTTTGCTTTTAGGTACACTTAAAAAAAACTATTGCACTACATGGTTCCAAATTGTTTTTACTTCTGTACAGGATATCTGTGTATATAGCGATATTATTTTGTTTTTAGTTTAGTACATAGATTTTTAAGAAATAGTTTTATTTATATAAAAAAGGGAAAAAATAAAAGTTTTCAAAATTACGAAATTTTATAATTTTTTTAAAGAAACTATCTTGATATTTTATTAAAAAATAGATTCACTATATTTTGTGTATTGTTTTATACGTGTGCAAGAAATTATTTACATATTTAAAAGATTTTTTTTAAAAAAAAAATGGTACCTGAGAACATAAGCATGTATTATGAGATCTCAAAAAAATTATGTCCAAATTAAATTAAATAGAAACATTTTTTTAACTAAAAAATTACTTTTGTATTTCTACAGAAAGATCGAAATATCTTTAGTAAGATCACGAAAAAAATCTAAGCACTATAGGAAATTTTTAAAGATATATATCCAACAAACAAAGAGTCTTATTTTTGTCATTTTACTCTTGCGAGCATGTTCTGGTACTCTTAAAATGCACAATCGAAAAAATATCTGAATGAAATATTAAAATATAATTAAAATGGTGCTAGCTAGGTAACTAAAATAAATATTATTCTGAAATATGTAATGTTTATTTGAATTACAGTAACATTTATTACGCAGTGTGGTGGCCATGGTAGCTTAATAGTCAGGTTCACGAGCTCGCGCTTAATTACCTTTTCCAATATTGGCGTGGCCACCTCAACTTTTTCAAATGAGTTCTCAGAAAGATGAAAGCTTGAAAAATCACTGATTTAAATTAACTTCGAAAATTACGCTTAAGTTCACCAGAAGAAGTAACATTGGAAGAAAAGAGAATAAAATTACACTCTATCAAGCTTTAAAAATAAGTGCAAAAACAGAGAACAATTACAGTGAAAATCGCTTAACTCGAAACTGGATGGACTTAAATATTTGTTCCTGTTAAAAAAATTTCGTGTTAAAGGATTATAGCAAAAGAAAAAAAAAACATTTCAGCAAAACAAAGTGTTTATTAGAGTTTATTTTATTTACATAGATATGTATATATACGTGCATTTAATAAAAATCAATGAAACAAAAACATTCACAAGAGCTTAAAGAAATTTAACACAAAATTTTCAGATTTTTGGGAAAACAAATATTTATTGAGTTTTTGAAAAATAATCTGATATTTTTCTTTGCATTGTCTTTTGTAGCATCAAATTATCAACAAATTGTTCCATGTCGCCCATTTTACTATTCATTTAACCATTGAAATGTGCGTCTTAATAACTGCTGCTTTTGAGGACGCTCCTCATTTCGGATGATGTGGGAAGAGAAGCTGCAGTATTCGTTTCATTTTCATCGTCGGAATCTGCATCAAGGATATCTTTTGAACTTTGAACAAACTCCAAAATGTCTTTGTGTACTATAATTGGGGCTGTGCACACATTATCATCGTCTACTACAATGAACTCTTCCAAAAATACAATTGGAAAGTTCAATTCGGCTGGTGTTTTCTATATTTTGTTCGTTCTCAGAATGGAGATCTTTTCGTGTTAAGCAATTTTCGCTTCGTTTTAAGAGAAAAAATGCGTGAAAATACATAATAATCTATCCTGACTGTTGTATTATTTCGTGTTAACCGATATTTCATCTTAAGCGTTTTCGCGCTAAATGTGTTTCCATCATTCTTTAAGTTTACAATATTTTCCGGAAGTGACGTTTTGAACATTTCGGCTCCCAAGTTGCTACCCTTCCCATTGTGCTATGGCACTTTTTAACAAAAAAAAAAAAAAAAAAAAAAAAAAAAAAAAAAATGATTACAAATTATACAATGAAATAGAGTTCCGTAGCAAGATGATTTGACGAAGCGAAGTTTTAAAACAATTTTAAATAAAGTAGCTATATTCAATCATAAAAGTCATCCTTGTCTTAAATCTAATTTTCTTGGAACAGGGATATATGTCATGTTTTATTGAGTGGGTTACATTTTTCATTTGAAGAATGATTTATAGTGCTCTGTATAACGTAATTATTCGGTGTGAGCATATACTATACATTTCTATAACCATACAGTATTTTTTAAAACGGTTTGTTGTTGTGATATATGAGTGATTTTGAAAGGTGCGAATTAAGTTAAAAGAAAAATTTTGATTTAAAGTACTGAGACTGTATATAATCACAAGGTGTAGAAGACTAGTATAGTTAAATCGAGAAGAGGATAGTAAGATTTATTATGACTAGAAATGATGAATTGCAAGTTTGCATATCATTTTCCAAAACTATTCTGAGGTTAAGTGTTGTTCAATTTTTGGAAATCATTATAGTTAACTCGTCAAATTTTTAGTTATAATAATTTTGCTCATATTTTTATTATAGTTTTTGTTGTGCGATAGCTATAAAAATTTTGAAACTGTATTGCATAACATTTTATTGCAATTTTTAAAACTCGCGAATCGTCAACACAAAGGGATTGTGGATGTAGTAGCATTTGCTGAAGGATTTATTTGTAAAAATAGTCAATATATATTGTATGTTATTGACTAGATCTATGTTTCAAAAAATTTTAATAAAATTTAAGGGTTTTAAGAAATTTCCTTGGAAAACGAATACAAATAATTGCATTAAAGTTCAATATCTGTTTTAAATTGAAACTTGTTTCAGTTTATTAATTTAAAAACTCGGTTGAATATGTAGAAGTACTTAATGCGTCGTTTTTGTTTTAAGGAATAATTTGTTAAAAAATATAAATTGGTAAAATTTACGGCGATAAACTTATGCGTATTAAAAACGTAACAAATGTGTTGTATAATATATATTTAACTAACCATAAAATTTTTTATACTTATGATGCAAGAGAAAAAAAATATTATTATATTTAAAAAACTAAAATATGTGCTTATGAAGTTTGACTTGGAAGTGCAAATGAGAAATTCTACTTATCGCAAAGTTTTATTATTTAAATTTATTTTAGCTATTATACTTGTTTAACCTTTTGAATATTGTAATAAAGTGTAGTTAAAATGCAAGAGATGAATGATCATTTTAAAGTAAAATAACGATGATTAAAGATGTGAAATTAAATTAAATATTAACGACACATAATTCAGGATATTTTATTTTCTTAAGCAAATTTTATATTAAATAGAATCTAATATATTTTAAAGACAAAAGAGTATAGCTATTTAAAAAAAACTTTCTATTTCATACTGTACAAAAAGGAATTTTTTTTTTGTAATTTCGAAGTGCAAGATATTTACAAGATTGCATCAGAAATTTATAATTGGTACATCACATTTTTTTCAGTACAAACTCTTAAATTTTTTACTTTTGGTGGATTAAAAAGACCATTTTTTTAAACATTGCATTTCTGTTCATGTTTTTTTCTAAATATTAATAATATTTTTCGAAAATAAGCATTTTTGGAAACAACTCAGCACTCTTTTCAAGTCTTTGTTTTTACATACTACTTTGGATAGAATATTCTTCTATAAGCGCATGTCTGAGCTTGAAATTGGAAATAATTCGTAAAATTATTCTTCTGATCCAAATACTGTATGGTAGAACATTTTTTCTTCATATACTCATTTCAAAACTTTTTCCATTAATTGTTTTTATCTTGTAAATGTGTAATGCTGTTAAATATTGTTTAGTAATTACTTTTCATCGAAGTTATTTTGATATAAAAACACCTTTTAATGAGGAGTGTTCTTAGTAAAAATATTAAAAATTGGAATTAAATTGTTTTTATCCTCAAGTATAAGTATTTCAATGACGAAAATCTACGATTTCAGCTCAACTCAACTTTCTGTTCATTAAAATGTAGCTATAGTTCAGTACTAAGACAAATAAAAAAATATCAAAAACAGCGTTTTTAATTTTAAAATTGTAACGGTTTTCTTTTAATTCGTGTCCATCTCTGGAAAGTTTAATTATTGCTAGCATTATTTACAATCAATTTCAAATAAACAAATGTTCAAACATTATCATTAAGCAATGTAATATTTTTTCATTAAAGAAAATTAAAAAGGTATACATTTGTACTTCTTAAATAATTTTCTCCTACTTGTTTGACTAGAAAAGAATTGTAAAGTTGAAAGAGTAGCAATGGTCTAACATAATTGAGTTTTATTTAAATTTCTTTTTACATTTCTTCCTGTTAATAAGTTTAACATTTGGTCAACAGTCAAAAATTAAACATTTTCCTATGTTTTAAACAAATGTTTTGTCAGATTCAAAAGAATTAAAATAAATTCCAGATAAATATTCTGATATTTTTCGTCTACGGATTACTTTTTAGTCCAGTTTTACTGGAAATATTTTGTTGCAAAAGACTTTGTTTATTTTAATATGAATTATATTTGAAAAGACTGAAGTCAAATAACTCTAGTAGAATGAATGTAATAATCTCGGATTGTTATATAATAACCAAAGGGAAAATATTCTTAGTTGTGAATGTTTAAACGAATAAAAATTTATTTACAATATTTAAAATTCTTTCTGTATCTTTGAAATTTTTTCAAAAATATTAAGGTATAACAATTGATTCAAGTTTTTTCTAATTAACGTATGTCTTCTAATGCGTAATTGTAAACAATGCAAATCTATACTACACTTACAATGCTTCTTCCAACGCACGAGCTTAAGTTCTTTTCTGTTAGTTCTATACACTACCTTTATCATTTTAGAGTTACAGTTTCAAGAAAATGTCATTAAACTAATTTTAATTTGTGAAAACAAATCTTTCAAACACCAAGCTTATTCACCTACTTACCTATGCGCATGTTTAAGATTTTCCCCATTGATTAATTTCACACATGAAGTGTTTTCTTCTTTATATTTTACAGTCGCATATTCATGGCTTTTTTCAACAACGAAATTGTTTCATTTGATATGTTTTTTAGATTACATCAAACCACAAGAGAGAGTCCAGAATATTTATAATCTTCAATTATTCTTAAAATGTAGCATTTTTAAATAATTTTTTTTAAAAAAAATAAATCCAAAACTTCTGATAAACTAATTTTCTAATACATTGCTTGCGAAAATATTGCATATTAGATGTTATAACACTTTTTTTAACATTTTAGATACGTTATAGAAATATTTCAGTTTTTCGATAATCTTGAGTGACAGTTGTATTAATTACGAGTCCGTGTTCATCATTCTTGAACAGAGAAATAACGAAAAACAATGTTGATTTTTTTGAAGTATGAAGAAATTACGTTATCCTCCAATCCATATAATCCATATTCACATCATTCTTGAACAGAGAAGTAATGAAAAATAATGTTGATTTTTTCGAAGTATTAAATTACGTTATTCTATACCAAATAGATGTTCCTCATATGTTTACCAAATAAATACTCCTCATATGTTAACCGAATAAATGTTCCTCATATGTTAACCAAATAGATGCTTCTCAGACATTGGCAATGAATTACAGAAAGGGCAGAGTGGAATATCAGCCAGGTCAATTTTAAAGAAATGGGCCTGTCCGGGCCTCCTCCCTGGTGCATCTTGGGTAACACTGAATTTGCTACAGCCTTCGCCATTTTCTTGCAATTCAGTTGTTTTTTCTTGGAAACTTCTATGAAGGTTTTTTAACAGCTGCCCTTTTAAGGGCATGGTCAATCCTAGCTTTCAAGCTCTTTTCTGGAATACTGGTGGTCTTTCTATTGACAAACTCTCTGAACTAAAAACTATTATTTTTAAAGAGTGCCCTTATGTTATTGGTGTCGCTGAGAGGGGCTCTTCAGCGGAAAATATAAGATTTTTCCCACTAAAGGTCTACAAATCATACTCTCTCGGACGTTCTTGACAAATTGCTCCGGGAATTATTATTTTTGATAAAAACAATCTCACCACCGGAGCACCGTTGATAAAACATACCATGACAGCTTCTGATTCTTTAGAAGCGATCGAACCACGAGTATGGAAGAGAAATATTGGTTATCATGTTTCAAGACCCACCATTTAGAAAGGTGGTGTATGCCTCACTTTAATATGGCATGAAAATTGGAGGAATGTTAATCCACCTCAAGTGTCGTCTTTGCTACTTTACCGATTTGATTTGATTATTAATCTTCGTCTAATACGCAAGACGTCGACGACATCTCGTACAAGCCTCGTAATTTTGAGTTACAGTCAAGTGACAAAGACCACACCAAAATTGGCTGCCCACTCCTATACTTTCCACCTCTCTGCTTGGTGGGTCTTCAATGGTACTTGGGTTCGAAACCTGACACTTGGCAATGTCAGCCACGAACTGCAGACCATGATCACTCAGCGACCGCAGCCTCAATACTTGATCGAGGTTCAAAAGTACGAGATCCGTTCTTAATAACCCTCGCATCGCTTTGCAGTGTTAACAAAAAAAATAAATCAAATAAATTTTTAAAAGAATGTATCCTTATTATTTTCTTAAATAGTAATGTAAATAATGGAATTAGAAGTAAGTAAAATACTATAGAAACTTTACCAGTTTTGTGTTCAGTACATATTCCACAGATTTAATTTAGAGTTCCATTTCGATATATTTTATATAATTGCTGAGGAAAAACATATATCAATGGGTTATTTCCTGTGATACAAACAAGTTTAAATATAAATTTAATAATTCATATTTATCTGACAAGTAGTTTACTTAAAACGTTTGCATTTAGTAATTTATCCTACAAGATTCGTTCCGTGTTTATTTTTTACAAAGAATTATCCAGAAATTGGTTTAGAATAACTTGGAATACTCAGAAACAACTAAATCCAACTCTTTGTCATGATTTCGTTATAAACTGTGTTCAGATTTACAAACAACAACAACAATAATGCTGTTTCTTGGGAACTAAAACAGAAAATTTGAGTTTCAAAAAGACACATTTATCTGTTGAATTATACCATAACTTCTTGCTGCTGGTATCTCCCTCAAAAATACAAAGAATATCAGTCTTCCTGACTGGGCAGAATTTATAATCAGTCCGTCAATCGTGTCTGGGCCATATTTGGTTTTTGTTCCAGGCATGTAGTAATGATTCTAAGATCTGATAGCACCCATACAGAATCAAAAATACTATTAGATGCTGTCAGATAATGGGTATATTTTATGGCACGAAGCCGTACTTCAATTGTAAGGTATAATGAGCCTACTTCCAGAGATTATATACCCCAAGTTTATTTTAAAATAAGTAGTGTGGTATACTTAACTTCAAGTTATATATTTTGTTTTAAGGCACAGTGATTTATTTAAAGAAAATAGAGAATTGGAAATTTTTATTTTGTGATACTATTGATTTGTGTGGAAATTGAAAATTAAAGTAAGTAATGTGGTGGGCAAATCAGTGTAATATTTACCTTAAAACTCATAAAACTATGCTAAAAAATTACATAAAGAATGTTTGCTTTTAATTTTATTAAATCGACAGTACATCCATAATCAGTTAGTGAGAAATACTAAAAATTTAAATTCCTGCATAAACTAAGAATATTGCTCTTAAACCTTGATGGAAGCGTCAGAATAATCCTTCTTTGTTAAATGAATGAGTTGATTTCTTTTTTCTGAAAAAATGAATGGAAATCAAAATTAATCATAGTACAGTATTAGAATTATTTTTTATTTGAAAAGAAAATCTCTCTCTCTCAAATATATTATCTATCCAATGTATTTTTAATCATATTCATAGAAATGAAATAAAAGTACCTAATAAAAAGAATACAGTCTCCTATTAAAAATCTGGCTATACACGTGATCACCTCTCTTCTCTCCATGGATTGGAATTTTTTACTAACGTCGCTTTTCAAAACTTTTCGAGACTATTGAAAACGGATCTCGTAATATTAAACTTCGTTTGAGTGACGAGGACGACACTTGAGCTGAAATGCCACTCACCAAACTTCAATACTACGCCAAAGTAAGGATTTTGAGCCTTGACAGTCTTAAAATACATCAGTTCCTCTATACAAACCTCAGAGGCACTAAGACTATGAGTCTTCGTGAACATGAGTTCTAGCCTTATTACTCGACTACCGTGATCCTGTGATCATGTTTGTAAACTCAATAATAGGTTTAATTGGTAACAAGTAATGTAAAAAAAAATTAAGTCAATTCCTACTTAAATCAACAAAAAAATTATTTTAGTTACTTTTTATTAAATAGTTACAATTAATATAAGTATGTATATACATATGACAGAGTCACAACATAAAGTGACAATTAATTTTTATTAATTAACATTAAAGTATTGTATTTTCATCCAAAACAATCGTGTATTCAAAATTTCAGTTCAACAGAAGGCTTGAAAACGTGTGAAAATAAAGTTTTGACCCAAGTCATTAAAAATGAAGCCAACATGGCTGTATCTGTAATTTTTTAAATAATTAGTTTTAGTCAATTAATTTTAATTAAATTATCGTATTATCACCCAAAACAATAGTGTATAGAAAATTTCAGCTCAAATGAGCGTTATAGAATGTGAGAAAAAAACCTTTTCAAGTTTTGACACAAGTCGCCAAAAATGATGCCAACGTGGTTGTATTTGTAATTCTTTGAGTAATTAGTTTTAATCAATTAATTGCTATTAATTGTAGTCAAATTACTGTATTGTCATCCAAAATAATCGTGTATAAAAAGTTTCAGCTCAATGGAGCGCTTTAAAATGTATTTTATTAACGATTGAAAATTTGAGCAAGATAAACAAATATATAGAGAGTGTGAGTTAATAGTAGGAATTGAAAAAAGGGAAAGCTATATTTATTAACGTGGCTCTATATTAGCGATGGACCACGTAATTTTGAGCCATGGTCAAGTGGCGAAAATGACGCCTGATCAAGGAGTCCGCTTTTACACACCACTTAAACGAGGGGACGCTTGATATTTGACAGATTTTACATGAATTGGTACCCTCTACACGACAGGTCTCCAGTGGCACTGGCTCGATTTCATGATACACCAACCAAGAGTCCGTGACCATGACTACTACGGTACCGCGGTCACTAAAATTAGCAAAAAGAGATACAAGTGTATATACATACATGCATGCATATATACAGAGATTAAAACTTATAATTTTTATCGTATTTAACTCTTATCCTTCAATATGTGAAAAGTTATTTTATATAGATAATTTACAATTTCATAATTCTATTAAAAATCTCTTTTCATCATGCTTTTATCAATTATTTTAAAATACTTTTTTAAATCCTGAAGCAAATTTAATCAATTGCATTACACTTATTGGAAGAGTTTTTTTTAAAAAAAAAAACTATGATTTAATTCAAATTTCCTAGGAAGTATGTAGAATTTTGACGATGAAATATTAATTATTCTTTGTCTAAGATATATCTTGAGAAGGTCTGATCTAGAAAATAAGTCCAAGTTTTACCTGTTAGAAAATGTTTGTTCTTTATTAAAAAATACAGTTACAAAATCAAATGAAAGGGAGAGACTGAAATACTGCATGATATTGTATGAAATTTATAATTTTATCACAATATAAATAAAATTCTCTAAAAGGTGTTTCATGATTCTACCTTTTATGTAAACCATTATTTCTTTTTTAGTCATCTCATTTTAACTTAATGTACTATTAGCAATTTTTAGAAATTTATAACATTTTCACCATAGAGAAGAGCATAAATTCGTTATTGGAAATTTTTGAACAACGAAACTATTATGAAATATATGCAATTTATTAAATGAAATCTCATTTAAAAAAAAATATTTTTCTTCGCTAATCCCCTTTTTCCTCCCCTCTTTCTCAGAAATTTTTAAAAAATTATTTTTATTAACTTTCATAGAAACTTCAAAGCAAAACTCGATTGCATAGCTTGTTACTTTGTTAATTAATTTCTAAGCCAAATTTACTATTTCTGAGTCTGGATTTTGAAATAAGAATCTAAATTTAATTACTTGCTAATAAAGTTCTTAATTAAAGTATTTTTAGGCCAAATGCTAAATTCTAAAACGGGCAGTCAAAGTAATGATTAAAAAAAAAGAGATGAAAAAACTATGACTGTATTTTTTATCCAAGAATGCTCATTTCGTTGATAAAAGATAATAAAATAGTTGTTCTTTCAAAATAAATTAATGCAAAAAAACTTCCTTTGAAGCTAGCTTCTGGAAAAAGAAAAGCGTATTTTAATAGAAACATGTAATGTTCTTGAAATATAGTTTACAAATTATAGTCATTAGAATTATTTGACAAAAGAGAAGTTCCAAAGAAAATATATTGGTTTCCCTTCTTGTTCAAAAGAGTGGAACAATTCACTTCAAATATTTAAAATGTATTATTTTTATTCTGCTTCCTCCAGACCGTCTTGTAAAATAATCCAGTTTCTCACAAAGTATATTTTTTGTTTGTTTTTAAAACAAATTTTAATCGCCAAATTATCGAATTTCTTCATTCTTAAAAGATACTAAAAACGTCTAATTTCCCCATATATTTTGAAAAATATCAGAGTTTTTTTTTGTGCTTTTTCTAACAGATTGGATTAGTGTCTATAAGTCTGCTTAAAGGCCGAGTTTCATGCAGTTAATTACTGTTGGTGTATTAAAAACCAGAATTGACCGGTTTCAAGCGACATTCAACGACGTTTTAATGAAAATAGGATAAAAATCCTTGAAATGTTTGATTGCAACATAAATAGTTTATTGGTAAAATATAACTTTTAATTAAGAAGTAATGTTGCAATAAGGTTGACAACAAGGCTTTTAAAAACTGACCTCATAATTTTGAACAAAGGTAAATGTTGAGGATGCCATTTTCCTTTCTTAACTTCTACACCTTACTAAAGATTTCTGATGACCAGATTTTTCTTTAGCCCGTGTAGTCTAGTGGTCAAGGTCATAGGGACTCGTGGCTGTCGTGTCATGAGTTCGATCCTTGTGCTGTTAAAGACCCACCGTGTAGAGGTAATCTATCTGTCGAGGCTCAAAGATCCTCCCGTTGGTGTGGTGTGAAAATTAGAAAAGAGGGTCTCAGCTCAGGTGTCGTCCTCGTCATTTAACCGTGGTTCAAAGTTACGAGGTTCGTCACTTTGCGATGTGTTTTGCGGTGTTACAGTCTAGATTTTTGTTCACATGTAGCAATCTCTTTCATTACTCACTTCGGGTCATCGATGCATTCAAGACTTTAGTTAGCATGATGTGGAAGTTAGGAGAGAGTTAGGTTACTATTCTAGTGTCATCCTCGTCAATTGACCACGGTTTAAATTACGAGGTCTGTCACATACACTCGAGTAAGCATGATCCACAGTTTGTGTTTAAGATTGATGAACATACTTAAAACATTTAAAACGGGGGTGATGTCTGTATTTAAATTTTAAAAAGTACTTTCTGCAAATCTACATGTTTAGCTTGTCACAGTCTGCATTAGAATCTATTCTATCAGGAGTTTTTCTTCAATGTGCTCAATTCAGGTGACGTCATAATCACGTGGTTCTAGCCAATCAATTCAAAATTTCATGTGATGTCATAGTCACACGATAAAAACTATCTTGTGTTTCCAGCTAATCAGTTCACGCGTTTCGGTGTTGCCAAGTTTTGTTCTTTGCAGAAACTTTCTCTTAAAAAGTACATATGTATACAAAATGCATTTTATTTAAAAGTATAAGCATAAAATACGATTTTTTTTAATTTTAAAAAATCTTTTTGAAGAAATTTTTTTTCCTAACACTTAAACATCTTTATCCAAACATGAAATTTGAAATTTTATCTGAGTTTTTTTACAAATAGAACAACAAGTACTATTAGTTTAATGTTTGTTTTGAATTCAATGAAGAGCACGTGTTTGTCTTTGTCATGTGATGACATGAATTGAGCCCATTCTTTTAAAATTTATCCTTTGTACTTTGTAATATATCTCTTGCACTTCGTAATATATTTTACTCTTTGTATATAATTACATTTTCAGTAAAGCTGAGTTAAAAATGTTACATTTTGAAGAGTTTTGAAAAATTTTGTGTAAACTTAGAAAAATACCAGAAATTAAATAATAATTTATTTCTTAGAGTCAATTATCTTTTATATTATGAGATGTAGACCAACTTTTAATAAAAAAATATGTCGGAAAATACTACCACATTTTGGACATTTTTGCAACAAGTTTGAAATTTTTTAAAGTTAAGATTAAAAGGAAAGTAATAAGAATGGGGGAGATTTGTAATTTAGTTAGTAGAAATAATTTTTGAAGTTATTTTAACATTTAATTAAAAAAATCGAAGTGCCTGGTATATTTTAGCTATAATTATTTTAATATATCTTTTTCTTATATCTTTTTCTTGTTTCGAAATGGTTTTAGGGTTTAAATTCCAAATTAAGTTAACCGATGACAAAGTTTTGAATAAAAAACTGTTAAAATAAGTCCATGGCTATAAGCTTTGAAAAATTATCGAACGCTTCTGTCTTTTTCAATTCCTACTATTAGTTCACACTCCCCCTATACATATATATCTTGTTCAAATTTTCAAACGTTGATTCATTCACTCAAGTTCAAATACATTTTTTTTAAACTTGTAGTGGATGACACTTGATGTTTATGCAGTTTTTCAAATATTAATTCATTAATTAATGAATAATTAGTAACAGACAAAAATAATAGTTCAACACCATATATAAAAAGGAAAATCGCTCGTTGTGTCCCTGTAGTGCAATGGATAGCGCGTTGGACTTCTAATCCAAAGATTGTCAGTTCGAATCCCACCTGTTCAGGCCTAATTTCTGAGAATGCTATTTCTTTTTACTATACTATTTTATTGGAATAGTTAAATTTAATTAATGAATAAATAGCAAAAAAAATAATAATAGTCCAACATCCTGTATAGGATGTTGGAAAGGAAAATGGAAAATCGCTTTCTATTGTGTCACTTAATATTGTGATTCTGTGTTACATGTGTATATACATATTTATATTAATTGTAACTCTTAAATAAAAAAGTAAATAAAAAAAAATTTTCCTTTATTGACTTAAGTAGGAGTTAACTTAATTTTTTTTATATATTACTTGTTCTGTTGATGTGAGTTGTTTACTTACTTCAGAGTCATAAGGTAAACAAATTCTTATATTTTTAGAAAGATTATCGAACACTGCAACATTCTTTAACTCATACACGTTACACATAGCCTTGCTGCCCCATAACAAGCAATGTTTATAATACTGCAGCATCCATTTTATATTTTTTAATCTCGTTTGCTCATATGTCCTTCATTGTGTGATTTTCCTACTGTCTATTTGTTTTTCGAATGTGATTGTTGGATGTTATCTCTTGTTTATAGAGAATAAGACTATATATATATATATATCAACAAAATTAAGTTTATTAGAGTATATTTTCTTTAAATAAATATGTATATATGCATGTACGTAATAAAAACCAATGAAAAACAAAACAATCACAATAACTTAAAGAAATTTAATACAAAATTTTTTTTGGAAAACAAAACATTTATTGAGTTTTTGGAAAATAATCCGATATTTTTCTTTTCGTTATCTTCTGTGTTGTTCTTCTTTCGTTGTCTAAATCGTTCATTTTGTTATTCATTTCAACATTGCAATATGCGTCTAAATAAACTTTCATGTAAATTTTTCATGATGTTCCTCATTTTGGATGACGTGGGAACAGAAGCCGCATTACTCGCCGTCTGAATCTGTATCAATGGTATTTTTTGAGTTTTAATAAACTCCAAAATATCTTTGTCTGCCTTAATTAATTCTGTATATATGTTATCATCATCTACTGCAGCGAATTCCTCCTTCTCCTGGGCTGGTGTTCGAAGTATTTTGTTTATTCCCAGAGGGGAAATCTTTTCGTTTTAAGTGATTTTCGTTTCTTGCTAAGAGAAATTGTATTATTTCGTGTTAACCGATATTTCGTCTTAAGCATTTTTACATTAAATGTATTTCTCTGTATTTTGATTCTAAGAATCTATCATAATACCTCTCTCAAATACCAGAAGTTTTAACTTCTGCGAATTCCTTTTTTGGTTAATGTTGTCATCAACTGTAAATAATGAATAGTTGCATTTTTTTTGTCTGAAGTATACACCTCATTTAATTACAGAAAACTGCACACAATCATGAATACCAAACCTTGAATACATTATATTTTTTAAAAAAATTAAAAAACATGCTTTTATAGTTTTTTTTAATCAAACTTAAAAATAAATAATAATTCTTAATATAAGAATAAAATGATTAGCAAGAAAATTAATGTCATTGGGGTAAAAGCGTGAGATTCTTGATATCAATTGTTATAATTAATAATAATTTTTTACTAGCTGTATTCAGAAATGCAGAGTTAGTGTAAAAATGTAGTACAAAGCACACTACACGCTTTTACCACAATGACATTCATTTTCTCTCATTAGTCACTTTATTCTTATATTAAGAATTATTATTTATTTTTTAGCTCTTTAAAAACTATAAAAACGTGTTTTTAAGTTTGAAAAACTGAGCAATTGTTTATATTATGGTAAGAAATTGATGACGTGAGCGCTTTCCCTTTTGGATTACAACTTAATCTTTTAGTCACCAAGTTAGGAAATGGGATCTGGAATTAGTCACCAAAGCTGGAAATGGGAAATCGTTAATCCTGATGATCCTTATCAAGACAATGGAAAACAATCATTAAATTATAGTATTGTCATCGGTCCTTGACAAGTGTGCAAAATTTCTAATTAATCTAACCTTTTAAAAGGGGGCAAAATTGAGTTCAAAGATTCCGTAACATGTAGGTAAAGCTTATAAAAGCGCGTTACTTAGAAACGCTGGCAGGCAAAACAAAAATTTATATGATGTCTTCTATATGAAATTACGAAACATATTTTGATTCTAAGCGATTGCATGCTTTATTTTATTTATAGACACAGGGGAAAAGAATTGAATGCCTTTTGAGTCATTGGGAACACACGTTTGTTCGATGCAAAAATCGGCCACCTCAGTGTTAGCCTTTTAAAGAAAAGATCTGAACATCCAGCCCTAATTAGAGCCGCTGTAATTACGCAGCTCCTTGCATGGCCAAAGGATGGCTTAGAGAAACTCCGAAATAACTTAATAACTCCCTACGCTCTTTAAATATAGGCAGGATCTGTAAACATGACCCTGACATTCAGCAGAAGTGTAACGATTCTGAAACAGACGGCCTTGTAGGCGATTCAGGAAAGCCCACCACTTCCGTTGAATTCAAGGCGGAACACATTTGTGGGGTGGACACTATTAACCTGTTATCAAAATGGATTCGTATAAAACTTATTTTTGTACCGACGGATAAAAAATACTGTAATTATTTCCTACGTGTAACCGGACAGGAGTTTTAAAGAAAAAGTCACTGCGTGACTTCCAGTAGGACTGCTAATTTTATTCCATTTATGTAACATTTTATTCCAATTTGAGCTCTAATTTTTGATGATTTTTAATAAAAAAAATGGCGAGTAATACTTGTTTGTTTGGGAAAAAAAGTAGAAAAATATATCAGAAATGCCAATGTTAGTTAAGAATCTGTTCGAAGTTTTTAATTTCATTTTTGACATTCTAAATTTAATATTAAAGAATAGGCTGGAATTCGGAACATTTTTAAGATGTAAAAGTATTCGAAAATTAATATTGTATTCTGGTTTCGCTATCATATAGAGAGAGATACTTTTTTTGTCCTTCTCCTTATTGAATTCCTACTATTAGTTCACACTCTCCCTATATACATATATATCTTGTTCAAGTATTCAATCGTTAATAAAATACTTTTTTTCATCCACTCCAGTTCAAATACATTTTTTTAACTTGTAGTGGATGGCATTTGATGTTAATACAGTTTTTCAAATGTTAATTCATTAATTAAATTAAAAAATAAATAAGCAGAAATAAAAATAATAGTCCAACACCATATATAGAAAGGAAAATCGCACGTAGTGTCCTTGTTGCGCAATGGATTTCTAATCCAAAGGTCGTGGGTTCGAATCTCACCTGGGATGGCCTAATTTCATAAAATGTGATTTATTTTTACTACACTGTTTTATTGTAATAGTAGCAGCAAACAAAAATAATAGTCCAACATTATATATAGAAAGGAAAATGGAAAATTACTAGGAAAAAATTACTTTCTATTTTGCCAGAATATTGTGATTTTGTCATATGTATATATATATTTATATTAGTTGTGATCAGTAGCACACACAGGAATTTTTCAAGGGGGGGATCCGGGGTCGAAAGTTCACCGTTCTTGTATCATGCTCCTTTTGATTTTGTCGATTTACGGGAACAAAACACAGTTAAAAACTAATTTTTGAATAATTAATTGGCATTAATTAATAAAATTAATCATTAATAACAAGTAATTAATTAAATTTTACTTACTATATACTTAGAATTATAATCAATCGGAAAAAAAATCAAGGGCTTTGGGGGTCCGGACCCCCCCCCCCATTTGAGTGTGCCACTGGTTGTGATTATTTAATAAAAAGTAACTCAAGTAAAATTTTTCTTTTTTGACCTAAGTTGGAACTGATTTTATTTTTTTTTTATATTGCTTGTTTTTATTTGAGTTGATCCATTTTTTTTCTGGTATAAAATGTGTCTCGCATTTTTTCTGATAATCCGTTATGCTACTCCTTTACGGGTTAATATAAAATAAAATACTAATAAGCATTTATAGGCTATTTTGAAATCTTAAAAATGCTATATTTATAAACAGATGAATGAGTTGCAATGCTGCAAATCTTCAAGAAAGAGTGGTTCGCATTTAGTTCAGCTCTTGTATATTTGACAAAGATAACCTTAATCTTCTTTATTCGATTATTTAAATTTGTGAGAAAATTCGTCGCGGCATCTTTCGAAAAGGTACAAAGGTTAATTTACAAATTATGATGCGATTTTATTGAACCAATACAAACATAAATGCTGCCATTTGCAAATATTTAGCTCAAGTTTAAGTGAAATTATAATATGCGTGTTGTTAGTGGCTTAGCTACTCTTTAGTTGCACCTGTATCAAAGATGTTTTACTTATGGCCCTTTAACATTTTGCTATATTTTTTACGCGTTTGGGGGTCCCTAGAGCTTGTGGCCTCGTATCATTCGTACGGCTGATACGGCAGTAGCTACGCCTCTGCGTGTAGTATTTCTTTAAGGTAAATCTTTTGAAAATATAACTGTTTACTGGTTTTAAGACTAGTTTTATTCTTATATAACTTTGATGTGTTTAAATTATGATACAAATGTAAATATTTTTCGAGCTTTATTATATCATTTCCTCAGTTTTATCTTCCAAAGTGTAGTATTATAATTTTAAAAACACGAAAAGTAATTTCTCACTTGAGTAATTCTAATGTGAACATTCCGATTTACTCAATAAGCTCCAGGTGAATACTTTTTTTGAAATAAAAGAATAAATTTTCAGTTGCTCAATACTCTTTATGGAAATTAAAAAAAAAATCCGTTGATCCATTCCATTCTATCATAAGAAGTATAAAATTCTTTTCTTAGATCATTCTGTTTTTAGTATGAACTTACTAGATATTACTGAGGAAAAAAGCAATATAATAATATCAATTTATATAGTATTTAAGGTAAATTTATTAATAATTAAGCTATATGTAAATTTGATTATATTTTAAAAATTACTTTAATTGGAGGACTTTTAAATTACTATTATTGAATTAAAATCAAATCATTTTTATTCAATTATTTTTTTGACTTTGTCTGTAATTAATAAATATAGTTTTTATACTACGCTTTAAAAATATCATATTACTGTATAATTGTTTCGATTCATTTTATAACAGAATTCATTAGTATTTATATCAACTCTCTTAAACTTCAAGCTCTGAAATATTGTATTTAAGAAGCAAGCTCAAATCTGCAGAATGTTCTACAGTTGTTCATTCTGCTCCAAAGTGTTTCTCTTAAATTCTTTTTACTTTATTTATCTTACTATAGTGTACTTATTCTACTGAGAGGTATTAATGTTAAATTGCTTCATTAAGATTTTCATATTTTTCATTTCTCATTATTAATAATTGTTAGTTCCTCAGATTCTTAGACGAATAATTTCGAATAGTGAAATACGTTCAACGCGAAACGCGGCGAAATATCAGTTGACACGAGTAATACAACGGTCCCGACAAACAAGTATGTATTTTCATGCATTTTTCAATTCCTGCTATTAGTTCCCTCCCGTCTTCAATGTGTTTTAACTTCATATAATGAACATGCATTACAGTAGGCAAATATTATCTTCAGAAAAGGAGTACAATTTTAAAGGCAATTTTTCATTAATATTAAAAATTAGAATGTAAAATTTGAAGGGCACTTAAGACGAAGGAATGTCCCATTATTAAATAAGATTGCTACGTTTTTTATAAATGCAGCAAAACCTTTATATAGCGAATCTCAGTTTTATGAATTTCTCCATTTTGCGAACTTTTCCTTGAAACCAAGAATATTTTACGGTTTTCTTTGTAAAATAATCTCCAAATAACGTTGTGCATTTTCGATAGAATGAACTTTTCTCTTGTAATTCGATTTTTTTTCTCTCTATTTTTAAAATATTTCCGGACATTTTTCAAATTATTCTCTCTTTTAGTACGTTTATTGGTGATTAATGACCTTGAATTGGTATTACCAGGTACCTAACTAAACCAGAGCAATTAAATGGTCATAATTTTCCAAACAAGAAAATCATATAAAACTAACAGATTTTATCAGTAATTAAAATTTAAGGAAACTTGTAGTTGTGTATGATTAAAATTACTAGTTATATAATAATGCACATTTAAAATTATTTGTAAGCTTAAAATTAGAACATGCCATAAAAAATTCTCATTAGCTTTAGTATAATCTTTTTAAAGTTGAAAATACAGTGTGTTCCTGGACGATGTCTTTTTTTTATTTTCTTGTTTCCCGTGTAGATTTTTTTTATAGATAAAATATATAAAATAAATAAATATAAATTTTCAAAAAAAGTGTGAATAATTACTTTTTAAAATTATGTATAGTATTTATTAATTTTAAATTTGTTTTATGTGGTTTTTAAAGTATATTAAAAGATCAACCTCTTACTTACGAATTTTCCATATAACGAACTTTTTTTCCGGATTTATCGACTCTTTTAAATAGCGGTCCTACTGTATTCTCACTTACTATATTAAATGCATATCATTTATAAACATTAAAAACGTTCTCAAATTTTGTTTTTAATTTCTCAGTTAACAAAATATATGAAATATTTTACACAAAGAATCTACTTGTTGCCATAGAAACGAATAACATTGCAGTAAAAAAGCAATCACGGCTTATTTTACGTGTTTGTGACATCAAATTGTGATGCTAACGCTAGATATTTCTTTAATGTATGAAATTAAGTTTCAATTTTGAGATATTCTTTGATATAACAGAAAGAAAAAAAAATTCTTTAAGGTATCCGACTACGTTTGAAACCGTGGTTTTAAAAAGGCGCATAAATGGACAATTTTCATGATATTTAGTATCACTTAGGTTAGAATACATGAATAAAATTGTTTTAAGGACATTTTGACCAAAAAAAAATTATTTAAATACAATATTTTGGCAAAAAATTAGCTTAGAATAATATTTTTTCAAAATGTTCTCCTTTTATCAAAAATGCTTCTATTATAATAATATTTTGCATGTATATAGCTCAGACCTCTGTACAGAGGCTCAAATATGATTTTTTAAAAATTCACATTATTTTCAGAGTTACAACCAATTGAAATAATTATCGGCGTTTTTTCTTAAAATTTCTCTCCTCTGTTGTAAAACATGGATAAACCCACTTCTAAGTTATATATTTGAAAAATTCCAGTTGAGCCTTTGTACAGAGGTCTGAGCTATATACAAGCAAAATATTATTGTAATAGAAGCATTTTTCACAAAAGGAGAATATTTTGAAATTGGGCCATTCTATGTTCATTTTTTTTCAAAATACTGTACTTAAATAATTTTTACTGTAATACTATTCTTAAAACAATTTTATATACATTTTCTAATCTAAGTGTCACTAAATATCATAAATATTATTCATTTGTTCGCTTTTGCAAAATCACGGTTCCGAACGTAGTCGGATACTTTAATACTTATATCAACTTAATGAAAATTTAGTACATATTTATAACTATTGGAATATATTTTTAAAGTTTTATTACACATGTAAAAGAAGGACACTTGTTAAGGTGGACACAATGCGGTTCTATAGACAAAAATCGGTCAAAAATTCAAGTAAAATGTTTTTAGCTTGAATTATTCTTTTCAGTATATTCTATGATTTCGAAAAGTTTACTCCTCTAAGCTAAAAAATCTTGTGTTATGATATCTGTTATGTTCATTTTTATATATATATTCATATCCCAATAGCAAATAAAATTTGTAAACTGATTTATTTCAGAAAGTTAAAATAATTAGTTTGTCTTCATTTAAAATATTAATGCTTTTTTTTTATTGAGCCAAATGGTGCTATATTTTTTTCCTAACTATTGCCATTAATACATGTAATAAAGGTTGATATGCATTTTTGAATCAAAACACTCTTTATTATTTTTTTAAAAAATAGTTGAATTCTGAATTTATACATCTTCTATGGAATTTTTAATAAGAATTTATAAAAAAAAAAGTATTTGGCAAATATATCAATCATGTTGTGTTGCAAAACCCATACCAACTTTTGTTACAGATTGGGTGATGTACTTGGAAATCAAATCTCGTGCATGTACATCAATTACTGTAGACGGAGTAGCATTTTAAAAGGATGAATTTTTAAATTTTTCTTATTAATTAAATGTTTAGCTTTCTTTGGTATTTTGATCTCCCACAAAAACAAACAGTTTTACAAAATGCATATTGATAATTTGTAAATACCGAAAAATTTGATAGCAAAAAATTTGTAAAAACCATCAAATCAACGTTTTTTTATAGATCGTTCCATGTTTCCTAAGTATTTCCTGTGCTCGTGCAACTTGTCGATGTTCTAGTAATGGACAATAACATAATCGATAAATAATTTAATTAAGAGTTTCTTATATTTTTCATATCTCCTGTAAAAATCTCAAAAAGTCGTTATTCAGTTAACGCTATTGAGTAAACATTAACTACCATAAAATTAGGGGTATAACGCGCGCTTTAAACACAAAAATATGATCGAAATTAAGAGTACGCGTTATACGTCTTGTATAAAATTGATAGCTTCAGAAATAAAATAAAAAAAAAAAGAGATGAACCTCAAAAAGACTAGATTTCTACATAAATCTAAATACTGTTTATTTATAAGAAATAACATCCCTTATGAAGCTATAATGTTGTAGTTCTAAAAGTATACTATTTTTTTTTTAAGTTTAGGATAATACCTCGAAAAAAATGACTTTAAAATATAAGAGAATTATACGTGTGCATTTCCGGTTCCGCTCTATAAAGGAGGGTGCGTGTTATACGCCTAATACAGCTCAAAATTTTCAAAAATGTAGCTTGATAGTATAGGTGCGCGTTATACGCCGAATTTTATGGTAATCTCTTCTACCTTACATTTTAATTCCGTAGACTCTTAAAATAACAGACACATGCATTCGGATTTACATTGTTATTTTCTTTTTTATACAAACTAAGCCGTTCTGCATTGTTAACATCTAAGCAAAATCGAGTTATCTATCCCTAATTGGTCCTATCTTGTTCCCCAGTTGATCCGTCCACCCTCTGAGACGTCGCATGAGAGAGTCCGTCCCCGCTCGCCATCAGCAGCCCCGAAGGGTGGAGTCGAGCGAGGGTGATCAGACGTTGCCGAGCAAGAAGAGTGGATTATTCGGACGTGAATGTTGAACCTGCTGTGTTTTGGGTTTGTGGTTGGAAACTCGTGGCATTATACTGGCCACGCCTTACCAGGTAAGTAGAGACCTCTCATTATTATCCACAACAGACATTGTATTTACTATATCTCTTTTGATATCTTTAGACTTGAGAAATGCGTCTTGTAGTACAGGCGTAGCGGCAACTTATGGCACGCGGTACAGTGCTCAGTGGCACTCTATACACCAGGGCTCCCCAAGCTTTTATCGCCGCGGACCGGTCAACGTTTATTAATTTTAACCCCTACTGTGGGGAGAGGACTTTGATTATTTGTGTTATAGATGATTTTGATTTGCTAATTTTAATTTAATTGTATTTAAATATGTCTTCAGAATAAAATACAGCTACACCAAAAAATTAACATAAAGTTATTTTAAGTGAAATATGAAGTGATTTCCGTGGGAAGTTGCTCCAACCCGAGAGAAATAGACCACAGTAATAAAATAGGAATAATATAATGGTCTTTGAGCGGCCTGGCATTATTTTATCCAGGACTGATACGCGGCCCAGTGGTTGGGGACGCCATTTTATACTCCTCTACACAGTTGTCGGTTTTTGAAAGGATGGAAGTTGATAGTTTTGTAATGAAGCTTATTGAACTAACATCTACAGAATCATGGAAAGAAAATTTATGGAATCATGCAAAAATCTGAAAGATAACTTTAACGATAAATCGACCGCTGTTTTAAAGTATTGGATATCATTGTTGGAGAAACTTAATTCTGTAGAGAGAAAATTACATGCATTCTGCCTTCCGCTTTCGATTCTACATATCTATGCAAACAAATCTTTTCTCACATGAAAAACATTTTGAGTCTGCAAAGAAGTGGTTTAACAACTATATCGCAACAACAAGTCACATATTATACCCCTGGTATTGCGATATGAAGTAGAGGGGTGCAGGGACAAAAAGTTCGCATTAAAGTATTTTTTTTTTTACTTAACTGTATTGAAGGGGAATACTTACATTTTATGTTGTTTATTTCTTTTTTTTTTATATAAATATGTTTAAAAAATACATGACACATGTATAATTTTAATTTTTTATAATTATATTTTTATGTTAAATATCTTTAAATGATGGAAAATTAATGCGTGATGATACTCTAAATCTATATTCTTGACCTCTATTCCCTAAATCTACATGCATTATCGCAGAAATCGAAATGTTTCAAATATTTTAAACTGTGCTGCGCCTTGAATCATATTGGTAGATTGGCTTGGCACAACATTAGCAACTAAAAGGTTGCCGATCCTCTCATAAAAGTATAGGAATTTCGATAAGTTTCCAAAATTGTTAGTTTTTTAAAAATTACTGTGGATATCCATGACTATAGATGCTATGCTCTGGATTAACTCCACAGAGTGATTATTGTTCAATGGTTATTAAGAGGCTCTCTTGTTATGCGTTGGGACCCATCTTTAAATACTATTTACCGTCGTTTTAGTGGGTGCTTGGGACAAGATAGTTTAGTTAATTTTCGTATTTATATAAATGTATTTTATATAAAAAGAGCTTTATGAAGTTTGTCCGTTTAAAATTTGGATGAACACAATAAGACATTACAAAATATAGCCTTGAAATGTTTATTCCAAATTGCAGCTTTTTAAAAGTCCTTGAATGTAATTTAAATTTTTCTTCGTCATTTCTGATTTGTTCTATCTGTTGTCGAGATAAATTAGATGCTTGAATAAGTACTTGTATTTGCTTATATTTTTTGGTCAAGTATACCGATTTGATCTATGGAATACATATCGCCATCCGTAAACTATAATACATCTCAAAGTTCCATTTTCTTGTATTGGACAGTAACATTTTGCAAATTCAAAATTTTAGAATCCGGATACGACTGAAAAATTGTAATTGGTTTTAATTTACTTACATGTCTGAGCTCCTAAAAAAATTCGTATGATGCTATCGATAAAACTGCAGAATTGTTGTTTTTATATGCAATCCAGTGAATTATCACATTCTCCTGTGCAAAACTATAAAAAGTAGGGCCAGTGGCGCACACAGGGGGGTCCGAACCCTCCCCCCCCAAAGCCCTTGATTTTTTTCCGATTGATTGTAATTCTAAGCATATAGTACGTAACATTTAATTAAGTATTTGTTATTAATGATTAATTTTATTATTTAATGCTAATTATTTATTCAATAATTAGTTTTTTACTGTATTTTGTTACCGAAAATCGACAAAATCAAAAGGAGCATGATACACAAGAATGGTGAACTTTCGAACCCGGACCCTCCCCCTTGAAAAATTTTTGTGTGCGCTACTGTGTTGGGCTAAATACAAATGATTTTTTTTCTTGCAGATTAGAATCAGAATCAAGTGTAATTGAATTAACCTCTCAGATAAGAATAACAATGATGCTTTTTGTACATTTAACTCTAAGTTTTGATAAGAATATATGTTTTGTGTGATTTAATAATATTACTCTTCCAAATCAAAGTTTGGGTTGGGGGAAACACATAACACATCTTAAGAAATTGCTTTTGAATAAGCTATTTTTGAAAACTACAAAAATTTTCTGAATATTTTAGAATTTCTATTAAAAGATCTAAAAATAATTTTTTTGAATTCTTTTTTACATTGTTTCGTTAAAATAGTCTTTACGAAACAGATTTATTTCGAATGAAAAACAATTTCAAAAATAACTCTTGGGAGAAAATGAAAACAATCATCAAGGTACTTTATTATTATTTATCCAATCATATGGAACATATGGAGCTTAAAATAGTTACTCGCCTAACGAACATTTGGACAATCACCACCTTTAGAAACATTAAATATTAACTGTCTCATAGTGCTCTCTTTGAATTTTTTAATGAAAACTATTTGCATGTTTAAATACGGAAATATGTTTGCATGTTTATATAAGGTTTTAAAACGGAAGAATTTTTTTTTTAGTTTACGCGTAAAAATGTATGAGATTTCTTTTTTCCCTTTTTTTTGCACATTTAATGTACTGAAATAATCTTTTATAATTCAATCATGTGGCATATTCGCTAATGAGTGCTAAAGAATTTAGAAATGGTTTTATGTACAAGGGATTCTAATTATGTGAGCACATTAAAATGTTTTCTAAATTCAAACGAATGCTTGTTAAGAACAGGTTTTCATAGAAAAACATTTTTACGAAGATGACAAAAAGATATAAATTATTTTAAGCTAAGAAAAGGTGGTATGTATTTTTGAATCAAAGCAACATTTATTTTTTTTAAAAAAGTTTAATTTAGAATTAACACATTTTTCAAGGAATTTTCAATAATCATTCATAAAAAAAACATATTTTACGAATATGAATCATATTTGTAGAAAACCTACACCAACTTTTGAATCAAATTTCGTATGTGTTCATTCAACTACTGTAGGAGAAGTAACATTTTAAAGTCACCACAAAAATGTTAAAATTTTTCTTTAAAAAAGGAAATGGGGTTAGGTTTTTTTATAGTATTTTGAGCACGAAATCTCTTTTTTATGGGTTAAAATACATATTTAATTTAACAAATAGTTCTTTTTTTTGTAAATCACACCATGTTCTCTTAATTTTACCTCAGGTATATTTTTTACAAAATATGTCTTCGTCCAATGCTCTGTTTCCAAAAATAATACGAGAGAAAAATCATTATTTTTTTTTTATTCAGCAAACCACCAATAATATTTTTACTCTAAATATTATTCTATTTCTTAATAATTAAAGGAAACAAATGAAATATGGAGTGTTCCGTTTCTATAACTGATAAAAAAAAGATTACATTTCTTTTTAATCTCAAAAGATCAATATTGAATTAACTGCGATTAGCACTAGTTAATCTTTGAGCACTATGGTTCACGGGGAAAAGTCAAGGAATTTTGGTGAAAAGGCAAATAAATACATGCGGAGAATCTTTCCTAATCGTCCGGATTGCTCATTCGAACAACTTTTTATCAGTGTTTCTTCATCCTCTGAACTCCGATAAACACTATCTGCATCCCTAGAAGCGCAGAAATATTTTTTTATCTTTTTTGTTCCTGAACGTATCATTAATACAAAATAATATGGCTGCAATAGCACAGTGGTTATGGTCACGAGATTTTGGCTGGCGTGTCACATGAGTTCGAGTCCTATAGTTCAGTTGGAGACCCTCCCTCTGTGACTTGAAGTTCTCCTTTTGGCGTGGTGCGGTAGTTTGGAGAGGGAGAGTGCCATTGCATGTGTCGTCCTCGACACTTGACCTTCGTTCTAAGTGACGAGATCCATCGTTAACAGTGGCGTAACGTACACCCCACAACCCCCGCATTGTGTGGGGCAGGGTTCTAGGGGGCTCCAGGCCTGACCGCCGCCAAGTACCTACCCTTTGTAAAATCCACAATTTGGAGGCCCAGGACCTGAATTTGCAGGGGGGACCAAATGTTCTCCGTTGTACCACTGTCTTGTATGCACGTCATTAATAAGCACATTCAATATAAAATAATAAAACCTTAATGAGATATAAAATGGCATGAGTACCCATGGTTTAATAGATCTATATTTCACAAAAATGTGAACCGTGACGATTTCGTCTATATATTTCGGCGTTTTTCAGAGCAAAATTTTTGCTTGCTTGTTTCGAAGTCAAAAAGGGATACACCTGATTATTCTTTGTAAAAAAATCCAGATGAGAAAAAATAGTTGTATATCTGACATTTCTTCCATATAATTTGTAAAGCTTTTTTTAACTCTAAAACGAAAGAACTCCATTAACTTAAATAATCCTCTTTTATCCCTTTATAAATGTGTGTGTGTGTGAATTATGTGACCAAAAACACCTGAATGAGGTTTTAAGTAAATATTATTAATTGTATTCATAAGATATTTTCGGATATTTCTCCTTATAGTGCTGCCCGAGCTGCATAGTTTTACATGTTTGGAATGAATTCTGAATTGAGAAAATTTATGGAACATTTAATAGTACAAAATATTTTAATATTGGAAAGATTCCAAAAAATCTCGGGCTTTTTTGCTTTAATTATTCTAATTTTGTAATATCAAATGTTTTTTAAAATAACAGTTTTAATTGTGAAAAATGGCCCATTACTGCTTAATATGAAAACACCCCTGAAAAATTTCTAATTATTATGATAATTACGTCCATAACTAATTTAGTTAACATTGCATGTGTAATGTATCAAGGAAAAAGTTAATTTTTATGTTTGTTTATATACTATTCATGCAGGTTTTCATCAATAAAGAATTTAATATTTAATAATAATACTTTTGTTTTTTTTTATAATCTTAACACTTCAGCCGAGTGCTACAATAAAAATAAGAAAATTAATTAACTCTCTCTCTCTCTCTCTCTCTCTCTCGAGAGAGAGAGAGAGAGATTAATGTGGTTTATTTTTTCTTGTTTAGTCTGGGATTTACCAAATGACTGAAAATTAAATCAAATTACTCATAACTGTAAGGCCACCGATTTTTTTCACAATTCCTTTAAAACTATTTCTGCTTATTTTGTCTTTATTCCTCACATATTTTTCGGCCAGATTATTTTTTATAAATCATGCTGTATTTCTACTATTTTAAATTTCTTTTATTCTTTACTTATTCATTTCATTTCATACAAAATCTTTGTAAAACACACAATACAAAAATATTTTACAAGCACGAGAAACATCGGGTAATTCAGTTAACATTTAATAGTTAACGAACTAGTCCGTCAGCATAAACTGAATTATTTTAAATTCCTACTATTAGTTAACTCTGTCCCTATATTTATTTATTTATATATCTTGTTCCAATTTTCAATCGTTCATATGTAACTTTCTTTTCATCGATTCAAGTTCAAACTCATTTATTTGACCTTGTAGTGGATGACACTTGATGTTAACACTGCACAGTAAAAATTTCATAATTACCGAAAAAAAATCCCCTTTTTTATGGCCCATATCATTGAAAAGATTGCCTTCAAATTTCACATCTGTTAAAAAATTAGTTTTTAAGATATTTGAAGTTTTATGAGCTATGCCGTTGGTTTCGGTTTCATTTTGAAGCATTTTTCCGCTCTTAAATTGAATTAATTAAAAATATTTTCGAGCCCAATGATTTCTTTTAGTGTGAAATGATTATTAATTCCAATTAATTTTCATTACTAAAAGCATTTCTGCTTAATTATGTTTTGAGTTTTTTAAATTCTCATAATTAATTAAGATTAATTTCATGGCCAATTTTTACTTTAAAAATAGTTTATAACTTAAATGCTTTATCATTAATTTTTCCTGTAGAGAAAATGCCATGTGCAAAGCGTTCTTAGGTTTCTGTGAGAAACAATATTTCGAAGAGATGGAATACTTCTGAAAATGATGTATTTAAAAATCAGTCGTCAGCTGATACTGCAATTAGACTTCCGAATACAAATATTCTAAATTCAATAGCTACAGAAAAACTGAATATTTCCTTGATGTACCAAACTAAATTATACTAAACATATTGTAGTACTATATTTTTTAGTATTTTAAAGTCGTACGACAATACCTAAAACTTCCTAAACGGCCTCAATTAAAAGCTGAAAAATTAAATTTTATGAAAAAAACCTGGCTATTTTTAGCTTAAGTTAGTATCATTATTATTTTGTATATAAATGCTTTGTGTTTCAAAACTTTTGTAAAAATTAGATTAAGCTGAATAAACTGTCGTCTTAACAAATGCTATCAATGTTATGCAAAAATATTTTTTGAATTAAAAATATTACTTTCAGTCATATTTAAGTAAAATGGTGTTTTAATGTAGAACATACATTAAAAAATAACGTATTAAAAATCAAAGCTTTACGTGCATTATAATTTTTTGCTTTAGGCCTTGACAAACTTTAAATGCATTTTTCTAAGACTTACAATTTTGAAGATATAAGTGTTTTCTAATCCCCAAGACTTTTTTTCTGTTCAAGATAGAACCTTGAAAGTTTTTGCATTACTCCCAAATGTATGTTCTATAAAAGTTAGTATGGATTTATATATAGGGCTGAGATCTCTAGTTATTTTTTAAAAAAATGCTAAAGTTGATATTTTTAAAATGTTCGTGGTTTTTACAGGTTTTTCTAGAAAAAAATTATTAAAAATCAACAAAGGAATAGATTTTCAAATCCATACTAACTTTCGTTTGTAATAATCTAAGAAACATAAACAACTTAAAATGACTAAAAAAATTTAAAAATTGAGTATCTTATAAAAGTTTGAAAAAACTTTAAAAATTCCCAATTTTCTAAAATAGTAAAAGAATGGCTGGTCAAACTGACTTTTTAATTCCAGAATCAGATAAATAATATAATCTAAATGTAAATCAGAAATTATTTGTACTGTAACTGTCTCCAAAAAATGTTTTTGAAAAAGGGTACTGTGTAGTCTTAATACAGTATTTTCAATTAATTAAAATTTAATTCATTAATTAAGTTTTATTCTTTAATTTCAAATTTATCTCCTGCGTTATTTCTAACGAAGTTACAAATAACTTCAAATAATGGTGCCAGTATGTTATTCTAACAAAGGAGTTGACTTAATTTTTTTTTTATGGTATAGTACTTGTTATATCTATAAACCATGGGATAAAGCGCAGTGTTTATCGGACCAAATAAAATATTTATAACGTTGTGTGAAGAATATTAAAATGATTGAATTATAATACAGCGTTTCTCAAACTGTAGGGCGCCCCCCCCCTTGCGTAACAACTCTACGAGGGGCCGCGAGCATATTGAAAAGTCGAAAACAAAAGATAATTTACTGAAAGTAAACAAACAAAATACTTTCTGATATAATAAAATATAAAATACACTTTACACACACTTATATATAATAACACTTATAAATGTATCAGTACTATATAATATTTTTTTATTATTAATTTAACAATTCTAAGTTAAGAACAAGTTTGTTAAGTACCAATGACCCCCCATGGACTTGTATTAACACTTATCATGATAATTTGTACCGTTTATAATTAATTTCTTGACTGCTGATTAAAAGTTACGCGACTTGCTCCCGAATGCCCCCGTTTTCTACGTAGAAGCGCTTATGTTGATGTTTTTTGGGGGGAAGGAGAGGGAAAAGAGAGGAATAAATAAACAAAAAAAAAGTATCCTTAGCAAACACTGTCAAGGTCCTTTTATTGCATTCCAAAGCCTTCGGAATAATTTTATGGATAGCATTGCACATAAAAGATCGTACTTCAGAAAGACGTATATATACGTCCAGAAGATTAATTCTTTGACTGAGTGAGACGTTTATATACGTCGGTGGCACGTAATAGGTTAAAGTCGTACTGTAGTTTTAGTGTAAAAGTATAGTATTGTTGAATTCAATACAATGTTATTGTATGGAGGTGGGCGCGATGAAATTGTTTATTGAATACTGGGTCGCGAATATTGAAAGTTTGAGAAGCACTGTCATAATAGTTTAGCAGGAGTGGGCAAACTGTGCCGGCTGAGATTTTTTTGTGGCTCCTCAAGACAATCAGAGAATTCTTTTTTGAATCGAAATTTCTTACCCTTGAGTGATCATAGATTCGTCTTGTACTTAAAGAAAACATAATTCCTTTATTCCTGTGTTAGGAAAACAAAATACCTGAAAGTGTTTCTATTGAGAAATCCTCTGCAGAGTTTGGAGGACGTGATAACAGCATCTCAGTATTTTTAAAAAAATTGACCTAAATTGAATTTGCTGTGTTATCCCATTACTGCTGATTTTTTTTTTATTGAAAACAATTATAAAATCCCCGTGCACCACAAACTATCACACAGGGCTTACAGAAGTAAGTATTAAACACACATTCAAGGGAAATAAACAATTAAAAAAAATGAAGTAAAGAAGGATTACAAACAGTTACAACAAATTTACAGAAATTTTTGAAAGCACTTCTGGTGGAAAGAAGTTGGTGAAAATTCGGTGGCCAATTAATGTTAAGTCTCTTGAACGCCAGTCTTATGATCTTTCTCTCTCTGACATACTTGGAACACAGAAGGATTACATGTTCTACATTTTCTCCTCGGCACCAATATTACAGTCACAGAAAGATGAAGGAGCTAAATTAAATTTGTTCAGGTAGCTTTTGAAATTACCATGACCAGTGAGAAATTGGGTTAATTTGTAGTTAGTGTAAAAATGATGACATGATAGTCTCTTATTAATGGTGGGAAAAAATTTCTTTGTTATGCTCCCCTTATTAGAAATGAGATATTCTTGGTTCCAAGACGTCACCATTCTTTCTTTCGTGATCTTCTTGTAAAACGATTTAGCAATATTAACGTCAATGTCAATTTTGCGCTTGGTTGCAGCTTTTGCAAGCCAATCGGCTCGCTCATTTCCAAGAACGCCCGTGTGTCCGCGGACAAATGCAAAATCTATTGAGATGTTTTTATCTCTTAGGCTTTTAAGTTGCTTTTGGATCTCGACGATTATATTGTTAGATGAAGAAATACATTGAAGAGAATCCAAGGAGGAAAGAGAGTCAGTACAGATGAGATATTCTGAGATGACACTATTTTGCTCAATGATCCATTTAACGGCGAAATTTAAACATACTGCTGATTTTGATACAGCACTTGAGAAGTTACAACTCGAACGTATTGACGTGAGTGAAGGAAAAAGTTTAATGTTACGACATTCATTTCTTCTTCAATGACACGACAACCCAGGATGGGCCTTGACAATCCTAAGAATTCCATTCCAGGCTCTGTCCTGCTCTTAGCTTAACTTTTCAAATCTCTGACATTGATAGTTCTTTGTCTTGACACTGACCTAATCTTTCGCTAGGCAATCGAGAGATACACCTGAATCTTATTCTTTCTCTTTTTCGAGTACCATATGGTCTGGCTGCAAAGATCATTTTCGTTATTTGATTGTCGTCTAATCTTATCAGGTGTCCTGCCCAAAATTTGCAACTATTGCAATGAATATTGTATTTCAATTAATATTATATTATATTGCAACAAATCTAACAATTTATGGTCCTTAACAATTTTATTAATATTTCTAAGTTGGGCTCTTCTTTTCCAAATGTTATCTCATTTTGAGACTTCAAAAATGATTGTAAGGACTCTACCAGTACTTTCTCCTTGTCTCTCTTAGTCGTTGTCTCTGTTTCTGCAGCATTTGTAAGAACGATCTTGACAATGATTTGTAAATGAGTAGTTTTGTTTTTCTGCTGATTAAATTAGATTTTAAGATGCTATGACATTAGCATTTACAAATTTTTGTCAACTGAGAAATTTCCACGTATGACGAAATTTGCTGGCTATAAGTTTGTGACCATAACCACTGGGCTACCTGGACCCGAGTTTCATCTTTGATTTAATATAATGGCAACTCTATTAGAATAGTTTAGATCTTATAATTTCAATCAAAATATTTTCCGGATTTATTTATATGAATTTTTTTATTAATTTTATTAATATACTAAATATGTAATTATAGCTTTCAAATTTGTAATGTATAAATTTTATAAATGTGCATAGATTTTAACTTGAAATGTAAATATTTTTATGTATACTGAAATGTTTTCATTTTACACGATTTGCTCCTTTGAAGTACGTAGAAAATACAGGGTCTTTACAAGGAGCATTCACTATATGGCATAGATATATAGTTTGCATTTTTCTGCAAAAAACTGTCTTATGATGCTTTGGAGAAAAGAATATTCTCTATCAATTTACATGGCATTTTTTTTGTCATGTACTCATTTCACTATTTCTCTGAACAGATTACGCAAGAAAATGAGATAAAAAATTTTTAGACGCAACTTGGAATTTAAAGGTTATGGAGCATCAATTACGTTGTGTACTATTTTTATTTTTTTCCTGTTGTTCACCTCAGGTTATCTATAATTCGATATATAGATCACAGAAAATAAAATAAAGTTGATAATTGCTGACTGGTATTTAGCTCAAGCAGACTTAGATTTTCAAGAAATTTTACTAAAATACAAGTAAGGTAAGAATTAATAATGTTTTAACTCATTATTTAGTTATGCTTAATCTCAGAATATTAATATGTAAAGAATTGATATATTACAATTTTTACATAATTTAAAAAGAGGGTGTATAATATTCAAGTTTTGAAAATATCCGTATCAAATATCTTTTTAAACGTGTCATATATTTTACTTGAATTTCATATTTTATTATTTTATTTAATTATTTATAAATTCAGTTTATTCTTTACCAAAAATTTAATAATATACGTGAATTTAACAAGATGATAAGTATAATTTGAACTAATTCTTCATTAATAACTCAAAGAATTAGATTACGTTTGGTACCGTGTTTTTGCTAATGCGTATAAATGAATAATTTTTGATATGCATATTTAGTGTCATTTAATTTAGAATATGCTTATAAAATTGTTTTAAGAATATTATTACAAGAAATATCATTTACATATAATTTTTAGTAAAAAAAATGAAGACAGAATTTCAAAACATTCTCTTTTTATAAAAAAAAATGCTTTTTATAACATTATTTTGCCTATATATAGATAAGACTTTGGAGTTTTGAAAAATTCACTTTATTTTGAGAGTTACGATCAATTAAAATAATGATGGACATTTTTTGTTAAAATTTATCTACTCTTATGTATTAAAATTTGAATAAATCCACTCCTATATAAATTATATGTTTCAAAAATCCTAGTCCAAGTTCTGTACAAGAGTATCAAACATAAAATGTCAAAATAATATCATTGTGGAAGCATTTTTCATAAAAGGAGAATGTTTTGAAAATACGTTATTCTTTCTTTTTTGCCAAACTGCATTTAAAAGGTATTAGACTACGTTCGAAATCATGATTTTGCAAAAGCGTACAAATGAATAGTTTTTAATATTTAGTACTTCTTAGATTAGAATACGCGTATAAAATTGTTTTCAGATTAATAGTACAAGAAAAAATTATTTAAATGCAATATTTTGGCAAAAAATGAACATAGAATTACCTATTTTCAAAACATTCTCCATTTACGAAAAATGCGTCTATAACGGTAATATTTTGATTATAAATAGCTATGTCTTCTCCAGACAGCCTGAACTAGGGTTTTTGAAAATTTCACATTACTTCCAGAGTTACTATCAATTGAAATAATAATCGGTGTTTTTTTTGTTTTTTTTTGCTAAAATTTTTTCGTTTTGATGTATTAAAGTATGAATAAACCCACTTCTGAGTTATATATTTCAAAATTCCTAGTGCAGAGGTCTGAGCTATATATAGAAAAAAAATTATTATTGTAAAAGAAGTTTTCATAAAAGAGGATTGTTTTGAAAATAAATAATTCTATATTCATTTTTTTAGCCAAAATATCGAATTTAAGTAATTTTTTTGCTGTAATGATATTCTTAAAATAATTTTTACACGTGTATTCTAATCTAAGCTGACACTTAATATTGAAAAAAAATTCGTCTGTACGTTTTTGTAAAATCAAAGCTCTGAATGTAGTCGGATATCTTAAATAATTTTATTTATAGAAATATTCTTAAAAAAATTTATATGTGTAATTTCTTACTCAAGTGACACTTAATATCAAAATAATTATTAATTTTTATACGGTTTTTCAAAATCAATGTTCGAAACGTAGTCTGTCACTTTAAATCCATCTTAAACTCAAACATCATATCATTGTATTGTGAGTACAAGTAATCCGTCCACTTCACTCTTCTTGGAAATATGGAAGATTCATTTCCACATTTTTAAAAATTATTTCTGAATTCAAACATAGACAAATGTAGGGAAGTAAAAGCAATTTATAACATAAAATGCATGTATAAAGTATTAAATATATGTAGTATTCTCGCTCGCACACAATTTATTTTACGAATTAATTAATTTACGTGTTTAAACAGTTAATATTATTTAATAAAATTCTTGCTTGAAATAAAAATTCGTAACCAAAAGAGTAGTTGTTTCTGATTAATTACGAACTCAAATTTATAAATTTACTATGTTATTTATCGAAGTGTAATTGAATTTTTATCTTAAAATTGTCAAACTAATTCGAAATAAAAAATAATAATAAAATAATAGTAAATTGGATAATATTTAAACATATAAAAAAGATGTATTTGTTATTTTTAAATTGGTCTATACTAACTTTTTATTATTTTATTTTAATCAAGATAACATTTTAGAGATAAACAATTATTCTGAAATCCGGTAAGTTTGACTTTCTGTGGTATAATGAGAGAGAGAGAGAGAGAGATGCCCATTATTTCTACTATAGACACATATATTATTTCACGATTAGACGATACATTATACATTAAACGATTTATTATTTCACAAAATTAAAGTAATACAATTAATTTTTCAGAAATTTCTTTTGGAACGGTTTGTCTACCACGTTACCCCAATTATTGGAATTAATTATCAACGTTCCGATTATTCTATTAAGTAATTAATTATAACTTTAAAAATAAGTAGTGATCAATACAGTATATTTATTTTTTAAAATAGTTCTAATAAAATTTAAAACTATAATATCTATGTTTTTTATTACTTTAGTTGTTTATTTAAGATATGTTAGTTTTGTAAAGAATGTATTCATAAAAGAACCAAGTCTGCTTAGGACATATAATAAAGTTAAATATTTCAGTTTATAATATAGTAATAACATGTTTTATTTTCAAGATTTAATAACGAAAAATCTTGGAATATTAAGATGAATGCATAAATATTTAATACTCACACGGCGTTTTTAAATTGTAATCTGATATTGTTCTTTAATGCTAAAAGGAAAAAAACAGAGAAATGTGCTTTGTGTGAGCTATTAGGAATAACATTATGTAGAAATTACAAAGCCTTTATTAATTAACTCTGTTAAGTTTACTTTTTAAAAGTTTATTTCACTGCCTATAGTTTTAATCTTTCTGTAGATTCTACTTTTTTCCAACGTAGTACCTTAGTAGTTTTTTTCTATATTTCGTTTATGTAACAATACAGATAATTTAAGTATATTACATTTTTTGGTTTTTTTCCCTGTAATTTAAAACAGCATTTTTGGACGCTGTTAGAAGTGGAAACTAATACTTTAAATGTTATTTTCTTTGAGAAAAACGTCCTAAATCAATATCACACTTTTTACGAGGATCTAACATGGAGTAAAAAAAGTATTTAGATTTACGATTATTTTTAGCTTTTGGAATTATTTAGCTATGGCTTGCATAGTTTTACCACTTTTTGTTCAGATTATTGAATCATTCTACAGTGGTGGCAAAAAGTTCTGAACACACTCATTTTTTTTGCGTAATTTTTGTGTTTGACTTCATTTTTCGTTATGAAATTATCGCACTATCTTAAATTTTGTTATTGATTTTAATGTATTTTTTCATGCTGATTTCAAATCTGCTTGTGGATTTCATCTAAAGTAAATAGTTTCACTTATATGTTGAAAAAACCTTGACAAGAAAGCACAAGGTCACTGTAAGAATGAGTGAGTGTGTTTTCCACCAATGAAATGCTCCGTTATTTCAACCAATCAGAGAGCAGTAGCGATAAAGGGTTGAAAGAAAAAGGTGAAACGTGGTTTATTGTATTGAATGCAGTTGTGTAGTTGTGGAAAATAGTGTATTGAAAGCAATTTGAAGTGCGTTTGTGGAAAATATTGGAATTATGGCTAAATTTTCATATCTGCCTGAGAATAAAAGGTACAAAATAATACATTTGAAGGAAGAAGGTTATTCTACGCGCCATATTGCTGCTAAAGTACCATGTGACCTTTCTAATGTTGTGAGAACTTTGAAAAGATTTTCTGAAACAAATTTTATTGCGGACAGGGGGTGATCAGGATGACCAAGAAAAACATCTTTACGTGAAGACAGGTTATTGCACAGAATTTTACTTTCAGACAGAAAGTTTAATTCCTCGCAAATTTTGAAACAATGGACTTTGACATCAAATGTGAGTGTGTGCCCAAGAACTGTTAGAGGAAGACTGATGGAAATAGGGTTACGAGGCTGTAAAGCGCGCCCAAAACCATTACTAACTGAATTTCAACTCAAGAGGCGATTGACGTGGGCAAGGGAACATTCATTATGGACTATTAAAGACTGGGAAAAGGTAATATTTAGTGACGAGAGTCAGTTTTGTATTTCTGGCAACCAAAGTAGTGCCTATGTAAGACGACGCACTCATGAGGAATTCAGCCCTTAGTGCCTGAAGCCCACAGTAAAGTACCCGACAAAAGTGATGGTATGGGGTTGCATGTCTTCTCATGGTGTTGGAAGACTTCACATCGTTAGCGGAACAGTGAACGCCATGGAATACATTGAAATACTATAAAATAAGTTGCTACCAACTGCGAGAGATCTTTGGGGGAATCAGTCATGGATTTTTCAGGACAATAATGTCCCTTGTCATCGTGCAAAGGTAGTCCAGAAATGGTTGAAAGACCATACTGTGAATAGAATGAACTGGCCAGGACAGTCTCCCGACCTTAATCCGATAGAGAACTTATGGTTTAAAATCGGTTACGAAATTTCAAAGAAAAAACCTTCAAACAAACGTGAATTAATTGAAGCTTTAATATTTTCCTTCACCCATATTGTCACGAAAGATCTTCTTTTGAAATTGGTGCATTCCATGCCAAAAAGATGTAGAGCCGTAATTAAAGCAAACGTCTGGCCCATAAAATATTGATTTTCTAACATGTGACAACAATGTAATTTTCAAAATGCTTATATTAAATATACCGTATTTGTCAATTTTCGTGTTATTTTTCTTTGCATATTATGCTATTCTATATTGTTTTATTCTGCACATATTTCACATTATTGTGTTCAGGCAGCTTTACTACAAAAAAATATTTTAGTCATTAAGAAACTAGTAGTAGATTTGAAATCAGCATAAAAAATACATTAAAATCAATAACAATATTTAAGATAGTGCGATAATTTCACAACAAAAAATGAAGTCAAACACAAAAATTACTCTAAAAAATGAGTGTGTTCAGGACTTTTTGCCACCACTGTATTTATTTTAAGTCGAGGTTTGCTTTTATTTTACTCCTCAGGCCGGAAGTCCGTGAAATTATTTAATTAATATTATGTGAGCTCTATCAGTTTGTCAATCACCCTGTATGAGTTAAGCCTTCCAGGAAGTCTTGAAATAAATGAATTTAAAATGAAGCCTGACAACATAACTATTATTAGCAACGTATGTTTTCTATTTATATAAACGTCATGTTATTTTTAATATGCAATTTTAAAGAAGCATAAAACAAAAGTACATTCATGAGAACGAATATAATTCAGTCGAATAACTATTAAAAGAAATTTAATAAATGTAAACATGCATTTTGAGTATTGCTCAATGACGAGTATAATTACTGACGATCAACTAAACATTTATGCTAAGATTATTCACAGACATATGTCTTGATATTCATTCTGCCCCACCATGGTACTTTTCATATAGATGAATGACATTACATATTAAATCCATGAAATTATAAATCACCCATGATATTGATCGGTTTATTAACCAGAATTACAGTGCCATTATGTTAGTTAATGGTCTTCACATAAAATGCGAAGTAGGTCTCATGCAGAAGTTTAAAAAAACAAAATCGTGATCGATTAGTTTCAGGCGATTGGTGCAGATTATTCTTCAGATGAAGAACATGCCTTATACTGAAATATGTTAAATTCTCTTGGCCATTTATTGCCAATGCTTTTAAAAAGTATTTGTGAGGGAAGAAAAAAGTGAATTGCTTTAACGTGTGGAACACTCTTTGGCATTATAGAGGTTAATTTAGAACATGGCAAGATTTAGCGCTTGATATCATACCATTTTCAATTCTGTTCTATGTCGTGACGAATAATGCGCCACCGACATTTAAATTATACATGATTTCCTGTATTATATTCCTTCAATTGGATGTGGCAAGAAAGATAGCTTTCATTCACCCCCAGCGGTAAAGAGTCTTGTCAGACCTATACGCAATACCCGGAGGTTCGTGGTTTTTTACTCCTCTTACCGTTTTTAATGTTATAATCGTTTCTTATAATGAAGGCTTCTAATACATTATCATCTTGAAAATGTTCTTTTATACCTGAATGGTATACTTGATTTAGTTTTTGAAAAAAATCATTAAAGGCTTCATTTTTTTAAAAAAATATGGAACGTATTCTTCTCAAAGACCGGCTGGGTAAAATGGTGCAGCAATGTATTTATCGTATGTTATACTTGCAACCGTTACAATTTGCTAGAAAATGAGATTTATGTGAAAAAAAATTAGCCCGTTCAAGATAATGTTCACACATATGTAATCACGCGTTTCTTCCTCCAGGGCCCAAGGTATCATACATGTGATTGCGCTTTCTCTGCTCTGAGGCCCATGATCACGCCGGTGTGAATTGAGTTTGGAACGTTTTTATATTAATTTTTACAAGGCACTAGATGGCGGTTGAAGTCCACTTTTTTTAACAATGTTTTACAGAACTTTAAACTCAATATGTGCTTTCGGCTTTGAATTTTTTAAAATAGATCTGGAATATTTATGAATGTAAACAATTGCATATATTTAACTCTTTCGAGAGAATCGGGCATTTAAAAGTTCGTGATTTATTGCGCTTTGGATTTCTGTTTATATTTTGATTAAGTTGAAAGCTTATTAGTTTATTGGGTATCAGACATTCATAATAATAATTTCAATATTTATTTTATTTTTGATTATTTTTTATTTTTTTCAGTATTAGAGCAATAATTTTTATTCTCAAAAAGGTTTAAAAAGCAGATATTCATAAAACAAACGTGATGACTCATTTTTAACGAAAAAAAGAGAATCGTTTGTTCTTACTGATTCATTTTTAATTTAGTAAGAACAAACGATTCTTTTTCGTTTTTATCGTAGCCAGAGTTATCATAACCATAAGAACATAAAACATAATACTAATGTGATACTAAGAAACCTATAAGGATTAATTAAAAATTGTTTTAAAAAAGATACATTAGCTGTTTTTTAAAAGTTTTGTATCAGTTCAAGCCTAAATAAGTTTATTTGAGAGAAAATTTATCGTTTGGGATTTGCCAGATAGTATCTTATAAGTTTTGCGTCTATTTTATTTTAATCATCATGGCGAAAATAGTAAAAAGAATACTTTTGCTTACTAAAATGAAAAAATTTGTTTAAACTTCACAATTTTTTTTAAATATAACGAAAATTTTTGCACTGTATATTCAGATATTATCAATGATAGTTTAATTATTTAAATTTTAGCTTATTTGATTGCATTAAAGATTTTATGTGAATTTTTAAATGAAATTAGGCTTAACAGTGAAATACGAGCAACAGATTGAAAGAAGGATTGCATTTTATACATTTAATAATGAATACATTAGCAAATATTAGAACAGCTCTTTTCGAATCGCTTCGTTTTTTAAAAACAAGATTTCTTTGAAGGTATAAGTAAATAAGTTTAAAATTATATAAATTTGTATTTACTTTTTATCAAACGTATTGATTAATACTGCATATTTTATTTCAAATATATAATTCTATAATAAAAGAAAACAGATTCGCGAGTTTCCATATAAAAAACTTTTAAACTATTCTGAATGCACTTATTATTATTATATTTTTATTATTATTATATTTTTATTATTATTACTTTTTCTAATTCATAGCAAAATATTTGGCTGATAATAAATTCGTGTAATCCATGTTATTTGTGTGTTTCTGTTAAAATAACTAATAACATTTTAAGAAATCAAATAATAAAGTTCATGTATGATTTATTTCAATTCTTATAGAAAAGTTATTCATCAGTTATTTAATCGAATTTTTCTGAAGTATATATTGAGTTTATAGTCTCAATATTTTCATTATTTGAATAGAATTTTATGAGTATTAGTTACATTTGATTTTCTAACCGATCTCTTACATTTCTATGAATTTTTTAATTAATGAAATTCCAAGTAAAAAAACTTGCTAACTTTTATATTTTCAACAACCATTATTTATAATCAAAAATTGCACATTTTGTATCAAACTTTTAGTTAGAATAAATGAATTTATTTAAGAATTTGAAATACTGAAATTGAAGGAAATTTGAAGATTTCGAGAGTAGTATTTTAAATAAATATGGCATATAATGGTGGTGACTTTAGAGTGTTAGACTATTACAAAATGCGTTATTATTATGTGTTATAACAATTTGTAACACATTACATAGAAATTATTTGTTAAAAATTAGGGCAATTTTTTTTAAAAAATTTTATACAAATTTCACGTAAAAAGGAATACTGTAATAAGAGTATTCGTGTATGTTGTGTTTGTGTAAATTAAAAATAAATATTAAGCAAAAAAGAAAGAAGCGAAAATTAAAACAAAACAACAACAATAAAACTAAGAAAAGCTTATTGAGGACTTCGAATATTTATTTGAGGACTTTTATTCTTTAAAAAAAAAGAGAAGAAAACCCATGATTTGATGTGGAAATAAAATTCTGGTCTGATTTATTTGAAATTTTTTGATAATCTTTGATGGCTTTATTTTTGTAATTATTAAATACATAGTTTAGGAAAATGTGTTAAAAATAATACTCTACTCTTGATGAATAATCTTTGATAAAATTCTTTTGGTTATCGAAACGACTTTTAATCATTTGCTATTTTTCAATTCCTACTATTAATTCACACTCTTTATATATTTATTTATTTGTTTATTTTTTTATCTTGGTGGAACTTTCAATCGTTAATAAAATACATTTTAAAGCGCTCAATTGAGCTGAAATTTTTCATACATGATTATTTTGGATGACAATGCAATAATTTAATTATAATTAATAAAAATTAATTGAATAAAACTAATTATTTAAGGAATTATAGATACAGAGCCACGTTGGCGACTTAGCGACCCTTTTGGCGACTTGTGTCAAAACTTGAAAAGGTTTTTTTCTCACGTTTTAAAGCATTCAGTTGAACTAAAGTTTTATAGACACGATTGTTTGGGATGACAATACGATACTTAATGATACTTAATAAAAATTAATTACCACTTAATGTTGTGATTCTGTCACATATATATATATTTACATTAATTGTAACTATTTAATAAAAAGTAGCTAAAATAAAATTTTACTTTGCTGATCTAAGTAGGAATGGACTTAAATTGTTTTTTATATTACTTGTGTGTGTGTGTGTGTTAAATTTAAATGCACTTGACTGTTCATTAATGTTTTACTTAGAACTAGCTCGAAGCCTATTGGCGACTTCGTGATTGGCTCACCACACCAACTTTCAAACTAGCAAGAAGATTTTGAGACGAGAAAGAGATTTTACGCGCATCTGTTCCTCTACACGAGCTTGTAATTATAACTATTTGGCTACCATGGCCGAAAATTTAATTAACCGTTGTCTTAAGCATCGTCGTACTGCTTCTGCATTGGGTACTCTGATTTGGTTTCATGGGAAAAAAACCATAATAAGCATTGGTAGAATAGCCAACCAGTGATACGTCCCTTAGATTTGAGCGCTTGTCATCATCTTGAACTTCAGAGCTTATCTGCGACCATATTTTTTACAGGACAATGCTCGACTATTCTTGACATGTTACCCCAGATTTCTTATCCATCAGATTGCATTTCTACCTTTACCTATCTTTTTTCTCAATACATAGTTTATTGAACACATTTGGTTGAGGATTGGAGAACGACTTGTGCTATATTCCATCTCCCTCTGCTACACTCGATCAACTCTGGCAACGAGTGAAGGCATCATGGACTGTCATACCTCCACCAAAGGATCTAAAGCTTCTTAAATTCAATGCCAAGGAGCGTAGTAGTGGGTACTGCCAACCGTAGCGACAATATTTATTTCTTCGTCTTCCTCATGTCGTTGGAGACTGTATTTTGAATCATTTCATTTTTGTATGTAAGGTATCATTCTAATAAATTGGGAAGTGTCGAAATTTTAGGAACATAAGAAAGTGACAACCTGATATTTGTTGCTGCGAATTTTCGTAAGTTGATGTTCGAATCGAGATTCCTTTAATGGCCTTTTGGGGAAAAGAGGACGTTAATTGACGAGAAATAGTCTTGGATTTCATAGTCCTTATAGAATGGGATGTAGAAGTGAAAACAGCATGTCTTATTTATCACTCGAATGTATTTTATATAATAGTTAGGTCCTTATTCAATGAACGTTGTGTTGTTTTCTGCCTCTTCAAAAATGCTAAGCCAAACCAAACTTGTTTAATTTCAAATCTCTTTCTAAATTTAATTTTTTTTTAAAGTATTTTGTTTTTTATGTACGGAATTTGTAGATTGTTCCTTGCCAATTTGTGTACCGTTTCGTAATCGTATATTCCTGTATATAAGATGAAACTTTTTGTAACTCTTAAGGTGAAAGTAAGGCTTATATACGAATCTGGTAATCTGGGAGGAAAAAAGTAGTTTAGGATAAATGGTTTTTCAACATTTGTTGTTATATATGCGCAAGTATTTTTAATATTTTAACTTTTTGTGCGTTTCGAATGATATTTTTATTCTGAAAAATCCTTTAAAGTCAGTGCCAGAATTCGAGTTTCCGTATAGTTCGTAAAATTCACATTTAATCTGAATATCTGAATACATATATGATCATCCTGCAGCCAGTGTTTCCACCAGGACATGAATATAGGTCGACGATCACGGACTGTTGCGAATTTCTCTTCCCGCTCACCTTCCTAACTAGAAAGCATGACTAGCTCATATATTATACATGATAACAAATAAATTTTTTAAAAAAAAATGTGGAAACTTTCGATAGGAAAGTACCAAAAATTATGGGTACTTATTTCAATTCAGTTTATATACGGGTTTCGAATTTTGGGTAGATTTTCGAAGAAAAAACGCACTCTTGTCTTATGCACAGATCGACTTACATTCGGAAATACACGGTAAATGTTCTTAGTCGAAACATTTCTTACGTTCTCTTTGCTGACGACATCAAATATCCAGAAAATAAAAAAGTTTAAAAGTTAATGTCGATTATATGAAAAAATCTAGATCTACTGATACGTATTCTTTAAAAAATTGACGGGCTATGATCTTGCATCTTGAATCAAAAACAGAACCCATCCTACTTTTAATCTATAATCCTAAGCACATAAAGGTATTTTAGCATCCTCTCAAGATTCAGAGTTCATAGAGAGCGAATGAGTACAACACTGGCACTCCTAGAAATTCCCAACGAAGCGGAAAATTTCTCCTTATTATGTTTTTGTAAAGTATAATGCAGGAATTGTTTCACGTTGCTTGCTCTTCGAGTTTTAATGGATTTTGATACTTCTATTAATTTTTGTTGAAACAGTTTTTTCCCCTCTAAACATAGGATCGTCTAATCAAATTATTGTTGTATGATTCATATGTGAAACTTGTACGAGTCGATCATTGGTCTAATGGTTTTAGAGAAGGTCATTTAGAGGACATATAAGAAAATTTTTTAGCCCCTGGATGCGTTTCAAATGAAGGCTGGATGGGTTTAAGTGAATCTTCAATTATAATTAATTTTAAGCTATATCTATAACCATATCGCTATTGACTTTCTTTTGCATAATGTTCAAGATTTTATGCATCTGGATGTGTGATATGTGCTATTTTAAATGAGAATTTAAATCCTTCCTGTAGACATTTCACATTCGCGTCTCTATGAATTAATTTCTTACGTACGACGAACACCAATATCTTGGAGGGATAATCTATAATCTTTGTAAGCCTCAATTATTTATAGTTTCAGGGGTTCGACTCAGTGGTGTTTTAATCAGGGACGTCTTAGGGCATTGGTCAACCGCGCCCGAATTCTGGGCATCGGCCTTAATGAGGGCCTCGTCTCTTTCTTGATTCAGCCTTCCTAAGATAATGATTCGAATAATTTCTAGGGTCAAATATTTTTTCCGGTTGTTTTCTTTTCCGAAAAACTGGGAATTTCGGACGATATGTCAACTGGCTACATGTGATGATCACTGTCAGGCCTACCTTCATTACTCTTTCAGTCAAAAGGTGGCAGTCGGTCATTGCTGCGGCAACCCTTTGCGTTGCCATTACTCGTTCACAATTTATCAGAGTTTCTTTTAAATCAACAGATCGCCCAGCTGTTGCGCAAATATGCCAAGGTAGATTTTTACACGGGTATTAATACTACTCTTAGACTAAATGAGAAATGATGGTGTATAAGTAGGCCTTGGCCTAATCACGGACGACGGACATGCCATAGCAATGCAGTCTTGCCTCTGTTGCCAGTTTGTACATGATTCAATATTCCTAGTTTTTTAAGAATATGTCTGGGAATAATAATTGACACAATTAAAATTACTAAAAATCATGATGTTATTGAGGCGTAGTCGAGAACAAGACAAGGGCCCCCGAGGATTAGGTTGTGGGCCCATGCTTTACAACGTTCCTGGTTCGACTGACTTTCGTATTCAACGAGGAATATTAGAAATTAAAATGCATTAATTTTAAAATGAATGAGATATTTTCCTATTCTTTCTTTTCCAGACCAACAGATTTTTAATTTTTACCGTAAAGCTTATATCACGACGCATTCGTCTACGGGTTTTTTTAGACTGCAACTCTCTCCCTCTCCCCGGCAAGAAAAAAGTGAGGTCTTTGATCCCCTCTGTTAAAATCCATTGCGTTATAAATAAAAATTAAGAATTTGTTTTATTAGTCATTTAATAACAGTTGTTGTGTGTTTCATACAAACGAAAGACGAGAGATAGATGAAAAGAGACATACAATACAAGAATAATACAGACTTTTTTTATTACAAACAATGATCCCAGCATAGAACAGAAGGGTGTGCTGCATTCGAGACGAGAATCCATTACAGTCGAAAGCCCGACTTCATTTCCCAAAGAAGATACATATATGCCTTATTCGGGATTCGAACCCGAGCCAACTCGATTACAAGCTGAGTGTCATAACCACCATACTAGGAGGGGGGCGGCGAAAACCGAAGTCAAAGGTTAAATAACCCATCCAGAAATCTTCTCGAAATTTGTCTTCATTCATAATTTTTATAACATTCACTAAACCCTGACGTCTTTTAACAAAATTTCCTTATTGTGAAATAATAAAATCTGAGTAGATTTAAATATTACGACATGAATGATTTTCATACTTTAAATCCGATATTTATTAAATATCTCAATAGTGTTGTTGAAATTTTTTTTAAAAAAAAGATATTACTTATCAGTGAATATGAAAAGTAATAAGTTTTATGTCTACCGAAGTTCTGTCGAATGTAAGCATCTAACAGTCATATTTCAATTATTCAACTGCAGATACAATCGTTTCCTCCTTTTTCAAAAATCATCACATCTCGCTCTGAAGATCAAAACAAAAACGTTATGGGAAAGCCCCATCGATATCTTTAAAGAACGATTTCTGAAGAAAGAATGGGAAAATATATCTTCTAACGGCCAAATACCAAGGCGCTTTCAATTCTACGTTTTTGAAAGCGTTCGTTAGACCATAATTCTTTTTTTTTTAAATTTCATTTTACATGATTGACGCTCCTCATCATACTCTGCGTTTTTTCACGTTTATTGAGAACGGGGAATTTCCTGTAAATTTTGCATTCAGAGAGCGTGTGTTTCGAGATTAAGTACTATGTCGTCTGGTGACCTTCATAGCAACTTAGACCGGGGCAAGGTCGCCAGCTGTTGCTATCATGGGATTGTCACTCTACGGTTATATATTAGTGATTGGGTGTACTGAAATTCCAAAAAAATCAATGTTCACTAGAAACTTACTAATTTGCAATTAATGATTTTTTTTTTTTGCATCTTTCAAAAAAATGTGTATACCAGAAGCGATGAAAAAAATGTTGATTTAGCTTCTTAAATTATAAAGAAAACTAACTTTCGTGATATTTGCTTTCTTTCATTTGATAAATCTTTACTTAGAATAATTAAAAAACGTAAATAAATAGATAAAACAACAGAGGCATTCTCTACCAATCTTATGGAGGGGGAGGGAGACGTACATTCTAAATAACACGTTGATATCTAAGGTAAAAATTAAAATTTGTTGGTGTATACAGAATGGGGGTGAAACCCCCCTTGTGCACGTCGCTGGAGAATACAGTAATACCCCGAATTTACGCGAAAGGTGGGACTAATTTACAAGCGCTTAAGTCGAATTCACGTAAGTAGGGATAGGATTTCGCATATAAATGCACATGAATTATTTTTATTTAGTACCGAAAATGAAAGAAAATGATAATTTAAATAAGAAAATGTTTAATAAAATCTTAGATAACACAAAATCGCAAACCGAAGTTATTTTGATGTGTCGAAGGTTTCATAAAATCTAACAAAGTAGTCCACTGGCTCAAAAAGATTTTTTTCTCCCCTCAAAATTTTCCTCATAGCATGCTAATAATTTTTTCATTCCTTGTTTTTTGAACAAATACGCTCGTCGTTGGAATATGTATTTTCTGAAATTTGCAACCAAAATTAAACTGAAACCTTCTGTCAAATTCCCAACCTCCATCCGATCTTTTGATTCAACTGGTTCTAAAGAGAGAATCAAGTTCTTTTCAATGTCTATTTCTTGCTTTTGCCTTTCTATGAGCTCATCAATTGTCAATTCCTGATTGTGAGTGCTCCTGTGTGTCCTACTAAATTTATTTGCCTGGCAAGATCGACAACTTCTTCAATCCTATTACCAATTATTTGTCCTCAAAAAAAAGATGCATCGACGAGATTTGAAAACTGCGTAAGTCGGGTAGCGTAAGTCAAAGTATTACTGTACTTAAATTCTATTTAAAATAATTTATTTAAAAAAAATGAAAATCATTGAGTGATTTATCAAGTAATGATACTTTTAAATATAAATAGTAATAACAGTGCTAAATATAATTTTATTTGAAGAAAATATCAATGTGTGACACATGATATTTTAAAAAATAACTGCTATTTTTTTTTATTATGTTGCATCAAATGGTTAAATAATCACAGAAGTTCTACTTTACCCTATAATATTTAAATTTTTCATTTTATTTCCATTACCTATAACTATTCAGAGACAAATCATAAGGAATGTGTTTGCGATTGAGTGTGAGAGTTATATATATATATATATATATCAACGTCTCACTATAAAACAACACGGCTATTGGCGACGGACCTCGGAATTTTAAGCCTCGGTCAAGTGAAGTGGACGACACCTGAGCTGCACTCTCTTCTCTAATTACCACGCCACACCAACAGGAGAACATAAAGCCTCGACATAGTAATGTACATTGGATCCTTCTACATGGCGGAGAACTGCGTATGCAGAGATATGCGATTTATAATGTTTTATATGCATTTTTAACTAGATGTGTAATTAGGTTTCCAATGCATTCATTTTAATCCCATCCATAAAGGGTTAAAGACTTGATGTCACTGAAATCCTACCGTGTAGAGAGGCTAATGCATGTTCAATCTGTCAAGGTTCAAAGTCCTCCCGTTTGCGTGGAGTGGCAGTTTGAAGAGGAAAGGTTTCGTCCTCGTTGCATGACCTTGATTTAAAACACGAGGTCTGTCGTCAATAGCCCTAGTTTTGACTCAGAGTGCAACAAATACTCACTCACACTCCATAAAGTGATCCTTCTTTGCTTTTATGAAAAATATCAATCAAAAATTATATGAGTTTTTCTTACGGAATATGTAAGTTGTTTTCAGTAGTAATGGATAACAGCAAATTTAATGTTTGCGATAGAAACATAACATCTTAAGAACACTTCTCCTAAAACAAAATTATGTAGTTTTTTTTCCCTCGAATTTCTTAAAACTGCTAGCTCTTTTAAGTTAAGTATCGTAAGGTAGCTTTCCAAAATCGGCACAATCACAATAAAACATTTATGTGAATAATGACAATAATCGATATTCATGTTTTATATTCCAAACCATCTTATAATGTTTTAATCATTATAAGGCTGCGTCGAGTATACTTACCACCAATTACATTAACATTTAAATATCCATATGAAAGCTTTTTTTTATCACTTTTTATTTGTGCTGCCATTTATTTATAACTTCAAAAGAATTTTTAAAAAAATTATACTCACCCTTACACATCTTGTCACCTTCCCTCTCTCCCATATGATAACAGAATTAAGAAGATAGGTCACTATCTTGAAGCCACTTTTTTCCAATGTGCTATCCTTCATTTCTCTGTTAATTTTTCATGTATTTAGGATTATAAACATCTAGATATCACCAAAATTTCAAGCATATGTTATTGTAAGTAAAATCTCCCCAAAATTGTGGCATTACATCTTTTACATTTCCATTGATTTTAAGTGGAAATGGTACGATTTACACTGAAATTTTTAATTTAAGGATTTTCAGAAAATTTTTGGTTGCATCCTATGTGCGTATACTATGTAGAACAGATTTTATGCTCAAAATTTCATAAAAAGCTAATTATTTAATTTTTTAAGGAAATATTTGTGAAGTGATTTTAAAATGCTACTCCTCCCCTACAAAAATTTACGTACACGCACGAAATTTGATTTACAAGTACATCAAACAATGTATAACAACAGTTGGTATGGATTTTGCGATAACATGATTGGTATTCGTACAATACTTCTTTTTATGAATGCTTATTGAAAATTCTTTAAAAAATTTATAAATTCTGAGTTCAATTATTTTTAAAAAAATAAGTATTGCTTTGATTCAAAAATACATACCAACTTTTGTTACATGCAAAGAGTGTTTTTTTCCAGGTATAGAAGTTTAAGTTGGCATTACTTTCCAAGATGGCGACCGATTTAATAGCTGTCAAGTGATTTATTCTCAGTTTGGTTTGGCAATTCATCAAAACGATCATCAAGCAAGGCGTAGATTCGTCGAATGGGCCCAAAACGAGATTGCCGTTGTTCCCGATTTTAATCCACAAGTGTATGTCGAAACACCGTTACATCCAGAAAAACTGACTGTTTGGTGCGCTTTATGGGCTGGTGGAATCCTTCTTCAAAAACGATGAAGGCCACAACGTTACAGTCAATGGTGATCGGTATAGAGCCATGATTACTAACTTTTTCATTCCTGAATTGAACAATCATGATGTCCAGGAGCTGTGGTTCCAACAAGACGGCGCAACATGTCACACAGCTCGTGCCACAACCGATTTATTGAAAGACACGTTTGGTGACCGCCTAATTTCACGTTTGGACCTGTGAATTGGCCTCCAAGATCTTGTGATTTAACACCGCTAGGCTATTTTCTGTGGGGCTATGTAAAGTCATTGGTCTATGCGGATAAGCCACAAACGCTTGACCATTTGGAAGGCAACATTCACCGTATTATTGCCGATATACGGCCACAAATGTTGGAAAAAGTCATCGAAACTTGGTCGTCCAGATTGGACTACATCCGAGCCAGCAGTGGCAGTCCTATGCCAGAAATCATATTTAAAATGTAATGCCACAAGATTATCTTTCGAATAAAAAAAAATTCATGTCAATCGAATAATACATCGTTGTTTTATTGCAATTTAAATTTCTATACCTCTAAAAAAACACCCTTTACTATTAGTAACAGGTAAAAAAATTCAAAGCATTAGGCACAATAGAAAAAAAGCCTTGGCATTCTAAATGAAGACAAACTAGTTGTTTTACTGAGATAAATCCGTTTAAAGTTTTGATTTTCCATAGGAATGTGAATAAAAACCAACATAAAAGCTATAATAACTCTGCGTTTTTTAAGTTTAGAGCTTTCAAATTTTGTGAGGCTAAAGAAATATATATAAAGAATAATTTAGACTAAAAAAATTAGATTTGATTTTGATCGATTTTTGTCATGTCCACTTAAAATTGTCAATTCCTTTATTTTGTGGATATTATGTAAAAGAAACGGACTCTCAAGACTAGCTAAGTTTTCGTTTTCGGCTAGCGCGCCGATTGATTGCAGAAGTTTTCAAGTTAAAAACGAAAAGGGCGTCTTATAAGTTCTCTTGGCTGTAAGAAAATAGTTCTTGACAGAGTGAGATTGAATACGGTTGCCAACCATATTCCAATTTTAGTGAAGACATACAGGCGATGTCGTTTACGCTCTACAAATCAAAACAACTCTACAAATCACATTAGATGAGAACACGACATGTGTGTTCACAACTTGCGGGGTCCCGTTTCGTCATCTCTGGGTGTTTTCCAAAATTTCACGAAAAATGATAGTGTAAAATGTCATCCGAGAAAAAAAAAGCTACAAATTACAATTATTTTCTCAGTTTGTAGTATTTACAAAATATGTTTTACAAATATAAAACAAAAATGAAGTAAAAAAACATTAGGTTTCATACTTTTCAATACCCTCCAATGTGTGTGCGTGGTGGTAATTGTACTTACCACCAAAATACAATTGTCTTAAAAATCAAATTAATTCAATTCCTACGATTAGTTCACACTCTCCCTATATATATATATATATATATATATATATATATATATATATATATATATATATATATAATGAGATGAAAATAAAATTATTTTATTTATGATTGAAATATATATATATATATATATTTCAATCGTAAATAAAATACTTTTTATTCATCTACTCAAGTACATTTTTTTAACCTGTAGTGGATGATACTTGATGTTAATACAGTTTTTTTCTATTATTAATTCCTTAATTAACTGTAATTAATGAATAAATAGTAACAAACAAAAATGTCCAAAACCCTATATAAAAAGGAGAATCATACGTGTTCCTGTAGCGCTATGAATAGCGCGCTGGACTTCTAATCCATAGGTCGTGGGCTCAAATCCCACCTGGGATGGCCTAAATTCTGAGAATGTAACTTCTTTTCACTACACTATTTTATTGAAATAATTAAATTAAATTTTTGGATAAATAGCAACAAACAAAAATAATAGTCCAACACCCTATATAGAAAGAAAAATTGCAGGGAAAATCGCTTTTTATTTTGTTACTTAATAGTGTGATTCTATCGTATGTATGCACATTTTTATATGAATTGTAATTATTTAATAAAAAGTAACTAAAATAAAACTTTTCTTTCTTGACTTAAGTAGGAATTTTTTTTTAATATATTACTTGTTAAAAAACTCATTTAATCCTAAATCATTTGTTTTTTTTTTAAGCTAGAAGAATTCTAATTTAAGCTCATAGAAACAAATAAAACAAACCATTTTGAACCAACCTACTCATTTATTCTCAATAATTATTTCATTATATGTTTGCTTTCTACTCTGTGGAATATCAAGGTAAATGAGAAATGTATATACTTCAGCATTCGACATCATTTTAAGTAATTTCTACATTACAAGATTCACTTTGAAGCAAATGTTGTCGTCAACGGTTGAATACATTTCATATTTTTTTTCGGTCCTGTGACTGGCCACGGAAGCATGAAACTTTCCGCTCAGAATCCGGGACTAGTCTCAACTTCTCGTTCGTTATTAGAGGAAAAAAAGCGGTCTCCATCGAGCATTCTTATTTAATTATGCGACGTTTCCTTTCGATAAACCGGATGGGATTCGAATTTCTTCGAATAAGATTGTTAAATGCACTGATTCGAATCTGATATCTTTATCTGGTTTCAGCACGATCGTTTAGATACGGACATCTTGATATATTTATTGCAAGGGCTAAATGCTGGGTTGGAAAAAGAGAGTTTTCAAATGTTTTGATTAGGAGAGAAAATGGAAGTACAGAGAAAATTGTTTAACTCGAACGAAACTGAGGGAACTGAAATAGTTTTTCGTGTTAAGACATATTGCAAGGAAAAAAAATCATATACTAAAAAAAATTAAGTTTATTAGAGTACATTTTATTTACATAGATATGTATTTATGCATGTATTTAATGCAAAATTTTCAAGTTTTTTTTTTAAAAACGAAACATTTATTGAATTTTTGAAAATAATCTTGTATTTTTGAGAATAATCTTTCATGTGTGTGTGTGTGTGTGTAAAAACTGCATGAAAATGCACAGTAGTTTGTCGGGATCGTTGTATTATTTCGTGTTAACCGATGTTTCGTCTTAAGCGTTTTCGCGTTGAACGTATTTCAATGCATCTAAAATGCGCTTTAAAGATGAAATTGTTTGAAAAAAATTACTTGCAGGTACATTTTAATAATTTTAAAGTTTTGTGAAATTTTGATGAATTACGGATGTACTTATTTAAAAAGTACATTAAACATTTAAAAAATTAACAAAACTGAAATACTAATTTGAATTGATTTTTAATAAGTTATATAAAAACATATAATATAGTAAATTCATGCAAATGAAAGATTTCTAAAAGTATTTAATTTTTTATTTCTATTGCTATGCGACATATAAAATTATTTTATTTGCGTGACACTATAAATAAACTGAAATAAGATCCAAAATAAAAAGAGTTAAATAGTTATATTCAGTACCCTTGCGTTTCCAATAAAACACTCATTTAAGTTAGGTAAGTTATCCTTCAAATTTAAAAATTCAAATTTTAAATAATAAAGGAAGATATTACGGTTTAGAAAATAATTGAAAAACAAAGTAATTGTTGCATAAGACAATTAAAAACAAATCGACATCATGTTCTTGTAAAATAGCAAAGAAAGTATAAAATAATCTTGGCACTTAGTATTTTTAAATAACTGTTCATACATTTTTATAAATGCAACTATTATTCGATATAATTATTGTACATAAAATATGTAGTGAGGCAATTAATTTTTATTTACTTACAAAATTAAGGCTTATAATCGTTAAAAATGTCAGAAATCTGGTATTCTCAGATTCAAAAACGTGTGAATCGCGTTTAAAAGAAACATAAAAATAAAGTTGTAATTTTTCTAAAACTGAATGCATTTAGTTCATTTACTCGAGTGGAAAGAAAGTCAAGTGTTTCAAATTTCCACTGTTCAAACAGTTTTTAACTTTTATTTCACGTCAATTTAATGCTTGTTAAACTTTATTTGATGTTCTTTTCTCACTGAAGGAAATATCTTATATAATCGCTTCAATTTAGCTTCGCAATTACATGAAGTGACATTTCCTAAGGTTATATGGAGCTATGATTGTTTTTACCAACGGTAGATTAGATAAATGCTGGTTTAACTTTGTTGTTTTTCTCGGATATGCTTCACGGTTGAAAAATTATAGTTATTTTCACTCATGTAGTTGCTAAAGTTGTTGTTGAAGATTTTCCAAATTTTGTGTTATACTGATAACACAAAATTTGGAGCAAAAATAAGCTGCAATATTTACCTTTAATTTTTTTTAAATAATTATTTATAAGTATTAAACAGTATTATGTTAGTTATAGATAGAATTTTCTCTAAATAGGATAGAGGGAACTGAAATCTGGAGCAAATTAACAGTATCGAATAAGAGCATATATATTTTGACTAGAGTATATAGTGATTATGATTCATAAATATATATATATATATATATATATATATATATATATATATATATATATATATATATATATATATATATATATATATATAATATAACAATGTGTGTGGGGCGGGGACTCATACAATCTCTTAATTTTTTCCAGAAAATTATATTAAGTTTCCGATTATATAACATCTATTAATTAGATGAGAAATTTAACCATTAAAATTTTCTTCTTTATATAACTGAACTCAGTGCCGTAACAGCCCATGAGGGCGTGCCTATCTCAGTTTACGTGACCTTAGGCTCTGTGTTGCATGCGCAGATGGTTCGGTAAAGTGGTCAGTCTGACGTGAAACCCCCAGTGTTCAGCTCCCGAGCAAGTTTAGTACTCATTTATCGATGCACTTAAGGGATGAAAAGCTTAGTTGCGACCTTGCCCAGACCAAGATATGAACCCCGGATCTGTGATATGGAAACGCGATACACTACCACTCAGCCACTGAGCTTCAATCTTTTTATACACCGTAAAATCTGGCGTATAACGTGCACTTTTAACACAAAATATATAATCGAAATTTACGGGTGCGCGTTATACGCTGGTTATAAAAGTGAGAGCTTTAAAAATAAGAAAAGATGAGCATAGAAAAGAATTAGACTTCTACACATACCGAAATACTATTTATTTAAAAGAAATGACACACTCCTTATGAACTTAATTTGTTGTGGTCCTAGAAGTATACTATTTTTTTTTCTAATGCTAGAAGTAAAAACTCGAATAAATGACTTCAAAATATAAGAGAATTGAGGGTTTTCTTCGTAAAAAAAGGGATTCGCGTTATACGGCGAACATACCTAAAAGAGGCTCTAATACCTCTAAAGGTACCTAATTTAGGTTCTTTTGGTAAAGAACCTAAAGTTTTCTTAATTCAGTTCGAAGATGACTTTTATTGATAAAAATGATTAAAGTGACGATTATATATATATATATATATATATATATATATATATATATATATTTATATATTTATATATATATATATATATATATATATTTATATATATATATATATATATATATTTATATATATATATATATATATATATATATATATATATATATATATATATATATATATATATATATATATATATATATATATATATATATATATATAACAAAATACTGTGAAATACGTTTAGCGCAAAAACGCTTAAAACAAAATATTGTTTAACATGAACTAATACAGGGAGCGGCAAAAAAACCTCCCCTGTTTCAAAGGGCCGGTACAAATAAACAAAACTAGATATGTAAGATATTCGCCCGTGGGTGATGCCTTACTTCTAAGTTATTGTCGTGATCTAGAGGTGTGGGAGTGAATGAAGAACCAGGCGTTGCCATGATCTTAAAATGTATTTATTAAGATCTTAACTTAAACACTAACAATGATAATATTAATATTTTAACTTAGCGGATCTGAGGTGAAAAAGCACACAATACGTATTACCAAAGAAGCGCGACTTTAATTACTATATTCCCGCCTATTCCTAATCTCAACTTATACACAGTTCCTAATAGATAACAGAATTATCCTACCTTAATCTTTTGTTTCTTACAATCCTCTCGAATCTTAAATGTCTTTTCTATATCTCGCGTGGAATAGTATCCACCTTGACTTGATAGTTCTGTTACGGATAGCTTCACACTAGAATAACTGCTTACTTCTCTGCCCTCAGTTTACGCGCTTAAACTCAGACTGGCATAATCTCTTACCAATAGGTCATATGCTTACGTTAAACTTCTGCCATTTAAAAGGTTCCTAATTTGCATATTCACGCTTCGCTTCTGGATTTGGTTGGAAAGAATTTGCCTTTTTCGGCAACCAAAGAACCCAAGAGGAGTTTTAAGTAGAAAACGCGATGAGCCCGTCACAGATACAGAGAAAAGTCTTTTATTGATGAACCACAAATGCGATGCCATTTTACATTAATTGGTTTTAAAATTTATGTCCACTAAATGGCGTCCACCAATGGTGACACATTGACGAAGTTTTTCCCGAAAGTTTTCCAGAACATTCCCCCTGGCGCTGTTTTGATTTTGTCATACGAGGCCCACTTGCACTTGTCAGACACTGTGAATAAACAAATTTTTCGCTACTGGACAGCAGAAAACCCTCAGCTGTTTCACCAACGACCACTTCACAGTCCTTGTGTGACAGTTTGGTGCGTTGTTGCTGTATTTGGTGTGCGGAGTCCTTATTTTTTCGAAGAAGATAAACTAAACTATGGACAACTTTCGGGAAAGAAAGATTTCATCGCTGTGTCACGATTGGAGGACGCCACTTAGTGGAGATAATTTTTAAAACAAATTAATATAAAATTTCATCGTACTTGTTGTTCACAAATAAAAGACTTTTCTCTGTATCTTCTTTCGTTTGTTTGTGACTGCCTTTTGAAACAGGGGAGGAGGTTTTTTTGCCGCACCCTATACTAGGGTCCCGTTAAAGTACTATGTGGTTTCATGCATTTCCCCCCCTCATAACACGAAACGAAAACCACTTAACACGAGAAAAACCGGAAATGAACAAAATACGAAAAACACCAGTCGGATTAGACTGTCTAATTCAGCGATTCTAAACCTGCGGGCTGCATGGGGCCCACCGAGCCTTTTTAAGTGGCCCGGTCATGACCCTTTGCTTTGACAAATTCAAGTTATCTAAGAACAGTGCATTGAAAATTTGGTGGGAAATTTTTCGTCAAGAAATCACATATATCAATTTTGCTTTTTGCTGTCGGTGTCGTACGGGTACGAATTGAATTTCTTTTTTCTATTTGAAACGGTTACGGTTAGTGATAACAGAAAACAAAGGCGTAGTGATAATTTTATCGGTAGAGCTAATTTTTAAGTACCTTTCATATTTTACAAGTGGAAAATATACCGTTTCAAAACGATTGGGAGGTTGACTATTTTGTAGTGAAAAACAAACATGGATCTCGGTAATTGTTTGATTTGTCACGTATTTAAAAAATATCAATAAACAGGAATCATTCAATGGTACTTTTCCTCGAAGATCTCATTCAAGAGGTGTTAAATAGGTTTTCTTGAATAATCTTTGCAACAGCAAAAAAATGTTTTGCCAGCGGTAATATCACAGCGGTAACGAATACATTCTACGAAGTTTGTTATATTATTGGTTATCATATGAAACCGTTTACTGATGCAGAAGTTATGAAGGAGTGCTCCTTAACCCTCTAAGTGGATACCTTCCTCCTGAAAATTTATTCCGAAAGCGTTTTACTCTTATTTTGCTATTGCCTTCAAAAATGCACCAAACTTCAATTCTTTCCCCCTTTTAGAACTTGGGAGGTCGAACGGGGACAATTTTATGACCTAGTTCGGTTAAACCTTTAAAAGGGGGAAAGGATTTCAGAAAAGTGCGGCTAATCCGCTTTTGAAAACGTTACTTGAAGGCAGAAAAATCCGTGCAGTCCATTTTCGAAGCATCTTTACACTGACGGAATTATCCGTGCTATCCGGTTAGAGGGTTAAATTCTTCTAATTTAGTGTTGGTGACAAAAAATATAAAAAATTAAAATAAAACAAGCAAAACAGGAGTTATAATATTTTGGTCAATTTTCCACATTTTAAATTTCCAATGTTATCTTGGTTATAAAGCACTTCTTCCCCCTCCCCCCATTTATCCTCATGTTGCGGCCCAGCAGAAAAAAGGTTGAGTACCCCTGGTCTAATTGTATTATCGGAATAATTCATTGCAGTAGAGGGTGAGATGTGAGTACAGCCCCAATTATGGCAGACAAAGACATTTTGGAGTTTGTTGAAAGCTCAAAAGATGCAATTGATGCAGATTCCGACGATGAAAATGAAATGAATAATGCAGCTCCTCTCTGTTCCCACATCATCTGAAATGAGGAACATCATGAAAAGTATGCGCAGTTATTTAGACGCCTATTCCAATGGTGAAATGAATAACAAAATGAACGACATCGAACAACTTGATGCTAAGAAGAACAGTGCAAAGAAAATTATCAGATTATTTTCCAAAAATTTAACAAATGTTTAGTTTTTCAAAAAATCTGAAAATTTTGTATTAAATTTCATTAAGTTCTTGTGAATGTTTTTGTTTCATTGATTTTTATAAAATATATGCATATATACATGTCTGTGTAAATAAAATAAACTCTTATGAACTTAATTTTGTTGATATATTGGGGAGGGGGTTGCAATATCCTTTGACACGAAAAAATATTTCAGTCCCTTCAGTTTCGTGTCTGGCGATTTTCTCTATAAGTAAAATTACAGTTCCATAAGTGTCCAAAAAATTATTTATAGCATTCTAATTTTACTGCTGTACTATCCTTTGAAACATAATTATCAACTATCTTTAAAAAAAAATTCAGTGCCACTTTAAAAATTAGATCTTAAAGGGGGAAAACCCGTCAGTATAGAATTACCTACTATCTATTGATTTGTTTAGGATTCTAAATCGTACGAATAGTTAAAAGAGAAGGAAGTAATAGGGATTGAAATAGGTACTTTTCAAGCTAAAGGACATTTCTTTTTAGTTGCTAATGACGTGCTTCTACTAATGAAATCATCATAGGAAAAGATATCCCCAGTGTCCAACTGGTTTTCGTTACGAAACCGAGAGCGTTTTCTTTGTCTTTTTTTTTTTCTTTATAATATTTTTTTTCCTCCAGTGTCTGCAGTCAGCTGTTCCTCTCTTCTCACCTCCATTTAGATCAAGGTCAAAGTCACAAGGAAGGTTCGTATCAATAGTTGCATGGAGCTGCTATAAAACAACACGGCTAGGAAAAGAAAAACATTGGAACGTTAAATTTCTGGGACACTGTTCGTGGAAATATGTTGTTGAGGAATTGAGTGAATTTTTAAAGATCGAGAAAAAAAAGTTGTTTAAAATTATTATTCTCTTTTAATTTTTCGAACTGCTTGTGTGGTATATTTTCGTATGCAGAGTAAATATTTCGAAAAAATTTAATTTTTTTTTCATTTGAGTCTTTTACTTTTATTTTTAGCGTTATTATTTTAAATCTAATTCACACTTAAACTTGGTATTACCAAGAAATACCAGGATATTACATCAGAAGTATTTTCTTTTTTATATGCCGTTTCAAATAAAGTTGGCTCTGAGGCTTAGAGGTAGCGCGCTCGCTTCCTCTAAGGTTGTCGGTTCGATCCCTCTGGAGTCGATAGATTTTCTGGATGCTAAAATGGTAGGCACGCATTCATTTGATTATGTAGGATTTAAAAGATTGCTTGAGTATCAATTTGGTTCTGGTATTCTCTGAAAAATAAAGAAAATGGCAATATATAGCATCAGACGAGATCTTGAGTTAAAAACTACAGTGGGTGATCGGTTAACGAACATAATCCGTTTCAAGACTATGTTCGCTATCCGAATTGTTCGTTAACTGATCATCGATTCACCATAGGCTTGACTTCTATGTGAAATCGATTAATTCGTTCTGGAGACCCTAAAAATTAAATTTTAAAAAATGTATAATTTCTTAGTAAGTTCTTAAAAAAATAATACATACATATAGTCTTGCATATTAATCAGTCCTTTTCATTTTTTGCTTATGGGGCGTTGAAGAACATGTCCAATGTCGATTGCTTTTCTCTCTTTTTCAGGATTTTCCGGAAGTAATTAATAGCATTGTCGTTGTAAAGATCCCCAACCCTACTGACATCAGCTTGGTTTGGGTGCCATTCTAAGACCATTGCTCTGACGGTATCCCACTTTTTCAAAAGATCTTTAATGGCACATTTCGGCATTGGTCGTCTTTAGTCTTCCTCTTGTTCAGAAGGAGACTCATTTCGCTGAGTTTCTTGGTGTTCTTCATTCAAAATTTCTTGGAGTTCTTCTGTCGTCAGTTCATCTTCATGTCCCATTATGAGCTCTTCTATGTCATACTCGTTCACCTCCATTTCCAGATCTCTAGCAGTTGTCAAAATTTCATCCATAATTTAAGGGGTGTCTCCCTGATCACCTCCGAATATGTGTTCGTTGTCCAAACACAAAAAATCTTTCTTGAAAGTGTTCGTTATTCGAATATGTGTTCGTTATACGAACACAAAAATCTTTCGTGAAAGTGTTCTTTAACCAATTTGTTCATTAACCGATCACCCACTGTAATTCAAAGCATCCGAATTCGGTAACGAGGCTGCCACAAGATGGTGCCACCATCAAATGGCTCTCACACATAGGGATTTACCGTGTCTGCAAAGGCTATTCTGCTCAAATGCAGTTCATATGAAAGAAAGAAGAACCTTGTGTACTTTTTTTCTGAGATTTTGTCATAAAAATATATTTACATATCTTAGTTTAAACAGCTGAAACATTTCTTTTGAAATGAACATGTTTATTGATATACTAAATAAGATTTAAAAAACAAGGATTCAAACGAAGTAATAAAAATAATTTTTAGGGAATCAGAGCCGACAAATTGCTCTATTGATTATGCTAAAAAATAATATGTTTTCTGGACATTGATTGGGATAAATAAAGAGTAAATGTGAAAGAGATCTTTAATTATTGAAATATACTTAAAATATTTAAAATTCAAATTATTGTACTACTTTGAGATGAATGCTTTTTAAAATAAATACTTCACAAATATCACGAATTTATATTCCTAGACGGAAAACTTTTATTTTTAGCACCTTTTTTCTTTTAAAAAGTATTTTTCTCAAAAACATAAGTTGTCTCATCATAAAAATGTGTTATTCAAAATAAAGTTTAGTAATAAATGAATTTCAGCTAATTATAATTTCATAAACAGTTTTTGCCATTCTGCATAAAAAGTATGGAAAAGAAACGGTGATTGTTGCTTTATTCTATCAAGATATGAAAAAAATATTGTATTATTCTATAAAAATGTTACCTGTATTTACAATAGTCTATCAAATTAAAATTTATATAAATATTTTTATTTTAAGGTAAATATTAAGGTTATTTTAAGATTTACTTAAGTTCTTTTAATTTTTATTTATTTATATTGTTTTTACTTATTTAAAGAAATATTTGTTTTGTAAGAGAGAATATGTGTAAGTGTGAGATTCATTTAAACACTAAATTACGGCAATCTGGTAACTGTTTTATATAGATTAATTCTTTTGTGGTTACCGAAACTTGAAATTAATTATTTTTCTGTCGAAATGACTAAGTGTGGAAATAACTTTCACGAAATTCTAAACTTTTTCTTGGAACAATGAAAACTTGTGTCTTAATATAAACGGAACCAAATTCTCATTTTATTTTACGGCCTCAATACATGGACTGCATTAGAAAAGCCCCACAAGTGTCAAAACGCGAACTTAATGTTACATAAATTACTTGTAAAAGCAAAATAGATAATGTATCTCCCTTTTTTTAATTAAATTTTAGTTTTTTTTAGATCATTAATTATATTTATTTGTTTACTTTAATAGCAATTTTGAAAAGTAATAGCATAAATAAAATTTAAAGATGCACGCCTAGTTTTGAACATATATGCATATAAAGAGTGTTTTTTTTCCAGGTATAGAAGTTTAAGTTGGCATTACTTTCCAAGATGGCGACCGATTTAACAGCTGTCAAGTGATTTATTCTCAGTTTGGTTTGGCAATTCATCAAAACGATCATCAAGCAAGGCGTAAATTCGTCGAATGGGCCCAAAACGAGATTGCCGTTGTTCCCGATTTTCATAGGCGAATTTTGTTTAGCGATGAAGCGCACTTCTGGTTGAATGGCTATGTCAACAAACAAAACTGCCGCATTTGGAGTGAAGCTAATCCACGAATGTATGTCGAAACACCGTTACATCCAGAAAAACTGACTGTTTGGTGCGCTTTATGGGCTGGTGGAATCCTTCTTCAAAAACGATGAAGGCCACAACGTTACAGTCAATGGTGATCGGTATAGAGCCATGATTACTAACTTTTTCATTCCTGAATTGAACAATCATGATGTCCAGGAGCTGTGGTTCCAACAAGACGGCGCAACATGTCACACAGCTCGTGCCACAACCGATTTATTGAAAGACACGTTTGGTGACCGCCTAATTTCACGTTTGGACCTGTGAATTGGCCTCCAAGATCTTGTGATTTAACACCGCTAGGCTATTTTCTGTGGGGCTATGTAAAGTCATTGGTCTATGCGGATAAGCCACAAACGCTTGACCATTTGGAAGACAACATTCGCCGTATTATTGCCGATATACGGCCACAAATGTTGGAAAAAGTCATCGAAAATTGGACGTCCAGATTGGACTACATCCGAGCCAGCCGTGGCAGTCCTATGCCAGAAATCATATTTAAAATGTAATGCCACAAGATTATCTTTCGAATAAAAAAATTCATGTCAATCGAATAATACATCGTTGTTTTATTGCAATTTAAAGTTCTATACCTCTAAAAAAACACCCTTTAAATATAGTATAATCATTAATCATATGCTTAATTGTCATAAATCTACATTAAAGCTTAGCTAAAAAGAAGTACAACAAAGCAGTGTAGGTCAATGTAAAACCCATAAAAATTCATCTGTGCAATATTGGGCAAAAGCAATTCATTCATTCATCATGAGATCTACGAACTTGTAACACACAGATTTGAAACTGCTGCATGTTACTCTTGTTGAGTAGAGATCCTCTAAGAAGAAGTTTTTCGGAAATTGACTCCAAAGGGAAGTTGCGGGAGCGCTATAGACAGAAAACCAATCTTTTGAACTATTATACCGACAGAAACGAAATTCGGCAGATATGTTTCTTTTGTTGAGTAGAAATCTTCTAAGAACGAGTTTTATGGAATTAAATTCGCAAGGGGTGCTTACGAGATCGTTATTTTTTTTTTGAAAATACATTCCCAGTTTTGAACTATTAAGCCTACAGACTAAATTTGGCAGGTATGTTATTTTTGTTGAGTATAGGTGTGCTGAAAATGCATCTTGCGGTAATCGACTCCCAAAGGAAGGAGGAAACGGAGAAGTTTTAAGTGAAAAAACATTCCACTTTTTGTAATATTAGATTTACAGCCATTAAATTTGGCGAGCATGTGCTTCTTTTGCTCAGCAGAGATCTACAAAGAACAATTTTTGAAGAAATTGAGTAAAAAGGAGAGATTAGGTAGGGGAAGAAGGTAAATATATTATCGACTTAGAAATCCAAGGCCTGTCTGTAAATCAAGAGGCAAGGGCCATAAGAAAGGTTTTCAGCACTATCAAAGGCTTAATGCTAGGACTGTGATATCTCAATAATATACAAACGGTATGTCATATAACGTTATGAAATACCCAGCGCAACTATTATTAGTATAGGTTAGTGAAGCCCAGTGACTGAGTGGTGGTGTATCGCGCTTCTATGCCACTGGTCCGGGATTCAAATCCCGGGCTGATAAATGAGTACCAAGCTTGACTGGAAACTGAACCCTGGAGATTTCACGTCAGACTGACCACTTGACCGAAACATCTGCACACGCACCACGTTGCCTAAGGTCGCGTATACTGAGATAGGCACAGTAGACCTTGGCCCTCATGGGCTGTTGTGCCATTGAGTTCAGTTCAGTTCAGTATAGGTTAGTATACCTTATGGTATGAAAATTAATATTTTAAGAGTTTAGCTTTGCATGGTATTATACAGCAAATTGTATTCTATTTAATGCTTTTTTTGTTACATTTGTTCAAAAGAATACAAGAACATAATTTATGGCCAAATATGCATTTTGCCAGATGTTCCGGAATTACGCTATCCATTCTCTTTTCAGTAAATTCAAACTGATATTGGTAGGTATTCAATTAACCTAGACAAAATTTTTACTAATTGTAACCTCATCCACATAACTGCCCTAAAGAATTATTTGAAAACACAGAATAATCCTCAAGCAACGTCAAAAAAATTTTAAAAAAGAAATTGCCGCACCCTAACATTTATTCTCATTTAATTCCAACCTACCATAAGTATTTCATGACGTTCGCATTTGCTACAGTTGCCAGCTGCCTCGAGACACCTTTTGAAGGCGCTTCGTTTTTTTTTATATACACACGCGGACATAATAGAAATATCTCTTCTATACGGACACCTAATTCATGGCGAAAATTACATGTTCTGTAAGTACCTTCTCTTTCCATTCACCAATTTAGGCCATTCATATCCGAGTGCAGTCCGAAGCACAAAGGCCTAATTCACGAGAAAACAGAGCCATGGGGGGCTTGTAAGTTGTAACTCCTGAGTGGCACTTTCTGATTTCGTGTACCTTTTTCTGTTTCTAACCTCTCCCAACTCTTTTTTTTATACCTACAAAACATCCGGGTTTTTTAAACGTGTGAGAAAATTTCTTTTCCTCTCACCATGGCTATTATTGTTACTAGCTTTACTTATTCAACTCTGGAAATCTTTTTATAAATCTCCTTTTTTTCCCTTCCTTTTCTAGTGGCGAAGTTTTCTGGTTTTCTACTTATACATAATTCGTAATAATAATGGTAACAGTGGAAAATAAGGTATTATTTTACTATATTATTTTTTTTCTCGCACTTGGGATGAACAAAAAGAGGGAAATTTTAACGAAGTTACTTCTGGGTGGTCTCTCTCTCTCTCTCTCTCTGGGTCGTTTTATGAGATATAAAAAAATTCAATGAAGCTTTAAAAAAAGCAACGAATAAAATAGAATGGGAGAGAGAATGGGTGAAATATTTTCATACGCTTCTGAGAGAATCTTGTAATTTGTATTCTTAAAATATTTAAGTGCGAAAAGAAAATGACCTCATTTTTCAAGTAGAATACTGAATATTGTTCCAACTAGTTCATCGGTTCTTATATTCATTTTTAAAAGTTCTTTACTGCTCTGATTTTTGAATGACAAAACGGAGAATGTTTTTACAAGAATTAGCACAATTTTTTTGCAAGGTTGAGTTTATGAAAATAAGATATAAACGAATTTACGGGGTGGTTTTGCTTATCATTTCGTGAATATATCTGTATCGTAGAGGTTCTTGTAATGCACCTAACATTTTTTTTTGCACGGTCTTTTTTTACACGAATTTGAATTAACACAGCTTACCAATATACTCTTCTACATAAATTGTTTGTTTAAGCACGAATCACCCCATTTTTTTTGTTCTAGAGTTACTGGGAATACCCGAATTTTATAATATTTTTTTTATGTTTTGTTTCACTTCAACTTGAGCAACAGCATTTCGGTCTACAGTATAATTGTATTTTGTGTCCAATAAATAATTTCAAGTTATAAAAGTTGATGTTCAAGAGTTAATTTCAATTCGATGATAAAATTTCCGATGTAACTTTGAAAGAATTGATAATAATTATTTCTATTATTTCAGCGTTAATAACGAACGGAATTCTTCATTCGAATCAAAACCGACAGTTGTGCAAGACATCTCCGACACATCTACTGATGAAAGCATTTCTAATCCAGTTCGTAATAAACGTACACGCTTGTTATCACGTAGCGATGAATAGTTGTTAGAGTTTTATTCCTAATTTAAATTTAAATTGTTATATGTTGCATGTATAGACTAAATTTTCATTATACACTAATTTTAGGGGGGGGGGTGTAATAATAAATAATAGTTTAAAAAAACTAAAAGATTACGCTTTTATAGTTAATTGAACTAAGATTTTTCTAACGCATCCTCCCCTTTTTCACATAATGAATAATTTTTTGTTTGTTGTATTTTTATTAACCATGATCGTTTTCGCTTTAGGGTTGTTACTTAATCTCTTAGTCGCCAAATCTGTAAATAGGATCCAGAATTAGTCTCTAAAACTGGAAATGGGAAATCGTTAATCTTGATGATACTGATCAGGACAATGGAACAAAATTATTACATTGTTGAATTGTTATCGGTCCTTGACAAGTATGCAAAATTTCGAATTAATCTGACCTTTTAAAGTGCATTTTTTTTTCTTAGAAAAAAGTCAGACGTTAACGAGAATCAGTTTAATGCTACAATCTTTCTGGTCTTTCTGGTTTGATTTATTCTTAAAACAATTTTATTCACAAAAAGTGCTTGCACAACACACACACACGTTGTTTTAAATTATTGTCCAAAAGAAATACTTTGATTTTTTCTAAAACTTAATTGGATTTTTTTTTAGTTTTGAAATTTTTAGTATTGTCAATAAATCCGACTTATTTTAACGTTATGGATCAAAGGTTTCCACAAAGGGATTCTTATTGTCTTCTGGGGGTCCTTATGATTGTTGAATGGATCAGTGGAATTTTGGTTGGAAAGTTAAAATTAATTTTGGAGTACGTAGATAGAAAAGGTCCGCTGTACCCCTTTTCTATTATTATGAAAGTTAAAGTAAATTAGTAATAACTTTTACACTTTAGAAAATTGAAGAGAAAATTTTTTTAGATGCGTACATTCAGTACATTTAGTGACACGCGTCGCGCCAATCGCGGGTGCCGAGGCTATATACAGGTTTAAATAAGAGAGGTATTTCGCCACTACATGCAATAATTTGCCTAAAATATGGCGGTATAAAAGAATAGTAGATGTAATGTTTAATTTTGTTTTGTACATGATCCCGAAATGTGAAGTAAATGCAACGAATTTTTCTTAATTTTGCACAGAAAGCAGCATTATTCTTTGTATTGAAAAAAAAATGCATTTCTATATTTAACTGCAAAAGTTATAATTTTCAGTTGCGTAACGGAGAATATTAGGGCCTCCCTACAAAGTCAGGCTCTGATCCCCAAGCCGGACCTTACAAAGGGCACGCACATAGTATCAGTCATATTTTGGGCCCCTTTAGAATCCTGGACACCCACGTGATGCGGGGGGTTGCGAGAGTGTACGTTATGCCTCTGATAATCTGAATAAATACTACTTCAGGTATCACAATGTTTGGCTTGTACTTTATTTTTGCGTCTACATTTACTTTATTTCACTTGGAGTTCTTAGCCAAGTTTTTGATGTAAAAAAAGGTCCATAGGCACAGTAAATTTAGGAGTCACATAAATCATTTGGCTTCTTTACAATTACTGTAAAATCCGGCGTGTAATTTGCCTTTTTAACTCAAAAATTTAGATTGAAATTTAAGGGTGCGCGGTATACGCTGGGTCTAAAAATGATGGCTTTAAAAATTAAAAGAGAGAGAGAGAGGGAGGAATATATATGTATAAAAAATAGACTTCTACATATATCGAAATACTGTTTATTTAAAAGGAATGACATTCTTTATGAACTTAAAGGATTGTACTTTTTGAGGTATACTACTTTTTCAACAGCTTATGATAATATCTCGAATAAATGACTTTAAAACACAAGAGATATGCACACATATTTTTCAGATTTCTTCGTAAAAAAGGGGGTATGCGTTATACGCGGCGAATGTACCTTAAAATTAAAAAAATACAGCTTGGAAGAATAGGTGCGCGTTATACGCCGGATTTTGCGGTAAATATTCCGACTGATGTTCGATAATAATTATTGGAGATATTAACAGACCAGAAATGTAGTCCTGGATTCATAGAGTTCATGTATAGTACATGCACGTATAGCTCCTGCATTGTATAAGTTTTTGTTGAATAAAACATACAATTCTAAGCTATTCGTTTTCTAATTTTAAAATTAAAATAACGCAATACAAAAAATTAAGTTAGATTCCCATTAAAATTAAATATTTTATTGCAATGAAGTTCCGTGAGAGTATTCATTTTTCAAAACTTTCTATTTTTGCAAAGGATTGAAGTTGTAATGGCGATATTGTTAATTATAAGAGCATTTTAAATGTTATCTTACATTATGCTTTTTTATGTTGCTTAATTATATTAAAACTACTTAAACTTATCTCCTACTTTTCTCGTGAAAGATCTTTCCTGTTTAGTGAAGGTTAAAACACATTACTGTCACATTATTTAATTCAAGAGTCTAGAAAAGTCGTTAAAAATTGTCTTAGTTAACATCCTGTACTTATAAAAAATGTATTATTATTTTTCCCGGAAAATAGACAAGGAAGTTACAAAATAAGTTATTTTAATTTAGATTATATGAGTACAATGTTTTTTTTCAAATAATACAAAATAATTCTACTTTTTAAAATTTTAATTTCTCTTTCTTGTCTTTGGGTTTTCCCCCTTCTATTTTATGAAACTGTACTTCGGTCATTGAATCCAGGAATGCGGATAATTCGAAAGCGAATGGAAGTAGTATCTAGTATCTTTTACCCAAAAGAAAATTTACTTTATTTTATAATTGGATTGTTTATTGTAAATTTGTTTAATATTTGCATATGTACACGTGTAAGCAAAGTGCGTAAAAGATTGTGCTCTTAATATTTTAGAGCGCTTTAAATAATAGTTAATTGCAAATCTCATGTTCATCTAACTACGCGTTGCCTAGAAACTCTATACCAGTGTCCCCCAATCATTTTATCGCCACGCACTGGTCAGCGTTTGATAAATTCACCGCGGCCCACTGAGAGAAGACGTTGATTGTTTGTATTTTAGATTGTTTTGATTTAATATTTTTAATTTAATTCTATTTAAATGTGCCTTCAGGATAAAATACAGTTACACCAAAAATGAATATAAAATGATTTAACATGGAATATAAAAGGATTTCCAAGAAAAGTCACAATCCCAAAAGAAAGATACCCCAACAAATAAAATAGAAATAATTTCATGTTCCTTGAGTGGCTTGGTACCATTTGATCCATGGACCGGTCTGCGGCCCGTGGGTTGGGGGACCACTACTCTATACGACCTGCAGAAAATTTTAATAAGACCAATACATTTTCAATTTGTTTTAAAGAAATCTTATTTAAGAGCAGTGACGTCTTAAAGAAAGGGTGTTAAACTCAAAGTCTATCTTGGGCCAAACAAAGGAGGTTTAACTTTAGGTGGGCCGGGAAAAAATCAATATTCATAGATATATAGGTTTATTTCGAAGAATGCATTATAATAAACATTTATAAAAGAACAAGAAAAGTTTAATATTTACATCCTGGCACTTGGCATCTCTTCCCTGCTACTTTCTTTCTAATTCGGGGAACTATTTAAATTTTACTATATATTATTGTGCGCCGATAAATTGGCCTGGCCGTTAAAATATTTTTGTGGAACTCGAGTTTGACACCTCTTAAAGAATACTTGAATTCCTGTCCCCTATTCAAAGTAATCCCAGTGGCGTTACGAAGAATATTAGGGCTCCTACAAACTCAAGTTTAGGGCCCCAAGCCCAAATGCGTACTTACCTTCAACCAAGCTTTGGGCCCCTTAGAGTCCCTGGGTCTCCTTCCGCAATGCGGGGGTTGTGGGGTGTACGTTACGCCACTGAGTAAGCCCCACCTGCGACCTTTTTAATTATACCGGATATGGCATACGTTGTCAAATACTCGTACAAATCGTAACCCATCGCAAATAAATGTTTGTAAATCACAATATCACAGACCTAGGCACAAACCGACTCGATTAAGATGGTACCCCTGGTTTAGATACAAACGCCGAGACGTAAAATTAAGGCTAAATAATAAGAATCTGTTGGTCCATGATGGAGTTTTAACCCTCAAACCTCACGAGTACGCCACTGACTCGTACTTTAAACCAGTGGCGTAACGCAGAATATTAGAGCCACACGGTAAAGTCAGGTTTTGGACCCCGAGCCCAAATACGTAATTGGCATCTGTCAAGTTTGGGCCCCCTTGAACCCTGGACTCCCGCGATTCAGAAGTTGCGGGGGTGTACGTTACACCTCTGCTTTAGACACTTGTTGAGTGAAACAAATCATTTTATTCGTTTAGAACAGGACAGGACAACTATTTTGGCTCGAGGATTGTGGTAGTGGAGAATACCAAAGGGCCACACCTTTTTAAAATGATTGCATTCATTAGTTATTTTAATATCTCAGAAGAGATATAAATTGTACTATAAAAATCAATAAATATACACTATATAAAGTTGTGGCAATTTTATTCATTTATTTATTATGCTATTTTCAAATGATCAATAACTTCAAGCACATTTAATTTTAGATTTATTTTAAGGTATCCGATTAGGTTCGGAACCGTGATTTTGCAAAAGCATATAAATGGATAATATTTATGATATTTAGTGTCACTTAGATTAGAAAATGTATATAAAATTGTTTTAAGAATAGTATTACAATAAAAAATTATTTAAGTAATATTTTGACAAATAATGAACATAGAATGACCCATTTTCAAAATATTCACCTTTTGTGAAAAATGCTTCTATTAGAATAATATTTTGCCTGTATATAGCTCAGACCTCTGTTCATAGGTACAACTAGAATTTTTGAAATATATAACTTAGAAGTGGGTTTATTCATATTTTACGACAACAGAGGGGAGCTATTTTAAGAAAAAAACGCCAATAATTCTTTCAATTGGCGGTAACTCTGAAAATAATGTGAATTTTTCAGAAATTCTAGTTTAGCTTCTGTAGAGAGTTCTGATATATTCAGGCAAAATATTAATATAATAGAACCATTTTTCACAAAAGGAGAACATTTGCAAAAAAGATTATTCTAAGTTAATTTTCTGCAAAATTTTGTATTTAAATAATGTTTTTTGTCAAAATGTCATTAAAACAATTTTATACATGTATTCTAATCTAAGTGACACTAAATATCATGAAAATCATTCATTTATGCGCTTTTGCAAAATCACGGTTACGAACGTAGTCGGATACCTTAATGAGACAAATGTGCCCTATCTTACTTTTCCACATTTTTTAAAATCAGGAGTGAGATTGCTTGCCAGTCTAATTGTTGAAATTGTACAATTTTCATCATAGCCTGCACATTAATGTCAGCCAACTTGCTTCTATATTTACCCTTGTTGATATTCATGCAAGAAATACTTCGCAACTGCGTTTCTCAAACTATGGGACGTAACCCTCTTGGGGGGGGGCGTGATAAACCTTATGTGAGGTGGGCGAGCATATCGAAAATAAAAGATTCCTTAAAAATTCTTAATTTACTGAAAGGTAGCAAAGTAAAATAAATTCTGACTTTATAAAAAGTAAAATACACATTTACACTTATAAATATATCATTTCTGCACAACGTAATTTGATCAATACTAAGTTAAGAATGTTTAATAATAATTACTAGGTGCCCCCATGGGTTTGTCATATATAAAATTTAATACTTGATAATTTGTACGGTTTATAATTAAGGTCGTATTGTAGCTTTCAAGTCAAAGTTCACTACTAATGAATTCAATACATTGTTATTGTATGAAAGGGACAGCGATGAAAATTATGATTGAAAATTGAAATAAAATATTGAAAATTTGAGAAGTACTGCTTTGCACACAAATATATGTTGACCCAAAAAAAGAGAATATTTTCTGTTTTACCCACTGACTTGTGGAGCCGGAATTTTTTTTTTTTTTTTTTTTTTTTTTTTTTTTTTGCTGGGCTCTATTTGCCCACTCCTGATTCAGAAGAAATTGAGAAACGTAAGGTAAAACTTTCAGCTAAAAACTTTTATCATAATAAATGTGAAATTTCTATACACACGTGCAATCCATTGTGATAATTTAATTCAAATTCCTTTCATAACATTTGAACTTGCAATAAAATACGATAAATATTTTCACCTGCAGAAGTTATTGCAATCATTGATAAATGTCCGGAATATAAATGAATATCCATTCATCGGATATTTGCATATTAACTTTTTCGTCTGACACCTTGGTGAAATAAATTACACTTGAACGATTCTTCCCCAAACTAGTTCAAGTCCCTGGAGATGTTCCTATCAAATGAGCATTGTTTGAGCATCACATTATAAATGTGCTCATCAGACAGGGAATCCACATAAAGGTAGAATAATTCCAAAGCTCTTTTGTTTGCTTTACCATTCTAAACACTTAAACTTCAGATGCGATTCGCCTGCGTGAAACGTGAAGTACTTATACGGCACCTCATAAATATGAATAACTTTTTTAAATGTCGTTAGACGAGCAAGCCTTAACTATATCCGTTCCCTTAAGTGTGAGCATGCCCAGAGCAAACACATATTTAGATGGGGAAAAAAAGGGGTCAACCTCCTGAACCTCTTCTGAAAAACAAATAGTTAAATTGCCGTTCGTGCGCTCTAAATCTCTCGTCCTCCCCCCTCTTTTTCGCGCTAGATGAGTTTCCCATACACACCGGTGCTTCTTTAGCATACAAGGAACTGGTCTTTCAAAAGAGACCGACAAAACATGACTGGTTTCTTGTAATGGACGTCGCGTTTAGCGAGTGTGGTCATCAACTTCCCGATCATGTGATGTCCGGTCGTGAAACACCCTGACACGATGGGTGTTCACATTAACTAGAAGACAAAATATTTCATATCGTATCCGTTCTTTTAAAATTCAAAATATTTTCCTTTTTAATTAGATGAGATTTTTTTGCATGCTTGGACCTTACCTGAGCAGTTGAGGGCATGTGAGGAGATGGCTGTAGGCATTCCAATGAGGAGCATTCGATCAAATACAGTGGAAAATAGCTTAACATGAAACTGAGGGAACTGAAATTTTTTTTCATGTTAAAGAATATTACAAAGAAAACGCATTTCCAACAAAAATAAATTTATTAGAGTACTTTTCATTTACATAGATATGCATACATTTAATAACAAATGGATTAAACAAAAACATTCCCAATAATTTAATGAAATTTAATACAAAAATTTCAAGTTTTTAGAAAAACAAAACATTTTTTTTTTTTTTGAAAAATCATCTGATATGATTCTTTACATTGTTTGTTTTAACATCAAGTTGTCAACAAATTGATCGATATCATCCATTTGTTATTCACGTCACCATTGGAATGTACTTCTAGATAACTGCGCATACTTTTCATAACGTTCCTCATTTCAGTTGAGGTGGGAACAGGAATTGCTTTATTTATTTCATGTTCTTCTCCAGAATCTACATCAATGATATTTTTTTAGCTTTGAAGAAACTCCAAAATGTCTTTGTCTACCACACAATTGGATACATTATCATCTACTGCACCGAATTTTTTTTATGAAGCCGTAAGACAGTTCAATAACACAGAAACTTTCTCAAATAGTTCATTAAGTGCCGTGTCAGTGCCTTTTCGTGTTAAGCGATTTTCGTTTCGTGTTAAGGTATCTGACTACTTGTGACAACTTTTTTTTAAAAAAAATGAAGATATGGAATTTTTTTTTGTGGTTTTAAGATTTATATAGTGCATTTTAAGAAAAAAATGCTGAAATTAAGAAGAGAAAAAGAAATTATTATTACTAAAACGGGAAAAGATGGGTAAAAATTAACAAAAAATTACATAAACAAGGCCCATTCTGTACAAAAGGTTTATGAAAAAATTCTCGATTTTTAAATTTTGATGTGTTACTTTGGTCTTCATTTTTGAAATGACCTTCAGGGTAAGGAATATTTTAATATTTTTACAAAAACTAGAGCACAGTTATTATATGAAATTGCTTAAAAAGATCAGTGATAATAATCACATAAAGGACTATAAAATTTCCAATAAAACAGTGATTCATAAATCTGAAGGTTAAAACACTTCTACTATTACACAAAACACGCACAAAATATTTCAGTTAATTATTCTCAAAACCTTTTGAGCAATTGCTGTCCCCGTTGGAGTCTTTCGAGAAAAAAAAAACACATTACGAGTGAAACGAATTTTGAAGCTTATCGTCTTGTGTAAAGCTATGGCATCTGCTTTCACTAAAACTTCTGCAGTGTTTGTTCTAGTGAACGGAAAATAAAAAAATTGATATTTTTACAAAGCTAATAAGACGGTCTATAAAATAAATTCATAAAAAAAAATTGTCAATTTTTGAAAAAAATCATGATTTTAGGGCAGTCGGATACCTTAAGAGAAAAACATGCATGAAAATACAAAGTAGTTAGTCGGGACCGTCGAATTATTTCATGTTAACCGATATTTCGCCTTAAGCGTTTTAACGGTAATCAGTATTCTCCAAACTTTTCCTATTGACGGTAATTTTAAGCCATTAGATGTTTTAAGAGAATCTTGCTACATAAACAACACACACACTTAGAAGAATGTATCCTAAAATAATTCAAATGTATCAATATGTTATGGGTACTTTATATATAAAGATAATTTAATAAAGTATTGTATTTGTTATTAAAGTTTTTTAATTTAATCTTTATATAATTTTCTCACCAATTAATATTATTAATTTGTGATCCAAGTGATCCCATGCATTATATTTAGTAACTGGATATGTGCTTGAATTTTTTTACTGATTTAGACTAGATCTATTTAAATTATTTACAATTGTATTTTATATTCAGCATTTAATTTGTTTTATATTTTGTTTTTGAAGCTACTAACGTTAAGAAGTATTTTTCACTAAAATACATTGCTTTGAATAGATTTAAAGTATTTATATCTGTGTGAGAAGTTCTGTGTATTTTGCACGAATTTACAATCTAAAATTTATTAAATATTCTTGCTTAAATTTAGATTTCAACGTTGAACCTGTTGATTTGTCAATAAATTGTTTACTGTTCTTCATTACAGTTGATTTTACCACAAATAAAAAAAAATCCCATTTTCCTTTTAGGAAGCTATTTAGTCTTACAAAATATTGTACTAACAAGTTTAAAGTTATTTCGTGGAGCCCACGATTGTAAAAAATAAAATATTTACAATCTAGTAGGTAGTTCATATAAAGAAAAAGCAAACTATTTTCCATTATACTGAATTCTTTTATTATATTAAATAAAAATTAAAAAAGTGTTACAAAATAAAGTTACTCTGAATAAATAAAATGTTCAACTGTAAAGACTAGTATGAGCTCTTTATAGATACTTGTGGTTATACAAGATTCATAGAGAATGTGAATCCATTTTGCATGCACTTTTATAATTTTCTTTTTGATTTTTTACTGTGAAACCCATGGTTTTGCTTCATGGAACCCCTGGATTCGGTGGAACAAAATTTAAAGACCACTGAAATAGTGGAATAAAAATTTTAATCACTCGGTTCAGTTTTATTTTCCTTTCTATATGCGCTTTTGGGCTTTTATTTTTGTTTGTTACTATTTATTCATTTTTTAATTTAATTAATGAATTAATATTTGAAAAAAACTGTATTAATTTTAAGTGTCATCCACTACAAGTTTAAAAAAATGTATTTGAATATAAAGTTATATTAACTATCGAAAATTTGAACAAGATATATATATACACTCAGGAACATTGAAAATAGCGACCCAAGAAGGAAGCTAAGTACATAATCGCGAAACTTTGCAAATAAGTACAGCGTAATGTGATATGCAAATGATCCAAGTTTTGTGCCAATGCGCATGCTCATACACGCCGAGGTGGCGCTACAATCAGGAAGAAGGTGCTATATAAGCCAGCGCAAATTCGAAGATTCATAAACGTGACGATTACCCGCCGATTGTAGGAAGACTTATGTATGCGAAACATGCCAGGTAAACATGCTAGAAGACATTTCTCACAGTTAAGCGAGTTTGAGAGAGGCCTGATCATCGGGATGAAAACTGCAGGCTGGTTGATGCGCCGTGTTGCTGGCCAGGTGGATTGTTCGGTGTGTGCCGTTAGAAATTGTTGGAGCAGTGGTCACGAGAAGGTACCCATGCGCGGAAAACTGGGTCTGGAGCGACCAGGAAGACCACGAGGAGAGAGGATCGAAGGATCGTGCGGCAAGCACTTGTGGACCCCACAGTGACTCGTTCAACGATACGAGCAGACGTAGGCGTAGCAATTGTTCCACAAACAATTTCCAGATACCTTGCAGAAGCAAATCTTAAATCCAAGCGCCCTTTCCGTGCACTCCCTTTAACACCGGAACATCGGCAACTGCGTCTACAGTGGTGCCAAGCCAGATCAATGTGGAATGTCACAGATTAGCAAAAGGTTGTGTTAAGTGATGAATCCCGGTTTGTTTTGGGGACAGATGATAACCGTGTACGGGTATGGAGACGCCCTGATGAATGGTACAATTCCCCCACACTGTTCTACGTCACACTGTCCGCACAGCTGGTGTAATGATCTGGGGGGCCATAGCATATGATAGCCGGTCCACTTTAAATGTGATGCGTGGAACCTTAACGGGCCAACGTTACGTTGATGATATTCTTCGACCCCATGTAGGACCTTTCCTAAATGGTCTCCCAGGGGCAATTTTCCAGCAAGATAATGCTCGTCCGCATACAGCAAGAGTTGATCAAGACTTCCTACGTCAATTTCAGACTCTTCCATGGCCGGCCCGCTCCCCCAATTTGTGCCCTGTAGAGCACGTGTGGGATCAGCTAAAACGGCAGATTCCATCGTGTCACTCTGTACATGATTTAGAGTTGGCTGTTCAAGATTTGTGGGCCCATCTGCCTCAGGACAACATAAGATGTCTAATCAACTTAATGCCGAACCGTGTGGCGGCATGTATTGCAGCTGGAGGTGGTCCAACGCGCTATTGAAGTGGCCCAGTATTTGTGTCGTTGCACACCCTGTATTCGTTTAATTGTCTTGTTTTTGAGATCAAGTGAATCTCTCATCTGTGTCATTATGTGTATTAAATTTCATTTCAATCCGATGCTTTCTTCTTGGGTCGCTATTTTCAATGTTCCTAAGTGTATATAAGGGAGAGAGTGAACTAATAATAGGAATTGAAAAAATAATCTAATGAAACAATTTTAAAGAGTACTGCTGAGTACTAGACTTTAACATTCAACTTACAATGGACTAAATTCACAGAGAAGTGATGCCAGTTCGGATTCAAGGGATGCAATGGAAAAAATTGCACGCGGAATTCGTTTCCCTGAAAAACTCTTATACTGACGTTGTTGATATCGCGTGCTTTAACTTTATTACCGCAAATATATAATACTTAAGGTTATAATATTTTTTTATTATTCTATAGTATAACTATAAGGAAGGAAATCATCTTATTAGTTTTTGGTATAACTTTTGTTTTTATTCTAATTTATTTGTGATAAAAGTGTGTGTAACCTCTTATAGTTCTTGTTTGTCGTGTCAGTTTGTGTATTTATTTTTAGTTCTTAATTATTTTTAGTTGATTTATTAACTAGTAGTATAATTGTTCCTAATAAGTATACTTTAATATAGCTATTAGTATTATTACTTAACAAAATCTGAGGTGAATTATAAATTATTTTCTGCTCTAATAAAATATTCTTTTTAAACTATTTGTTGCGACTATATAGTCATTTACTCGTTTATGTCTTGATGGTCTCGTTTATGTCACCTATGTTTCTTTTGTTGAGTAGAGATCCGCTAAGAGTGGGTTTTTGTGGAAAACGACTCCAACGCGCGCGTGACGACCATAAAATTTCCAATTTTGAACTGTTAGATCTAGATTTGGAATTTGATAGACATGTTTCTTTTGTGGCTTTGACAATCGCTCAGAATGGGTTTTAAATAATTCTGCTTCAAAGGAAGTGTTCCCCTCCCCCTCCCCGGGACGTAAAAGACAAAATATACTTCCGTTTTAGAAAATTCAAGTTCTTTCTTTTTTAAGTCAAGAAGAGAGGACTATAAGCAGTGTCGTAACGTATGCCCCGGCAATCCCCGAATCGCGGGTAGTCCCAGGATATTTGGGGGCCCAAAGCTTGACTGACGCCAAGTAAGATCCGGGTTGGAGCCCCAAACCTAATTTTCCAGGGGACCCTAATATTCTCCGTTACGCCACTCATTATTAGAATGTTTTTAATGCATTCGAAAGTTTAAAGAAACATTTGGATATTAATAACTTGAAAGCAAAGACGTAGTCATAAAACATCATGAAGCAACGAGCGAAACATGTAGGTAACGGCAAGTACAATACATGAAAGATATGGCATAGCCATGTAGGTATATGCGAGAAGAATATAAAATTTTGGTTTACGCACTACCAACGAAGCGCAATTTGTTAGCATTAAGCTACAAATGTACATCCTGAAATGGAAATTTTTTTACTTAAAATAAAAATAATAAGCCTTTCCCTCGACTAATTCTGAGCTATGCAACATGAATCACCGATGTTGAATTTAGTACACCATTAATAATGCATCTACAAGATTGTAAGTGAGTCTGTTACTGTAACGGGAAGTTACTGTTGTAGTAATATACATTTTTTTATATAGTGAAGAAATACATCTTCTATAAATATCGGAAGGCCAATATAATTCTAAAGAACTGATTCGGTTTCTTTAATGAGTTTACAAAATTAATTGGACTTTTTAAAAACTGTAAGAATCTTAAAGAGCTTTTAATGAGTCATTTGGAAAACAATTTTTATTTTAAACTCTTTACGAAGACAAAGTGATTTTGAGATTTTATGGGAAGTAATATTACAGTTAATTAACTACTGTATGATCCACACACAAACGTAATCATGATTATTTTTTATCAACATGGTTTCAAATTTCTGTACCTCATGTGATTAAAATATTGAATATTTCCTTTTTGGACTTTTTTTTGGTCCAGTAGAGTCCCTAAAACTCGGCTTAATGTGGACCGAATGGTGGCCGAGTTTGGGTTAATGCCGGATTATCCAGAATGGAATTACGAAAGAATAAGTACGAGTCTTTCCTCAAAATATACTGTACTGCATCTGTATGTATTATTTGCTCAAAAATATGACAAAAAATAAACTGCACAAATACCCTACAGGAAAAGTACGTATTTTATGAAGGACTTACAACAGGAAAATGAAAATCAATGAATACACAGCATACAGTAATTTATCTGATCAGACACACCTCAGAAAAGTATTAAACTTTACGAAGCCATAAAGTGGTCTATAATGAAAATTAAGAGTTGCCGACTTTGCAAAAACTGGCTCCTCTTTTTTTAAAAGAAATTAGTAATGTCCTGTTGGCTTCTGTACTATACTCTGCGTTTTGCTTACTGGTGGATCTAGCGGGTCCTGTATCTAAATGCCTTGGGGGCCTTCTTTTGGGGTATCTTAACATTTAACGATGTTTTGATTCCGCATTTTGGGATCCCTAAATAAGAGGGGCCCCGTATCATGGATATGGCGGTAGCTACACCTCTCGTTTTGCTGGTTCATCACGAAGACAACGCAGGAATAGAGTTATCCGGACTGCCAGGTTATTGAGTGCCGAGGTTTCGAGACTCGAATGTATAAGATTATGGTTAAAATAAAAATAAATAAATAAAAAAAGAGAAACAACAATAATTATTTTAAATAAAAATAAAAGTCATTAATCTTTTATCTTCAACTTACCAAACCAGCTTATTTTATAAAATTAATCAAAAACTTTATTCAAGCATTCGCCTTGCAATATAAAATCACTTTAAAAAAAGGAATATTCAATATTCCTTGAATAAAAAACATATTTTGAAAAATAATATTTTTTTAAAAAAAACTTTTATCTAAACTTTTATCTATAATTATGTAGAAAGATGAATGCCATAAAAATTCGTGAGATATTTAAATTAATTATAATATATGTAGAATGGTTTGGGTAATTTTCAATTGTGTGCGTATATCATCAGGTTGAATATTCCGTCTCGAGCAATAAAATGTTATTGTAACATGAATAACATGATTTGTCATACATCGATATATACAGCATTTACTGTTTGTTTGAGCATAAGCATGAATCAAATTTCATTACCTACAGTCACATAATTTTTGTAATAATCTTCTTTCTTTTGACAAAGAACATCTTTACAATTTCAATTACACGACATATTCAGTTTTATGCTCATTTTCATTCACCCATAAGAATAAATTTTGAATCAGTTTTAAGGAAAAAATAATCAATTCGTGAGTAACCGTTGAAATCATCCTCACGAAAGTTTGATCGTTGTTCTACTGTATTAGACCTGATCACAAAATCAATGAACTGTGTAATTTTACTCATCTTCCGATGACCGTCGTCCGCTTTCATCATTTTTCTGGATATATTCTCTTCAGAACTACTTAGCATACAACGGACGAGGACTTTCAAAAGGTACCGACAAGCCATGACAGAGAATTTCCTAATGGTAGTCTCGTTTACCGAATATGATCACCAACTTCCTGTTCGTATTGGAATTTCGTTGTGTAATAGACACGAATTGGTTGAAGCTGCGGAAGTGTTTTGCTAGAAATATAGACACCGTCGCTTGAAGGGCATTTTAATGGGCATTAAAGCCTCTTTAAAAATCGCACTATTGTTTTGAAGTTTTGCCGCTAGCCTTACTGGGATTTCCCCTATAGGGATAATTTAAAAGCCACTGATTTTGAAATATATTGTGAAAACAACTGTTGACTTCTTATGGTACGACTTGGTGTTATGTATCGTAGGGAGCTGTGTGTGTATGTGTGTCATAATTTATTCATTATATATTGTTATATTTAAAATTTCCTTTCTTCTACCGAGTATTATTGTTCGTCATTACACTTTGCTACTTTTTATTCCCGACAAATGTTGGAATTCAACATCAGATAATATGTTAATGGATTTTTATTTTATTGCTAAATTACACAAATGAGAATCAATGAGGGAATTGTTGAGTTGCGAATGAATTTTATGCTATTATAAAAATTATTCACTTCAATGATATGTCTTAGTACAATGCGTTGTAGAAAAATAATGTAGATAATTTATTTTTCATTATAGCCATCTGAGTAGCGTAGTTGGTTTGACACTGATCCAAGATTACTTGTTGTTGTTGTTGTGGCTAATACCGTCTGTCTAAACGTTGTCAGATCGAGGCCCACGAAATTCATCGTGGCAAGGGTATGGAAGTACACCTGTCGTTGGCCTTGAGCACCATACAGGTGACAGTACGAATTAGGTGAAATTCCCCGAAAGGAAGATAGATGGCGGCACCACCTATCTCCACCTTCCCAATTTAGGCATGGAACTGAAGGAGAGGGAAATATTCTCCAGTCCTCTGCACTCGTGGCTCAGCCCACAAGACTTTCGGACCCACTGATTTAACGAGCACGTACTCCGTGTGTACTCAGAGGGTATTTGGTGGCATCGAGCATCGAACCCTAGCCATCCGGTCTGGAGTCCGATGCTCTAATTACTAGGCTACCCACGGCCCAGATTACTTGCACACTGGTTGAATTGTACGCCCAAGTTTGCGGGTTCGACCCTTGCCTAAGTCGGTGGATTTTCATGATGCAAAAAAACGACATCGTCCATGTCGTATAATTACTCGGCTTGTAAAATATCCCTTCAGTGCCTGTTTGGCTTAGGTGCTCTCTACAAAATTAAATTTCTAGTTCGATTTCGCATCGTCAAAGCTCAGGTACCTTCCTTTGGGGAGGAAACTGGGAGTTAGAATTACCTGTGGTGGTTGGTACATCCCCTACATGGCGTCGCACTAAAAAGAAATACCAGCTCCCGGAGATTTTAATGTTGTATAATAACAATTTATATAATATTATCAAATTATATGCACAAAAATACAAGAATTAAGATAAACTATATTTTTTTGTTTTAATTTGAAATACATTTTTTATTAAAACAAGTAATATAAAAAAAATTTTTATCAATTCCTACTTAGATCAACAAAGAAAAATTTTATTTTAGCTACTTTTTATTAAATAGTTACAATTAATATAAATATTCATATACATATGACAGAATCACAACATTAAGTGGTAATTAATTTTTATTAATTATCATTAAAGTATCGTATTGTCATCCAAAACAATTGTGTATATAAAATTTCAGTTCAACTGAATGATTTAAAACGTAAGAAAAAAACCCTTTTCAAGTTTTGACACAAGTCGCCAAAAGGGTCGCTAAATCGCCAAAAATGATGCCAACATGGCTGTATTTGTAATTCTTTAAATGATTAGTTTTAATCAATTAATTTTTATTAATTATAATTAAATTGCTGTATTGTCATCCAAAATAATCATGTACATAAAATTTCAGCTCAATTGAGAGTTTTAAATTTTTTTTATTAACAATTGAAAATTTCACCAAGATAAATAAATAAATATATAGAGAATGTGAGCTAATAGTAGGAATTTAAAAAGTCAAACTGTATTTCCACAATGGTTAAATTGGATAAATTCATGATGGTCGCATTATAAGTGCAGTCACGTGTTCTCCAATGAATTCAAGCTGACATTCGTCTTGAACTTGTTCTAATTGTAAAATTAGAAAAAATTATAATTTCATATTTGGGTAAAGAGATGTTCGAGCATTAAAAATCTTCAAAACTTTATTCAAACTTAAAATAAACTCTCATATTATCTATGTACGTTTATATCAAGTGTAGTCTTTTTATTAAAATTAAATATTATTGATGGCAAATTTATACATTTTAAAAGGAAGTTCAGTTAAAAAACAAAAATTGGCAATAGCAAAGCGTGTGAACTGATTGGCTGGAAACACGCGATTGTTGTTATCATGTGACTATGACGTCACATGAATTTAATAAATTGAGTAAATTTTTTAAAGTTTCCTTGAAATCTACTTGGGTCTTAATAACTTTAATAACTTTTAATGGTAAATATAATACGAAAACTTCGAAAATGATTATAAATTCTGATTATAAATACTATTCAAATTTCTGAGTATACGATTTTTATACTTCAAAAAGGTGATATCGCGAATATTGAAACGTAAAATGTTAAAATCATAAAAAAATATTAGTTTTATCTAGTAAAAGAGGTTTTGAAAGACAATAAAAACTGTGGATCATGAAAAAAGATGTAAAAAAATTCAGACACTGGTTCAATTATTTAAAATATTGGTAAATACTCTGATAAATTTATTTTGTTTAATATAAGGCCAAATTCTTTTTTCTTTCAGCTACATTATTCAGTCTGATTTAACGCCATTTACCACTACGCAATTTTTTTAATTTTGAACTGCAATTGAAACTCATTTTCTAGTAGTAACATTCTTTACACTTAAAAACTGAAACGTGTTATTGTTGTATAAAAATTCTAAGGATATCTTAAAATATAAATTCTTATGTCATACACGGGATCAGATATCATTGAAATCTCTGAAAGGAGGCTTTAAGTTTTTTTACCGAAGAGTTAGCTTGTTTTTAATGTACGGTACATTTCCGTGTATAAAAAACGAGATTTTCTGAATTTTTTAAAGTTAAAGTAAGGGGGTGGCTTGTGTATACGGATTCGCTAATACGTAACAAGACAACCCGCTTACATATTTGAAAATTACACATATCTAACACATTTGAAAATTACACATATCTAACACATTTGAAAATTACACATACCTAACACATTTGAAAATTACAGGATTTTTTTTTCGATTCGGCTTACATACAAGCTTTGAATTTTTGGTATATATATTGGTGAAAACGTGACCACAGTGGAAGGGATTTTTTAATATTAAATGCATTTTTCATGGTGGTTGATATTCTATATTGATGAGATTGATGAGGTAGTCTTTTGTGGCAGGAAATCTTCTTTATTAAACATGGTGAGACACACAAACACACACACACATTCACATTTTAAATAATAAACAGGGAATGGATGACACTATGCAGAACAAAGAAACTAAGACATTACGTGCTGCAGTCGACCACATGGTGAAAGGACAAAGAACATAAGGGCAGGATTTCCAAAAATCTTGCTATTTATACCCAGCGGGAAATCACATGATCTGGGTGGGTGGGTGAATGTAATTCCAAAGGTTCCCGTTAGGCGGGTAGCTAGTTAAAATTATTAAACAGTTGTCCTGAAGAACTGGACCATAGATAAATCAAAAGCTATTAAAGATTTAATTACTGGGAATTATTAGATACATATATGTAATAACTTAAATTGATATTTACTCATATAATTCGAATCTCCTTTATTTATAACATCTAATTCATAAATCCTAATACCCTATTTCGAAGCGTGTCTCAATTTATCTATTTCTGAAGCATTAAAAACATTATGTTAGTACATTTATTACTGATTCCTTAGGCACTGAAATTTTCATAGATTTATTGGCGCTTCCAAGAAGTACAAGATCATTAATTTGTTTTCATGCGCCTTTCTAACCGGGATCAATATTCCCTAAAACAATGATGTCATTTCTATAAATAACTACTTAATCCCTTCGCCTAAGCAGGTGACTGTATTTTTTATAATGCGTTTTTCCCTGTTCTTCCTTGTATATAAAAACTTGATACTTGAATAATCCCTCTCTTGTATTTTGGCACTGTAAGAGAAGCATGCTCAAATAAATGATGTGATCACGAACAAGCCTCATTAATTCTTCTTCCATTTTACTACTTAATCACCTCTAATCAAATGTAAATTTTCGTGGACAAATTTATTGTATGTATATGTGTCTTATAGTTAAAACTTAGCTAGTATTATATCCAGAATTTACTTTTTCTGCGCTAATATCTTTCTAGCTCAACATATGGTATGTTGCTGACATTGACCAAATATACTCTTAAGCTATTGCTATTAGAGCAGAAAAATATATATTTAACTTACGTTTAATTTAGGCATTAGTCTAAAACCACTATCATTTAAAGTGATAAGGAAAAAAGGAGAATATAATAGGTGTAAAATGCTTTTAAAATTATATATATATATATATTTTAAATTTGTCTTAATGTTTCGTGAAGGCAACTAGAAAAAAAAATTAGTGCCAACTAATTTTATTATAAATAAATAACTTAATGCGAACTATATTAGCCACTTATCATTGAGGGTTTTTTTTTCATTCTTTGATTAGTGAATGATTGCTAGCAACGAGTAGACTTTATCTAACATCTCCAACATATGTCCTCAAATAGAGGAATTATATGCGTAGAAGATTATTTCAGTTGATACATTTTCTAGAACTTTTCGTACATTAAAGCGTCGTTAGCCTAAAGAAGCTAGCGGAATTAATAATCAGTTTGAAAATGAATTCTGTATTATTGATAGGTTCGCATAGTTGCCAGTCATAATGATTTTCTTTAATACGTTTAGCTTTTTCCATTTTATAATGCACTTTGCAGAAGTAATCTTTTTGAAAAAAAAAACAGAAATAAGTCTAAATTTTTTTCAAAACTATTTAATAGTGGCTTATACACATGGGGTTTTAGATTTTGACTTTTAAAGATTTTAACTACCGCCATGTGTGATCTGTGATGTAACGTACACCCCCTCAAACCCCGTATCGCGGGGTGACCCCAGGATTCTAGTGGGTCCAAAACCCAGCTGACGTCAGCTGGCTTCGGATTCAAAACCTGACTTTGCAGGGGGTCCTAATACGCCACTATGCGTATACGCCACTATGCGTGTGATTTTCCATTCACAAAATTGCTCACTCACACTGAAGAACGAAATTCGAATACAGTGCAAGCATTCTAAATCTTTTTGTGTGTGTGCATTTTCCCCCATGTGTGTGTAAACGATATTGTTAAAAATAACAAGTAATGGCATATTAAGTCATATTTTTGTGAATCAGTTACAAATCCGTTATAATTCATTACAATCAGAAGTAATCAATAACATTGCGGACCTTTCTACATTATTATTACATTAATACCTTACAGCCAGTGGCACACACAAGGGGATTCCGATTGATTATAATTCTAAGTATATAGTAGGTAAAATTTAATTAAGTATTTGTTATTAATGATTAATTTTATTAATTAATGCTAATTATGTATTCAATAATTAGTTTTTTACTGTGTTTGTTCCCGAAAATTGACAAAATCAAAAGGAGGCATGATACAAGAATGGTGAACTTTCGACCCCGAACCCCCCCTTGAAAATTTCCTGTGTGCGCTATTGCTTACAGCTATTATTGGGAATCAAATAGTAACATTTTAGACAATTCACCGATTTACTCCTCACAAACCACCAATAAAAATTCCTACTCATCTTATACACGATAGTTCCTTCTCTAACGAATCTCAAGCAGTAAAATACTGTACTAAAAATCGCTTCATTCTTAGCGCCCCCCTCCCAATTGGGAAAATTGAATTCAGGATTTCACAACCTGCAAAAAGCTTCAGGTTTCCAAATCCTCATGCCCCAGAGCAGCAGCAAAGTATCAATAGTGATGCGGCTGAGGTTGTGAAATTGTACACTAGATGGCAGTACAGCTTAGAGTTGTGCTTGTTGAATATACACTTCATTGGAGTGTATAAGACATTCCTCAAAGCAATCATAACTGGTGATTCAAACGGCTATGACATATCCATCAAATAATCTCCCCACCCCAATATCTCAAATAATGACTACTGGTGACTTCCAACAGAAAAATGTCAAAAGTATCCCATTCTAGTCCATTCCTTTCCGACTACTAACACATGACTGAGTGATTTAAACGTTCCTCAAACATCTTAAGACTGCATCTGCTACTTATACAGACTTTTTTAAGGTATCTGACTACGTTCGGAACCGTGATTTTAAAAAAGCGCATAAATGGGTGATTTTCATGATATTTAGTGTTACTTAGATTAGAATACATGTATAAAATGGTTTAAAGGACATAATGACAAAAAAATTTATTTAAATACAATATTTTGGCAAAAAATTAACTTAGAATAACCTTTTTTCAAAATGTTCTCCTTTTATAAAAAATGCTTCTATTAATTTTGCTTATATTAAGTAAAGACTTCCCCAGAGAGTCTGAGCTATTTTTTTTTTTTTGAAAAATTCACATTATTTTCAGAGTGACCACCCATTGAAATAATTATTGGCGTTTATTTCTTAAAATTTCTCCCCTCTGTTGTCGTAAAACATGATTAAACCCATTTCTAAGTTATATATTTCAAGAATTCTAGTTGAGCCTCTGTACAGAGGTCTGAGCTATATACAGGCAAAATATTATTATAATAGAAGCATTTTTCACAAAAGTAGAATATTTTGAAAATGGTTCATTTTTTGTCAAAATATTGTACTTAAATAATTTTTTACTGTAATAATATTTTTAAAACAATTTTATAGACATTTTCTAATTCTAAGTGACACTAAATATCATAAATATTATCCATTTATGTGCTTTTGCAAAATCACGGTTCCGAACGTAGTCGGATACCTTAACGCTTCTTTTTTTTCCTTTAAGAAGTTATTTAACATCTAATTATTTAAAAATATTAAAAAATACTAATTTCAAATGTATAATGTTACAAAGTAGTAATGGCTATTTAGCCGCAAACTGTAAAAAAGCTGAGTTAATATTCTTCATCGAAATACATGTTCTAGTCGAATTTTCTTATTGGGGGAAATTTAGCGATCTAGTGTAGGATGTCATATCTTCCCATTTTTCCACTAAGCCTTTCAGGGTCTGAAAAAGAAGAAAATCTTAACATTAAACGAGAGACCTTTGCGGACCTTTTTGAAAGACGCTTGAGACATCCGGGGGTCCGCGGACCACTGTTTAAGGACCCCTGCAATAGGGGATACATATCATTTGCAGTAAGGGCTTGAAAAACAACACTCTCCAGGTATTGCTTAGAAAGTCCCTCAGCAACGCGCGCAAGAGAGACTTATCTTCCTAAGAGGGAAGTATGCGACGATATACATGCCTTCTTCCACAAATCGGAAACAGCAAAGTACAGGAATAAAAACATTTAATTATTTGTTCTGGTGAAAGGAATCCCCTCACACTTTATAACCCTTTAACTGGTTTGCCCGTACGGGCTACCAAAGGCTGTCCACAACCGCTTTGCCCTCATGCTATATGAGCACTCATATTTTCTTCTGTCTATCTTTGATTTGCACATATTTTAATTCTTAGAGTGAGATTATTAGTTCTAGTGTTTTTAAGAGAGATCCGGTTTGTCCATAGTACTGAAATATTTCTCATCCGGTAATTTCTTTGTGGTGAAGGCGGAAATTTTTCATTGAAGGTAGGAATTTTGATTCTTGGAAATATTTGATATAGAACAGGGATTGGCAAGACAATGTGCAATGTGTTGCTTGAGAAGAAATGAAAATGGAAAGATAATCTAAAAAAGCCGATATTATCTCTGTCCGCATTGCAATTAAGACTGCATATTACACCATGCTTCAAAGTGTGGGTGCATATATATATACACACACGCACAAAATCCCCAACCGTTTTAAAAAGAGGTATGAACATGAAATTTTTTCGTAAGTATGAGGGAAATTCTTTTAAGATATATATGAAACACATTTTCCATGGCATGCAGAGTGTACTTATAAAAAGCAAATATTTCAGGGTATTTGTGTTCCACAAAATTATAAAATAAAAGTTTGCGTGAAAACTTTAAAATTGAAAATTAAAATAAAATTCTTCCATTTTCGCATTCTGTTAAGTATTCTACTTAGTTATATGCAATAAAAAATGTGCTTTTTTGGGAGCATTTTGGGCAAATAAATTTACCGCTTTAGGGGTTAACCGTCAAATGTATTGCAGAAAGTTTAAGTTTCTGGAGAGGGTGGTTCAAGATAGTTACCCAAAGCACAGCGGAGGTCATTAGCAGTAATGTAGCTGAAGATATGTTAAGACATTTATTTCATTTTATGTAGTATTGCAGAAATTTACATGAAATTACCTTGGTATTTTAACATTTGATAAGTAATACGTACTCTAATCATGTAATTACTAAAACAATGTACCTTACTATTATCTCCTGCCAATTATTAAAGGCATATATCTTTCAGATTGCGTTTACGATTCATGCGTCGACAATTGTTGAAAGAAACATCACTTGTGCCAAAATTAATGTTTTACACACCTTATTGTCTTATAGAGGGTTGTACATCATTTATCAACTAAACATTGATAACCTTGTTGATACTACACCACTGAAAATAATGATGTGTATTACTGATTGTAACACATGTAATTCTTTTGAGTAATAAATCATGAGGATTTGCATATCTTGGATCAATATTTTGATCGTTTGTATATCATAGCATCTATTCTTGGGATCTTTGTGTAATTCTGTAATTTTTTTTATTCTTGTGTAGTTTTATTTTTCTGACATTTGAAGTGTGGATCTGAATTTCAATCACTTGTTAAATAAGTGATGTAAAGCAAATGTTACAAATTTATTTGTCTCACATTTTAATAATTTATTTCATTCAATTTGGAATAGTACATTAAGCGAGAATTCTACTACAAAAACAATTGCATTTTGATTTAAACTGCATAACTTCAATTTTTATTTAAAACATCGTGAAAATCGCTTAGCACGAAAGTGAGGGTAACTGAAATATTTTTGTTAAAAGAATTTCGTCTTTTGAAAGATATTTAAAAAAACATATATTAAACAAAATTAATTTTATTAGAGTAGATTTTATTTACATATTGTGTATATATTCATGTACATTAATGTGTATGTATTAATGTACATTAATGTGTATGAATGCATGTATTTAATAAAAATCAACGTGTATGCATTAATATGTATGTGTTATTATACATTAATGCGTATATATTAATGGACATTAATGTGTATGTATTAATGTACATTAATGTGTACGCATTAATGTACATTAATGTGTATATATGCATGTATTTAATAAAAATCAATGTGTATGCATTAATGTGTCTGTGTTATTATACATTAATGTGTATGTATTAATGTACATTAATGTGTATATATGCATGTATATAATAAAAATTAATGTGTATGCATTAATGTGTATGTGTTATTATACATTAATGTGTATGTATTAATGTGCATGTGTTATATACATTAGTGAGTATGTATTAATGTACATTAATGTGTATATATGCATGTATTTAATAAAAATCAATGTGTATGCATTAATGTGTATGTGTTATTATACATTTAATGTGTATGTATTAATGTACATTAATGTGTATATATGCATGTATTTAATAAAAATCAACGTGTATGCATTAATGTGTATGTGTTATTATACATTAATGTGTACGTATAAATATACATTAATGTGTACGTATAAATATACATTAATGTGTACGTATAAATATACATTAATGTGTACGTATAAATATACATTAATGTGTATGTATAAATATACATTAATGTGTATATATGCATGTATTTAATAAAAATCAACGTGTATGCATTAATGTGTATGTGTTATTATACATTAATGTGTACGTATTAATGTACATTAATGTGTATATATGCATCTATTTAATAAAAATCAATGAAAATGTGTATGTGTTATTATAGATTAATGTGTATATATGCATCTATTTAATAAAAATCAATGAAACAAAACCATTCACAAGAGCTTAATGCAAATTAATACATAATTTTCAAGTTTTTTGGAAACAAAACATTTATTGACTTTTGGGGAAATAATCTGATATTCTTCTTTGCATTGTCTTTTTTAGCATCAAATTGTCCATAAATTGCTCCATATCGATTTAAAATTACGTTTCGCCACACACATTAGAATGTGCATCTTAGTAACTGCGCATGCTTTTCATGATGTTTCTCATTTAGGATGACATGGGAACAGGAGCTACATTATTCATTTCATTTAACCACCGGAATTCGCATCAATGATATTTCTTGAGCTTTGAACTCCAAAATGTCATTGTCTACCATAAATTAATCGGTACACTCATTATTATCTATTGCAACGAATTTTTCCGATGATACAATAATCCAGAAACTTTCTCAAACAAGTATTCAAGTAGCCAAACAAGTAAGCTCCGAGTATTTTTAAACCCGGATTCAAACCAGAGGCATACACAGACCTCTGTTTTGAGAGGGGCTTAAATTCTAAAAAACACTTAGAGGAAAGTACCAAGGAGTATTTCCTATGGTAAAAATTAAAAATATTTAGTTTTATGTTGGGTGACCCCCTCCTTGTGCATGCTACTGATTTAAATATTGACTTCAAAAGATTTTTGAGACTTTTAAATCAATTATAAATACACTCATAAAGTTTAAAGATTAAAATTGTTTGCACATGGCCAGCAAAAATTTTTTTTTAATTTTTTGTTCTTTTTCTACGATTTTTTTAGAGATTAACGGATCTATATATAGGTCCCCTTACTTTTCTTAAAAAGTTCTCCAAAATTTGCTGCTTAAATTTAAATATACGGTATTTATTTTTGAAATTTTGTTTTAAAAAAAATTGTATTTTCAATAAATATGAAATCATAACAAATAATATATTATTCATAGACATGAGATAAAATAAATGTAGTATACGTGAGATCATTATAACAGCTGTAAATAAGTTCACATGGGATCAAACGAAAGGATGAGAAGCGTTTCTTTTATAGCTTTCGGAAGAAAAATCATTCAAATAAGCAACATTAGCTCGTAATTACTCTAATGTTTTGAAAATTCATGAACGCGGGATCGTATTCGAAGAAAATGGCAAAGAGGCGGAGTCCCACATCGAGGTTTGAAATTACATCGACGACTTGCACTGCGCTCTTAAGTGAAAACTGGCTACTTTTTTGTAACCAACTGTATCAAGTCTGTAACCAGCTTCCAAGCTCATCATCAAAGTACATATATCGTCATGGGAAATTCTTACCTAAGGATGTGGTTACGGATGCTAATGTAAGACAGAATGATTCAATTTGGTTGATGTCTTTAATCACCTGTTAAGGGGTAGGACAAATTGCTTCGGATTCAATTACAGTCATATATTGCTTCGGTTCCGAACCGTTAATTTAAATCTTTCAGATGAAGAAGTTTTTTTCCCCTTTTACTTTATTATTAGATTTGCTACCTTGTATCACGTGCAATTACTTTATGATAGGAGGGGAAAAAGGCTGCACGCAAAAAATAAGTGATTCTGTTAACCAGTTTCCGAATATATTTCTGATTTGATGTGAACTATCAAGATTCTATTAATTACGCTAAAAATGTTAGTTAGGTGTTTAAAAATACCCCGGAAAAATTCTATTAATTTGAAAAAAAAAATGGAATTGCTTCTTTTTTAACTTTATAAAAGCTCTAACCATTACTCGCCCACTTCACTGAGTATTTCATGAAATTGTATGAATATTGTTTTTAAGTTATAGAGAGAGATATTTAAGTCCTAGTATTAAGCCTTTTGACTATGTTGAAAGTTTTCATATTGCTGCGGCCTCTTTATTTAAAAAGGACAGAACTTGAATTTCTAAAATGGATGCATACTTAGCTATAACGTACCCGCAACCCACACAACTATCTTTGACAGTCGATTTCTACAAAATCTGCACTTAGCGGATTTCTACTCAACAAAAGATACATGTTTACCAAGTTTCAAATTTGTATGCCTATTAGTCAAAAGAGGTCTATTACTCTTTAGGGGTTGATTTCTGCAAGACTCATTTTTAGTTATTTGCTGCTCAAAAAATAAAATATGCTGTAGATCCAATAGTTATAAAAGGGGAATTTTGCTTATGATGCCCCGAAATCCCTTTTGATTTTCCCCCAAACCCATTCTTATCGGATCATGTCTAATTGTTCCGGAAGTAGTGAGTCTAATAGTTCCGGAGATCTCTTGATGTGTGAATCGCTTTTCTATTTTATATGTAAAGATCAGTGGTCTTCAAGCTTTTTCAACTCAAGGAACCCTTAGAACTAGAAGGTGTTTTCGTGGAACCCCTAGAACTAAAAAAAATTTTCGTGGAGCACACACTTAGAAGAAAAGTATATCTTAGAAGAGTATATCTTAAGAAGAGTATATCTTAGAAGAGTATATCTTAGAAGAGTATATCTTCAGAAAAGTATATCTTCTAGAAGAGAGAGTATATCTTATATATATATAAGAAGAGTATATCTTATATATATAGAAGAGAGTATATCTTATGTAGAAGAGAGTATACCTTAAGAAGAGTATATCTTATAGAAGAGAGTATATCTTATATAGAAGAGAGTATATCTTATATAGAAGAGAGTATATCTTATATAGAAGAGAGTATATCTTATATAGAAGAGAGTATACCTTAAGAAGAGTATATCTTATAGAAGAGAGTATATCTTAAGAAGAGTATATCTTAGAAGAGTATATCTTATAGAAGAGAGTATATCTTAAGAAGAGTATATCTTATAGAAGAGAGATATCTTAAGAAGAGTATATCTTAGAAGAGTATATCTTCAAGAAAAGAGTATATCTTCTAAAATATATTTAAAGAGTATATCTTATATAGAAGAAAGTATATCTTTATAAATAGAAAAAAAATACCTTAAGAATATATATCTTATAGAAGAGAGTATATCTTATAGAAGTGTCACTATCCATGCTTATAGAAGAGTATATCTTGTATTTTACATCTTAGAAGATTATCTATTAAGTCGCACTGTTATCTTAAAGAAGAGAGTATATCTTAAGAAGAGTATATCTTAAAATAATATTTAAAATTTTGATTAATATAAAGGCAATTAAAAAGTATTGCATTTAAAATTGAAAAATTTTAATCTACTTTTAATATAATTTACTCATTAATAACATTATTCTGTGTTCCAAGTGTCACTATCCATGCATTATGTTTAGTAACTGAAATATGTGCTTGTATTTTTCACACAAATTGTCGAAGCTTAGGTTTAATGAGATTAACTGCAATCGCATTACGTGTTATGAGTTTCATTTCTTATACTTATTTTTTGTAGTCACTGACATTGAGAAATATTTTTCACTTATACAGATTGTTCTGAATGGCATTAAAATGTTTATAGCTGTGTGAGGAAATACTGTGTATTTTGCATGAATTTACAACATAAAATTTAGGAACTGTACCTGCTTAAATTTAGATTTTTAACACCGAATACGTTGATAAATAGTTTCCTCTCTTTTATTGTAAGTGTTTTTTCCAAAAATACAAAAAAGTGCATTTTCCATTTGGAAACTTTTTAGTTTTGCAAGACATAGAACTAATGATCTCGTGAACACCAGATAAAAAACAATAAAATATTAACAATCCAGTAGGTAATATATTTGAGAATATAAAACGTTTTAATATTCTTTTATTCTCTCAAAATAAAAGTTTAAAAAGTATTGCAAAATGAAGTTATTATATATGAAAAAAAATTTCAGTTTCTTAATGACAGGAATGAACTTTAAATTTTTGTGGGTATATAAACTTCATAGAGATCGTGAATCCATATTTATAAATTTCTTTTCGATTCTTTTTATTGAGACTCGTGGAACTCCTAGGTATACCTCGTGGAACCTCAGGCTTCCAGGAGGCTCAGGTGGAACTCAGTTTGAAGACCACTGGTTTAGATGACTTAAAAGGAAACAAACTTAATGATTACCTCTCATTTACTTTGTAAATAATGTCTCTACGTTTAAATTTGAGATGGTACCGGAATTAAAGATTTAAATTGTTCTAAGAATGTAATGTAATACAAATCATTCATCATCTGTGACTAAAATATGTTACAAAGAACCTCTCCGTGTGCACGTACAAAAAATTTTAATAAAAATGTCTTCAAGTGTATGGAAATCAAAGTTAGATGTATAAGAATCACTAAGAAATTCTCATTCATGGAAACATCCAGATTTTAGATGCATCCTTGATGCAGTGGCAATTTAAGCTCATTTCTGGCCCTGGGCGCAGAAGATCTACAGGCTCCTTTGCCACTGGCTAATCGAAATTTATAGACAGAAAAAAATCTAGTTAAGTCGAACTTATCCGAGCCATTCCGTGACCCTTGGCGCCCGCCCAAGCGTCCAATGGATAAACCGGCACTGTCTTGATGTACAGGTCAAGGCAGTGGTCAGACTATAACGAAATATTTTAGAGGTTATGGAAAAAAAATTTTAATGTTTTAGTATTCTTTTGAAAATCTCTCTCATTTGACCTTACTTTTCTTCAATTTTTAAGACGTGTTTAAATATAATTATTTCAATACAAACTGTGGACAAACTACATCGTTATCAGAAGGTCGAAAAATGAACTGCATGTTAATACGCAAAATTTTTACACTTACGCTACAAATGTTGTTATAGAAATCGTGGGAACAATTCATTGCATCGTTTTATGTAGTTTGTTTCCATCAGAACTTGTTTAAAGTTAAAAAAAGAAGGATTCAGGAAGCTCATTAAATTCTCTGAAAAGTGTTAAATAGGAAATTGGAAGTACATACCATAATGAATCAGAATGGAGCCAAAATATATACTAGTATAACTAAAGCAAATTCTATTTATAATTCTATTATAGTTTGGTAAAGTAAGTATATATACTGTATATTTCCATGTATAAACTAAGAATTTTTGTAACTTTTTTTAAGGTTAAAATAAGGGGGTCGGCTTTCTCTAATCTCGAGAAAAACGTATCACTGGGATGTCTGAATGCATATTATCATGAAACACCGAGTTTCCCTCTGGGGCATAGGTCGACGATCCCGTACCGTATGCGACTTTCTCTTCTACTCCATTTCCAGACGAAAGACTAAAAAGATTTTAAAAATTAAATTTTAAATAAAAACAGAAAAAGAAATAAAAAATTGTGAAAGCTTTCGTTTTGTGTTTCTTAACGATGATAATTTAAATAATCATTAACTCTTTTCATTAATACACCGTTTAAAATATTTAAAAGAAACCTCAAAAAAATTATTACTTTTAAAAAGAATTTAATTTTATAGAACAAAATAGTGTTTTTAATAAATAATAAATAAATAGTGTTTTTAATAAATAATAAAATAAATAAATTTAATAAAATTAAATAAAAATGTTTTTGAATGTATGTTTCATCAACCGCATTTATTTTCATAATTTAAGCATCAAAGAAAATAAACAAAAGAAAAACAGTGGAAATATTTAGTATATATAAATACTATATATATACTATATTATATATATACTACATATATATATATATTATATATATATATATTATATATATATATATTATATATATATATATATATATATATATATATTATATATATTTTATATATATATATATATATATATATATATATATACTATATATATATATATTATATATATATATAAAGTTTGATTTCTCAATTTGTTAAATTGTCTTAATTTAAGTAAAAGTTAAATATTTTTTTAAAGAATGATTAATAAGAATAATAATAAAGTTTAGTTTCTAAAGAATAATAATTAAAATCCGCATCACACACACACACCAAAAATCAAAAAGAATTAATGTGTTCAATTCCTGATACGTCACAACATCCTAGCTAAATTTTTATATCGATCTAGAATCTATCGCGTTCCTTGCAATCTCTTTTTATTTTCATAGCCTAACATTATTGTGGAGCAATTATCTTGTAATTAATCAACTTGAATAATTAGAAGAAAGTTGTTTATTATTTACATACCATATAATTAGATATATTTGCATTAATATTGAATTTTAATAATGATTGATCGTTCATCAATCATAATTATGAGTTAATTTTCTCTCATCTATTAAAAGAAACGTATTAATTTTCTTTTCAAAAACAGTGTGGTAACTGTGTGTAACGTGCAAGTGAGTTATTTTGAAAGTTATAGGAATTTTGAATGTTTTGTAAAATTTTTAAGCATAGAAAAGAATTGTGAGACAGAAGTGTTTTTCAAATAACAATCCTATTTCGGAATTTTTAATCAACCATTTCCTCGATTTAATTTCTCTTGAATTGCTGAAATTATTCACATAATTGTTTTTCTTCATCATTATTTGTGAAACCTTTAGGAGATTTGACGTGTTTTCATATAATTTTCAATGAATAGATATTGCTGATGAAATTATCTAGCGTACTTGAATAAATTAATAATTTTGTTGATTAAACTGAATATTGCACTTCGATAAAGTTGCTTCTAAAAATTTATATTTGCTACATTTCAGCATTTTAGTTCAAAAAATTTTAACTTTCCTCATTAATTTTTTCAAAAACTATACAAAGATTTATTTAAAATTACCGTATAAACCGGCGTATAACGCACACCTTTACTATCAAATTACATTTTTAAAGTTTAAGGTATATTCGCCGTACACCGTGCATCTTTTTTTTATCTCAAAGAAATCTGAAATATGCAGTACTCTTATTTTTTTAAGTCTAGAAATAGCTTATGAGAGGGTAATAAAAGCATGGAATGACATGAAACCTGACATTATTAAAAAAGTCATTTAAGGTATCCGACTACGTTCGAAACCGTGATTTTCAAAAGCTAATAAATGGATAATTTTCATGATATGTAGTGTCACTTAGATTATAATATATGCATAAAATTGTTTTAAGGACATTTTGACAAAAAGAATTTATTTAAATACAATATTTTGGCAAAACATTAATTTAGAATAATCTCTTTTCCAAATGTTCTCCTTTTGTGAAAAATGCTTCTATTAGAATAATATTTTGCCAGTATATAGCTCACACCTATGTTCAGAGGCTCAACTAGAATTTTTGAAATGCATAACTTAGAAGTGGGTTTATTTATATTTTACGACAACAAAAGGAGCAATTTTAAGAAAAAAAACGCGAATAATTATTTCAATGGGTGGTAACTCTGAAAATAATGTGAATTTTTCAAAAATTATAGTTGAGCCTCTGTAGAGAGGTCTGAGCGATGTACAGGCAAATTATTATTATAATAGAACCATTTTTCACAAAAGGAGAACATTTGGAAAAAAGATTATTCAAAGTTAATTTTTTGCCAAAATATTATATTTCAATATAAATTTTTTTTTGTCAAAATGTTCTGAAAACAATTTTATGTATGTATTCTAATCTGAATGACACTAAAAATCATGAAAATGATCTATTTATGCGCTTTTTTAAAATCACTGTTCCGAACGTAGTCGGATGCCTTAAAAATGCAGTATATCTAGCAATATAGATGGAACGGAAGATAATTATTTATTTATGGATCAGGGTAACCGTGATGGTGAAGATGAAACAGAATTCCATGATATATCTGAAGATATAATGGAAGATGACGATTTTTTCGTGCTATACAATAACGAAAGTTGCTAAGGTGTGTGTGTCACTTCTTTTAAGGTTTCCGACTACGTTCGGAACCGTGATTTTGCAAAAGCATGTAAATGGATAGTATTTATGATATTTAGTGTCACTTAGATTAGAAAATGTATATAAAATTGTTTTAAGAATATTATTACAATAAAAAATTATTTACATACAATATTTTGACAAAAAATTAACATAGAATGACCGATTTTCAAAATATTTTCCTTTTGTGAAAAATGCTTTTATTATATAATAATAGTTTGCCTATATATTGCTCAGACCTATGTACAGAGGCTCAATTAGAATTTTTGAAATACATAACTTAGAAGTGGGTTTATCCATGTTTTACGACAACAGAGGGGAGAAATTTTTTTAAAAAAAACGCCTATAATTATTTCTATTGGTTGTAACTCTGAAAATAATCTGAATTTTTCAAAAAAAATAGTTCAGACTCCCTGGAGAAGTCTTTAATTTATATAAGCAAATTGTTATTATTTTAGAAGCATTTTTTATAAAAGAAGAACATTTTGGAAAAAGGTTATTCTACGTTAATTTTTTGCCTAAATATTGTATCTAAATAAATTATTTTGTCAATATGTCCTTAAAACTATTTTATATATGTATTGTAATCTAAGTGACACTAAATATCATGAAAATTATCCTTTTATATGCTTTTTTAAAATCACGGTTCCGAACGTAGTCGGATACCTTAAATAAACTGTTTTTAGATAAATGTACGTAGTAGGATTTAAAAGCCCCTTGACTGAGTCTAAACTTAAAAAATATTACCCGTTAAGTTGTTGAAACACATCCTCCTTCGAAATATGACCCTTGAGCAACAGCACACTTTTGGCATTGCTTGTAAAATTCATCGAAACATTTATGGATTCCATTTTTATAACCATGTACTTTACTTCAACCTGAGATGCACTTTTAACTTCATCTACATTGAAAATCGACGGCCCTAGTGATGTGCCAGTACAAGAAGTATTCTGAAGTTTCAGGATGCGCAATCAGGGGACTAAGAAGGATGTATAAAAAAAATTGTTTTTCCTTTTCACATCGTCATTATTTGAAGCAGGCCCTTACGTATCGGCGCAGAAAATTCTTCAATGTTTTCAGCGGTGCAGGAAGTCTGTGGACATCCAGAGTGTTCGTCGTCTTTGACACTTTCCTTGCCTTCTCTGAAACTTCGATGCCACTTAAAATCTTTCATTCGCGAATGTGTATCACTTCCTTAAACATGTTGCAACATTCCGTAAGTCTCTATAGCACTGTTTTCCAAGCTAACACAAAATTTGATATTATTCTCTGCTCAACAAACGTAATTTCTCTCAATCACCGGCTACTAAATGCATCCACCTACAAAATATGACGCCACCGATCTCGTGATTTGGCATAAACTTTTTTAGAAAAGGAGAAGAATGCAGTGACACAGAAATGTTTTCGTCGTCGCTCTACTGGAGAAATTTTTCACGTTGCAGGCTCAGTCCGGAAACTTTTGAATCCTACATCGTAGAAATCTAAATTTTAAAGCGTATCTTTTCTTCGTTTTTAAAGCTACCTTTTTTATATCCAGCGTATAATGCGCACCTGTTAACTTCGATCTTATTTTTTGTGTTAAAAGCAAGTTAAATATATTGAGGCTCGATCGTCCCCCTTGTTTGTGTAGTGTGGAAGTTAGAAGAGAGGGTGCCAGCTCAGGTGTCGACCTCGTCATTTGATCCTAGTTCAAAATTATGAAGTCCGTCACCAAAAGCCTTCGTGTAACTGAATAGTGTGACGTTAATACTCACTCACTCACACCAGATTATACGGCATTCATTATCATAAAACTTAAATGAGCACTTATCAGGAAACAAAAATTGTCTGTAAAAATGTCAGAGTTTAAAAGTAGAAAATATTTACTTACAGAAGAAATTTGATCAGTTAAATTATTTAACTAAAAGTAGTGCTTGAATGCTACCTATTTGTATCTTTGAAACTGAATCATTTATCTCTAATATTATCTCTGATTCTATTGGATACTCTTGATTTGGGGGCACAATTTGTTAGGATATGTCTTACAGGAAACAAAATAATTAGGTTTACTTGATGTCATGTTGACTTGTTTGTGCCTGATTTGTTACGTTATATAAATGCCTGACTGATTTTGAAACTTAAGTTCCTGGTACAAATTTTAATTATGTTAACTACTCTCCCAAATCGAATATTCAGGAATGGAATTTTGGAATTCTTTGATTTAATTTGATTCTGAGAGAGAGGAAGACTATTATCTTAAGAGTAAATACACAAAAAAATGTGAAATTCTACAAGACACAGAGTTAATTTGAAAAGGCAGAATTGCAAATAAAACATTTACCATCAAAGATTAATCTAAATATGAGCAGTTACACTGAGGAAAAGATAAAGGGGCAATCAATTCGATTTGATTTTTTTAAAAAGCGATAACCAATCACCGCTGTGCTTACTTTCAGCTCTGCTTATTATTTGCTCACAATATTTGCCAGTTTTACCCTCCATAAGTTATACCATAAATATTTGTATAGCTTTCATCTTAAAAAAATTATCCAGGGCTAATTAGAAATATTATTCAACCTTTATTTATTACAATAAATCCTTGGTATCTTAAAAAGATTAATTTATCTTTGTAATCATTTAAATAACAGCACGTTATCAATCAATTAGAAAATAACAGTGCTCAGAATAAAGGTTTTGTTTATTTTTTATTAGTTAATATCAGGGGTGGCCAACCTTTTGGGGAAGAGTGCCAATATTTGATAAAAAAAATATATAATTAAACATGCCGCTTCCAACTTTTCCAACAAACAAATGTGGAAAAGTGAAAAAAATGTTACTTACAAGCTTATTATGGGATTTTTACGCAAATAGCACATTTTTTAATGCGTCTATGTAGTAGAAGTTTAAAAAGTAATATAATAAATAAGACGAAAGTGTACAAACTTGGGATTTTATTTTTATAAACTTTTAACAAGTTAAATCAATTAGGTTAAGTATAAAGTAAAAATGAGTAACTTGAATCAATTAATTCAAAATAATTATTAAACGCTCAGTATTTACTTATAATGTAACTTTTGAATTACTACTTTTTTTACCAAACCATCTATATTAGGATTAGCTCTTACAGATGCCCACAAAATTAGGTTATTATAGGTGTACATCAGCTAGTTTTGAGTGATATTTATTTTATTATGTTCATGGCAGAAATCATTTATCCGCGCAAACATGTTTTGATCGAAATTTTGAGGTTTTACTGTCTGAGACAACCCCACTTCATTAAAATTAAAATGGTTATTAATTTAAATGACTTCATTATTAAAATTAAATGGCTTCATAAAAATGGTTACTTATTATATTCCCAAAAGTTAAATTTTTCAGTATATATTCGCGTGCCACTGTTACTACTACACTGTGCCACTCTGTGGTACGCGTGCCTCGGGTTGACCACCCTTGGTTTATACGTTACCAAACGTAATCTGGGTGGCTTAAGTAATGGTGTGGCCGCGGTAACCGAGTGGTATAGGTATCGGATCGTGGCTTGCCTTGTCACGAGTTCGAGCCCAGTACCCCTAAAGACCCGCCGTGTAGGGCAGCGATGCACGTTAAATCTGTCGAGAGCTGGAATGTCCTCCCGTTGGTGTGGTGTGACAGTTAGTAGAGGGGGTGCCAGCTCAGGTGTCATCCACGTCAGTTGACCATGATTCAAAATTACGTGGTCCGTCGCCAAAAGCCCTCGTGTAGCTGAACAGTGCGACGTTAATATTCAATCAATCAATTAAGTAATAGTTCTGCTAGATATGGGGTCATCTATCTTAAAGCTGTAGTGTGCCAAACCAATCGACCAATATGATTCAGTGTGCCACACTGTAGGAAATATTTGAAACAATTCGATTCCTCGGCAATGCGTGCAGAGTAAGAGAATAGACGTAAAAAATACAGAGATATTTAGAGTTTTATTATATATTAAGAATGCATCGTTTGAAGATATTTATATAATATTAAAATAGAAATAAGGAGCATGTGAAATATATATATAAATATTCCTGCAATATAGTTTGTTAGTATAGCTATAGAATACTTCATGAATCGTATCGACTGAAGAGTGACAACATACTGTCTATCGTTACTTTGTTGAGAGATTCGAGTTTGGAAATCGGGAAGATAAGGGGATGATCCTTACGTTATCAAATACCGACACGTGGTGGTAGTCATTATTTATCATACGAGATGTAATGCGATCTTTTCACGGACAACGAACCTTCAAATTGATTTCTGAAGAAGAAACCCACTACGTAACTTGTCTTTTATGCAGATTTTGAGATGCCGATTCTCTCCCCTGTGTCGTTAGATTGTGCTTAAATGTTAATCATTTGCATATTCCCACATCTTTTTCTTTGATATGATTTTATTTATTTATAAAATACTTGACTATTGATCCTCAGGTCACTAAGCAGCGAGCTCTCCAATACTTTTTTGCAACGCAGTCCAAATTTTTAAATGCTGAGCCCGCGTCTAAATGAGCAACGGCCATTACTTATCCAGAATCACACAAAACACATAAAGGGGAGACAGTCAAATTAAAACGAAGCAAATGAACACAAAGGCAGTCATAGTCTAAGCCCAGCCTCATTAGTAGCACCAGGAGAGTCCGAGACACAGTTAGGTTTTAGTAAAAACCTTCCAAGGTTTATTTTTAGCAGCACTTGCAGCTTCACTACGAAAGCATTTTTTATATGTCCCATTAATTTCAAGTTTAGCAAAGTGAGAAGGTGGCTTAGGAAGATCATCAATCGAAAAAATAAATCAAGGGCTATGGGGGGGGGTTCGGACACGTGCCCCTTGTGTGCTCCACCTTTAATCCGTGCTTCTTCCATACGAAAATGTGTCGTTTGTGTATCATTCATCTTTCATGGTATCACAGCAGTTTTAATGGGTTGCAGTAAAAATATATTCTGTCAATATCTAAGAAAATATGAACTTTAATCAATCGCCAGGAGGCGTTTTAAGTTTGATTTTGTCAACTTTAGATATAAATATACCTAGAAGCGAAAAAATAAGATACCAGGAGACAATTTTGCGTATGTAATAATAGATTGGTAAAATATACAATGGCTCATGAGGGAAAACTTATTAATTCGATCTCTTTTTTTCTTACACTTTCTTTCATTTTCCCGGAAAAATAATATATTTTTCTCTGTATATTAATCTGCAAAATTGTATTCGTTATATAATATTCAAAAAGTGGGAAATCCCGGAAAATCTTTCCTGTGAGAACTTCTCAAACATAACTCTTACGAAATGAGTTTTTTTTAAAAAAAAATTCGGTGTAATTTGCAAGAGACAAATTAAGACGTTGATAGGCTGCAGGAAAATAAAACCCAGACAATTATTATGCAATGAGTGCTGTCATGCGTTCGGCTTCTTTACATTTAAACGCGCATCTCCATGCTGTGAAGCGAGAATGCTTACGTGCGACACTTTATCGGGATTCAAAACTGCAACTCGGCCTCACACGTGTATTCGGCGGGGCGGAACCTGTCGACGCCCCCTCATCTCCGATGGAAAAACCCCATTTTAGCTAAAGATGAGGTCACGCTACAAGATGGATGGCGGAGTATTTCCTGAAGATAGTCATCAAAAGAAAAATCAAGCATCGAACATTGTTACAAAAAGTTGTAACGGTACTAAGGGAGGGAAGGGATAAAAAATAGATGCCATAAATCGTCCAAGATTAGATTTGGGGGGATTACAGGGAAATCGTAATAGAGCTGTTTATCATAAGAATTTTTCGGTTCTTGTTAATTTTTACAGTCTAGTACCATTTGCGCGGAAATGAGAGTCAGGGGAGTTTTTAATAACTGCGATTTATTGCCTGTTTCTTAAGCGTGAGTAATTGAAAGTGATAAGATCGGTATATGCTAACTAGTTCTAAAAATTTCTATTTCGCGTGTTCATTGCCTCTTATTCTTGGAAATTATGAATTAGGTGCTTTGATGATGTATAGGATTTCTGTTGGAGACGGTATATTGTTTCGGATACGCTTTTTAAGTTGTCACTTAATAATAATGTGAACTTCCTTTTGAAGTGTCACCACTTCTGCGTTAAGAATTTATTACTGTATGTATGATCGTATAGCATTTTAAATGAATCATCTAAACTTTATCATGTTAATCGTCTATTCGATATTCTAGCTTGATAAATATTTTTGAACAACTAGCTCTGAAAATCTATAGTATTATTCCCCTGTTCATTATTGCTTTTTTCTTTTTAATGAATGAATTGAATACCTTGATAGTACAGTCCTTCCTTCCTCATTGTCTCGACAGCCCATGGCTGGCCTTCTCAAGAAGCCTTTTGCAGGCCAACCTTCTTCCTGCTTGTGTTCTCCAATTTTTAGTTCTCAAAACTGGGCGATCTTTTTCTAGGCCATCAATCCATCTAAGATTTGCCCTGCCCTTTCTTCCTGTGCTAATTGGTTGAGTATTGAAGACTTTTTTCGTGGTGCAGTCTTTGTTCCTTCCGACAACGTGACCTGCCCATTTAATTCGTTGTATTTTGATGAAGTTAATAATGTCAGATTCTGTATAAGATTGGTAGAGCTCGAGATTCGATCTTCTTCACAGCATTCCATTTTCCTGAATTCCTCCGAAACTAAACCTTAAAATCTTCCTTCCGTAGATACTTGTGTTTTCATCTGTTCGAGACACGGTGTGTATACAAGTGATAGTAAAGTGCTATTAAAAAATGTCTTATTGCTCAAAGCGGTGGTCGTCAAAATGCCAAGAACACACCTAGGGCAGCGGTTCTTAAATTCCCTATCACCACCCTTTATGTATTAGCCCACTCCCAAGATTTTGAACACCCTTCCCTAAATTAATATTCTTGATTGAAATACATGCTCTAGTACAATTTTTTCATTGGTAGCAATCTGTTCCTGACTACCAGGAACCAGTAGGTTTTTGACCATCGTGTGACCCACGAATCACTGCTGTAAATGTATTGATGTAACCCACGGATCATTGTAAATTTATTAATTTGGCCTCCGGGCGTGAAAGGCTGAAGATCCCCCCCCATCCTAATCTATACCCTGATCACGCAAAAAAAAAAGAGGTTTAACTTCGAAATTCGACATATGAATTTTACGTGTACTTGCAAAAAGAAATTGGCTCTGTCACATTGACGCTTATGATTTACCTTCAAACGTTATCAGAGCATTCTTTGAGCGAATCATCACAGGGGAAGAGAAATGGATTATCTACAACAATGTTAAACTCTAGAGATTATATGGAGTTAAAAAGATAAACCGGCTCAAAGCTTATCGAAAACCAATATTAATCGTTAAAATTTTTTTAAGGAATACTGCCTGTTTGGTGGAATTTTTAAGACCTCAGCTACCAGGCAACACCACGATTAACTTAGAAGTGTAATGAAGTGAAGACATATTGGATGATTTACTCACAAACAAATCAGGCTTCCATTGATTAATAGAAAAGGTATAGTAGAGGGGGGCGAACCTTTAAGTTCAACGTGCCATTTTTTCTGTTGAAATGTTGAGCGAGGTACAGACGTGCCGTCAAATAATTCTGACGTGTGATTATTGGGAAAAAATAATATAAAACTAAATATTAACAACTTAAAACTCTTTATTTACTACGTGAAATACATTTTACTCTGTACTGTTGTAAATATTTTAGTTATACTAGTCATTTGAATTAAAGTAACTTTAGTGTGACTTCTGTAGTTGGAAATTATACAACAAATAAATTATGTTAGGATTGTAAGACAATAACAAACGAGTGTGCTACTCTCCTCCTCGCACACCACGACCAATCAATTGCGTTTGTTCGTAATACTTCATATTGAACTTTGTTATTTTGAATTAAAATGTAAACCTTTTTCATCCGTGGCATGCCCAAAATATTGGACCATGTACCAAAGGCACGTCTGCCTTTGGTTCTCCATCTCTGGTATAGTGTTACATAAAGATTGTGCGAGATTTCACGCAAGGCGGTAAAATTATCATACGTTTCTCCATCTCTGATATAGTGTTACATAAAGATTGTGCGAGATTTCACGCAAGGCGGTAAAATTATCATACGTTTCTCCATCTCTGATACAGTGTTACATAAAGATTGTGCGAGATTTCACGCAAGGCGGTAAAATTATAATACGTTTCTCCATCTCTGATATAGTGTTACATAAAGATTGTGCGAGATTTCACGCAAGGCGGTAAAATTATCATACGTTTCTCCATCTCTGGTATAGTGTTACATAAAGATTGTGCGAGATTTCACGCAAGGCGGTAAAATTATCATACGTTTCTCCATCTCTGGTATAGTGTTACATAAAGATTGTGCGAGATTTCACGCAAGGCGGTAAAATTATCATACGTTTCTCCATCTCTGATATAGTGTTACATAAAGATTATGCGAGATTTCACGCAAGGCGGTAAAATTATCATACGTTGACTGGTCCGCGGCGATAAAAAAGATGGTAAACACTGTTCGGAACAAATTATTTTTTTACTTGAACTATTTCCTGGATCTGTGATGAGTTAAGTGTACGAAATTACTCTTTCCTCTCTCTCACACACACAATTGCGAAAAACAAAAAGTTTTCAAAATTATAATTACTGCTGTTAGTGCGAAAATACGACGATGCTTGATTGCAGCGGTACAATAATTAACACTTTCATGTAGGCAGCATATGTTTACATCATTTGTAGATCTTTTGGAATGTGCAAACCCTCTAAAATTGTTCCCGGGTTGAGGAAAGTAATAAAATGCAGATGTCATGTCATGTTAGTTTTCTGTTTCGTTAAAACTCAAGAGCTTTCATTTCTGCTGTGTTTTGAATGATTAAAGGTAATACGGAGAAAGATATGAGGGGAAAGGTTCTTTTCAAACACTATGGAATCGAAGGAAGACTAATAAGACTGAGTATTTATTGAATAAGTGTTAGCTTTAGAATATTCTATCTTTTTTTTTTTTTTTTTTTTTTTTGCAAATTTTGTGAATAATTTTTCAAAAATTCAAATGTAAATATTCGAAAAGTATCTCAGTTTTACTAAAATAGCTACCTTATTTTCAAATATGAAAAATATTATGCTTTTAATGCGGCATTTTTAATTTTAACATGTTTTGGGTGAAGACCATTAATGTGAGCGAGAGAATTCTGTAACAATAAAGTGTAGCTCTGTGTTTGGTTTCTATAAAAACAAGTAATATAAAAAAAAAGATTAAAGTCAATTCCGACTTAGATCAACAAAGAAGGCTTTTATTTTAACTACTTTTTAATAAATAGTTACAATTAATATAAATATGTATATACATAGGACGGAATCACAACATTAAGTGGTAATTAATTGTTATTAATTATCATTAAAGTATCGTATTGTCATCCAAAACAATCGTATCTATAAAATTTCATTTCAATTGAATGCTTTTAAATGTGAGAAAAAAACTTTTTCATGTTTTGACACAAGTCGCCAAAAATGATGCCAACGTGGCTGTATTTGTAATTCTTTAAATAATTAGTTTTAATCAATTAATTTTTATTAATTATAATTAAATTATTGCATTGTCATCCAAAATAATCATGTTTATAAAATTTCTGCTCAATTGAGCGCTTTAGAATGTATTTTATTAACGATTGAAAATTCCACCAAGATAAATAAATTAACAAACAAATAAATAAATATATATAGAGAGAGTGTGAGTTAATAGTAGGAATTGAAAAAAAAGCCTTAGTTATTAAAATAAAATTTACTACAAATCTTAGTGAAGTGAAATAATTTCGGATAGAATGGTGGGCAAATAGCGACTCTCCAAGACAGTCAGACAGAGTACTTTTGTCTTATTAAACTGTTTCTAAAATTAAATGGTCTTGCAGTAATAGATTATATGAAATTAGCACAATAACAAATTGAATAAAACTGTCACTGCTTTGTTCAACTGAAATTTAATGATTTTTATGGTGCAGTTGTGATATCCCCCCCGGTGAACATCTCTTTGATTATCAGCGTGAACTTGAGGTGTAGGATTAACGTAAGAACTAGAGGCATACATAATCTTAATATATCTTTATTAAAATTTTCAACTTAAACTTCTACCAAATTAAATTATAATAATTAATGTGAGAGAATCTACGATGGCAAAATGCGCAACACACAATATATATAGATAATAACGACTTAACCTAACTCGGACCACTATCAATAACTGAATCGCCTAAATTCAATTCTAGTACAATCACTGATTCTAATATTAAATAGTCAATCCTACCTTGTTGCAGTCTGAAAATCAATCTCTGATATCCTAAAGACAACCTTGTATTTACTTCTATGCACTGGTATGCACCTTGGTTCTCTATATCTTTATCAATTATAACTTCTTATCACCGCCACGTAACCTTATCCAAACTTGAACCATGAACTATATTAATATTCCTCTACTTGCCACCTACTGCCACAAATTGTCATCTCGCTTACTCTAAGTTCCGATATTTAAAAGCTTGTTAATTTGCATCTTTCATTCACACTTCACTTCTTGGATTTGGTTGGAAAAGAGTTGCCATGAATTCTGGCTCAAAGAACCCAAAGGACATGTTAAAGAAAAGACGCGTGAGCCCGTTGCACAGTGTATACCTTTTCTGAGATGTAAAACAATTATTTTGAAAAAGGTTCAACCCTCCGTTATCCTCCGCTTCCACAACGTCACTTCTAAGCCAAAAACTCATGATACAGAAGATTAAATCATTCTCCATCTATTAATTTACGTATTACATTTTAAAATTAAAAGAGATATTTTTTTCTGATTTTATATAAATCTATATAATTTAAGTAAAATATCAAGTCACCTTTACCTTTTTTTTTTCATGTAAAAATTATTCATAATTGGGAAGGACCTTCTTTTAAACCTTCTTTCAAACTCTTTCCTGGGTAAAATATACATACTTCATTTTTATCATTTATTATCATTCATCATTCCTTTTATCGATAGAATTCCTTGAATTAAAGGAAGTAATACAAATTAAAACAAAAACAAATAAACTTCGACGAAATGTTCGGTAAAAAACGGTGTTTTTAGTCCTGGAGCATCTGAATTCTCTAACATGTTTGTTTTACGATCAAAAGTATACTTTGCTATTTCACCTCTAGCGCTTCATTTTATAGTTCAATTAACATTAAATTTTAAAGTATAAAGATTATTTTATCACACATCAATGTTTTTCAACTCAATCCACTTAATTCATGACGGTCACGTGATAAATATAATCACGTGTTCTCTATTGAATTCAAAGCTGAGGTTGATCATTGGGTTAAATATATTGAAATATTAAGATTCTTCAAAAACATATTATAAGAGTGCTTATAAATCAAGTACATTTTTTTAACCTTTTGTACACTTATTAAAAGATAGTTTCGGCTAAAAGTAAAAGCTGGCAACCATGAAGTCCATGAACTGACACTGAAATCTGTATCGGCTGGAAACACGGGACTATGACGTCACATGAATTAATGAACTGATTGGCTGCAAACACGCGATAACAGTTATCATGTGACTATGACGTCACATGAATTTAGTCCATAATATAGAACATATTTTACCGATAATAATGAAAACTTTGCACGCGATAAAGAAAATAATAGTATTCGTTTCATTGAGTGTACATTAATTATACTATAATTATAGTCATAATTTATGCGGAAACAAATATTAAAAATGTATCTTAAGCATTTTCAAATAAAGTTTAAAAATTTTTAAGTTTATAAAAGAATTTTTAAGGTCACCATATTTCTTTTCCATGTACACATTGCAAGCGTTTCTGAAGGTAGGTTTCTTTCTCAAAGTATAAACTAAAAAACATTAAATTATCAGAAAAAAAAGTGCTACAAAAACTTATGAATATTCTCATGAATTGATTTTTAAAATTCATTACTCGACATTAAGGGGTGTTGAAAAGCTAAAATCTTATTTTTTTGACAATTTGAGATTCTTACATTTTCAAATTGTATAGTTTTTAACCTTTTTAAAAATACCTTACTTTAACCTCTAGGGTATTTAGAAGCCCTTAAAAGGTATTTTTAAAAAATCGTTGAATTTAAGCCACACCCATTTTAATGGCGAAAATTGTAAACAAATTACTTTGTTTTTGCTAAAAAGTGTAACGACTGATATAAACCAAAATATGTATCGTTTATTTTAAATTGAGCCTTTTATTTTTTATTTCCTAGTCAATTAGAAGTCTCACTGTATACATTAAAATCAATTGATCTCAAAATGTAAATTTTAATGTGCGATGTACCTTTTCTGAGAAACTACTGTTCACAGGTATGTAAATTTTTTATGAATTATTTATAATGATGTCTAATATATACTAAAATGAGCTTTTTGTAAAAAACTCAAAAATTTAATTTTTACAAATTTTTTAAGTAAGAAATGGGTCAAATTTCGCAATGTTTGATAAAATATTTCATAATTTATTAAAAAATTCAAATTTAGCTAAAAGCTCATTTTAGTATAATGAGAGAGGTGTACTTTAATAGTATGAAAAATTTCAAGCATGTACATAAAACAGATTTTGAGAAAAGGTACATCGAAAACAGTCAATTTAACATTGTCAGTATAGAGAGAGAGAGAGAGGTTTCCAACTCCCCTTAAATTTGTGGAATGTCAAAAAACATAAACCATTTCATCAAAATTTGGAAAAATTTATGGAGGCAATCACGGATATTTCAAAAAATCCTTCATTCGAAGCCATGATTTTTATAATAATAATTCAGGTATTTATTACTTAATTCTGTGTCCGATTTACTCTTATAAGTTGCGAATTTGAAATGAATAAATAAATTATTTCTTCGTTCATGTGGTTTATTGATATAATAAATTGTACACGCGTAAAACCTCCATACAACGAACCTCTATTTTGCGAACTTTTTCCTGGAACGAAGAACATTTTACAATTTTCTTCGTAAAATAACCTCTAAATAGCGAAATGCATTTATTTCTTTTTCTCACTATTTTTAAAATATTTCAGATAATTTATCAAATTAGTCTCTCTTTAGACATTTAATAGGGATCAACGGTCTTGGACTAGCTTTACTAAGTGGCTAACTCACCTAGAGCGAAGAAATTACCTTAATTTTTCAAATAAAAAAATCAAGTAAAATTAACAGCTTTTATCAATAATTAAATTTAAAGACGCATGTGGTAATGTATGCTTAAAATTATTGGTTATAAAATAATGTACGTTTAAAATTACTTGTAGGCTTAAAATTAAAAAATGAAATCAATTAATTTTAATATATAATTATTTTTTAAAGTTGAATATATATATATATATATATATATATATATATATATATATATATACACACTGCTGGACAATTGCTAAGGACGGATAACACTATCATCCATAGCAACCACAAAATGAAAGGAAGCAAAATGTGGAAAATTAAAATAAGTGCGGGATATTAGTAAGAAGAAGTATGAGTATGCAATTTTTTTTCCACGTCTGTTCATCAAGTGATAGCGTTCATAAGAGCTTTAAAGGTTTTGACGCGTGTGGACAGTTGTTGTTTCAAGTCAAAGTTTTACAGGAAGGATTTAATAGACGAACTTAAAATTTTTGGCATGTCTTTCCGACATCACATAGATGATTTTATGCGTGGCCGAATTATTGGAAAGATCGAAGAAGGGCGAAAAATAACAGATGTTGCCAGGGAGTTCGACATCGCTCACAGCGTTGTTTCACGGCTGTGGAAGTCATTTAAAACTACTGGAATGTGTAGTAGACGGCACGGGGAGGTCGTGTTAGAAGTACGACGCCTGCAGAAGACAGATATATCGTCCTATCAGCAAAAGGAACAGGCGCACCACAGCTCAGCAGGTGGCAAATCATTTTCTTGCTGCCTCAGGAAAGCAGATCTCCCGAAAAACTGTTGCCAGACGTTTGAGGGGAGGAGGACTATACGCACGCAGACCTGTTGTGTGTGTCCCATTGACCAGACAGCACCGTACTGCCCGTTTGCAATGGTGTCGTGCGCATCACAATTGGACTGAACAGGACTGGGCATGCGTACTATTCTCAGATGAGAGTAGGTTCAGTCTGTCATCGGATTGTAGACGCCAACTGATCTGGTGCGAGAGTGGTACTGCTTATCGTCCAGAAAATATCCAGGAAAAGGACCGATATCCGACATGCAGTATCATGGTGTGGGTCGGCATCATGATCAATGGCCGCACGCGCCTACATGTGGTTGCGAATGGGACTATGACGGGCCAACGATACATTGATGAAGTTCTACTTCCTCATGTTCGTCTTTTCCGTGGTGCTGTCGGTGATAAATTTGTTTTTATGGACGACAACGCAACATGTCATCGAACACTCTCTGTTCAGGATTGTCTAGACATTGAGGGTATTCAACGTCTCGTATGGCCAGCGCGTTCTCCAGATCTAAACCCCATTGAAAATGTCTGGGATGCTTTGGGGAGGCAAGTTGCTGGTCGAAACTATCCTCCGACAAACAAGAACACCCTCATCCGTGCACTCACAGAGGAATGGGATAAATTGCCTCAACAGCTGCTGGATAATATTGTGCAAAGTATGGTACGACGTGTGGAATGTTGCATCACACTCCACGGTGGACATACCCCGTAATGATACCTTTCTTTAAGGTGCCTGCTGACTTTTAGATGCATTGTTCCATTTCTCCGTACGCAGATCAAATGAACATTTTTTTTTCCTTTCAGATGTTTCACAGCTTTTGTACTTTCCAGAACAATAAATATTCTTTATTCTAATGTCTGAACAGTGTGGCAACTATATTTTATCCTACTAGGCATCATGTCTCGCTTAAGGTTATGCTACATAGCAATTTGTGATCCGTCCTTAGCAATTGACCAGCAGTGTATACAGTATATACAGTGTATTCCTGGAAAAAGTGTTTTCCCCCTTCCAGATTTCTTTTTGATGGGTAAGATATATAAAATGAATAGATATGAATTTTCAAAAAAATGTGAATAATTACTTTTTTAAAATTATGTATAGTGTTAATGAATTTTTATGGCGTCTCTAAAGTATATATTAAAAGGTGAATCTCTATTTAAGTTATCCGACTACTTGCAACAACTTTTTCTTTAAAAAAAAATGGAGATATGGGGATTTTCTTGTTGTTTTTAGATTTATTTAGTACATTTCAAGAAAAATATGCTAAAATTAAAAAGAGAAAAAGACATTATTATTATTAAAAGGAGAAAAAAATTGGTGTAAATTTTCAAATAATTACAGCAAATTTTCAAATTTTCAATTTTGGTGTGTTGTTTTGATATTCATTTTTGAAATTATCTTCAGGATAAGAGATATTTTGATTTTTACAAAAACTAGAGCACTTTATTTTAGTTATATGAAATTGCTTAAAAAAACAGTGATTATATTCACACATGGGACTGTAAACTTTGTAATAGAAAGTGATTGATAAAAATCTGAAGATTAAAACACTTTTACTATTATGCAGAAAATATGCACAAAAAGTTTCAGTTAATTTATTTTCAAAACTTTTTGAGAAATCGCTGTCCCCGTTTGTGCATTAAAAACACACACACACACACACATTTCGAGTAAAACGCATTTGAAAGTATAACATCCTGCTTATAAAGTAGCGGCATCTGTTTTTACTAAAAAACACGTAGGTTTTGTTCTAGTGAATGGAAAATAATAATTTGTTATTTTTATAAAGCTAATAAGATGACCTATAAAATAAAATGAAAAACTTGTCAATTTTAGGGTAGTCGAATACCTTAACGAATTTTCCATATAACGTACTGTTTTTCGGGATTTAGAGAACTTCAATAAATAGAGGTTCGACTGTACTTGAAATCTATAATGTATAACGTATTGTTATTTCAATACGTTATATGATAATTTTATTTGGCGATTACACTGGCAAGGAATCTTCATTATTAAAAACTGATTTATGATTCCTTAAGATTTAGAACTCAATAGTCCCAGAAGGCGTAGGAGCATTGAATAGACTTTTATTTCTTAGTGGAATCAAATTTTTATTACCATAATGAAAAATGATTAATACGTCCGGGAAAAATTTAGACAATAATATACTGATGTAATTAAGTCGCGCAAAGCATATATTTATAGTAAAATAACTCATGGGTCAGTTTATAGAAATCAATTAGAAGAAAGTAATAGGAACAAATGTGATAACTACGCAGAAAACCCTCGCTTAACTTCAAGATATTTAACTATGTAAATTATTTGAATATTTATCTATCAATATAAAAATAGATGTTTGTATATATAACCTCGCTTCACACCCACACCATTCAACCGATTACTATGAGAATTGACAGGTATATGTATTTTTTTTGTGTGGGGAAGGTTTTTGTGCTATCCTCTTTGTTGCAGCTCCACACCAGGTGGCGCTATAGAATCTCCACTTCTGTACCTTTCAATCAATCACCAAGTTGCCAACAGAATCGCCAAAAATGATACCAACTTGGCTTTATCACCAACATTTCGCTATGTGTCCATTGCATCGCCATTATAATGTAAGGAATGACGTTGCTTGTGCGAATATTACAATTTTAACATAAAATAAATACAACAGAAATTAATATTAACGTATTACGCATCCATACATATATTATTTACGCTTTTTTAAGTGTTCATTTCTCAAAATTTGTAACAATGTGTTACTTTTGCTGAGCAGAGATCAGGTTAGAAAGGTGTTTTCAAAAATTGACCCACTAGAGAGTTCCGGGGGTTATAAACAAAAAAAATCCTTTTTATCTGCTATTAGATCTACAGACTTAAAACTTAAGAAATATGGGGGTTTTTTGTTCAGTTGAGATATGCAAAAAGCTTTTATTTTTGTGTTTAATTAGCAATTCACGTAAAATTAACTCATTAAAAACTTATTTATCCTTCAATCTGTATTGTTCAATTTTTCAATTCACCCCTGCGAAGAACACATATACTAGTTAGTTCTAATGTAAAGTATCAAACTCCCCAAATCACTGACTTTTGATTGGTCACCATGAAATATAATATGTATGATGTTGAACATGAGTTTATACAGCACACGACTTGATTTTAAAATATTTTGAGTTTATTAAATTTTTTGCCTTTTTCCAAAATATTTATATTTAGCTAGTAATTCAAAATTCAACAACATTTGCAGGAAATATTTATTCACGTTTTTACGAAAAATAAATAATCTGACATACCATGCTTTGAATTCTAAGGAAAAGGAAAATCTGAAATTTAAAGAGCACATTTTGTATAAATAATAAAGGAAATTCAAGTATAAATATTCATAAATATTCAAGCTCAAAACTCAAATATTAACCTTTTATAATAAAAAACGCAATTTTAAAAGTACTTGAATAGAAGCGAAATTTAAATATATATAAATACTCCAAACTCTTTTTTTTTTACACGATTCTGAAATAACGTGGTTCCCGATTTTAACAAATTTTTTGTTTTAACACGAATCTCTAAAAAAATTGGGGATTCGCTCCCATTGGATGAGGACGATTTGATCGAATTTATGACAGTTTATAATATTAAGGAAGTTAATAATGACGAAGTCGGAAGGGAAGTTCAGCTATTAACAGCTGATTTAATCAGCGAGGGTTTGAAATTTCCTACAAGTAAGGAACATTTTCTTACTCGTGATCTTGACATAGAGCCTGCACTATAATTTCTATGTAATCATAAGTTTTGTGTAGCAAGGCATCAAGAACTGTAGAAGCATTTGCAGAATCCAAAAAAAGCATCCACTAATAACAGATTTCGTAACAAAAGCAAGTAATATAAATAAAAAAAATTAAGTCAATTCCTACTTAGATCTACAGAGAAACATTTTATTTCAGCTATTTTTTTATTAAATAGTTACAATTAATATAAATATGTATATACATATTACAGAATCACAACATTAAGTGGTAATTAATTTTTATTCATTATAATTAAAGTATCGTATTGTCATCCAAAACAATCGTGTATATAAAATTTCAGTTCAACTGAACGCTTTAAAACGCGAGAAATTTTTTTTTTAAAGTTTTGACCCAAGTCGCTAAAAATGAAACCAACGTGAATGTATCTGTAATTCTTTAAATAATTAGTTTCTGTCAATTAATTTTAATTAATTATAATTAAATTATCGTATTTTTACCCAAAACAATAGTGTATAGAAAATTTCATCTCAAATGAGCTCTTTAAAATGTGAGAAAAAAAAATTTTCATGTTTTGACACAAGTCACCAAAAATGATGCCAACGTGGCTGTAATTATTATTCCTTAATTAATTAGTTTTAATCAATACTTTTTATTAATTATAATTAAATTACTGTATTGTCTTCTAAAATAATCTCATGTATATAAAATTTCAGCTCAATGGAACGCTTTAAAATATATTTTATTAACGATTGAAAATTCCACGAAAATAAATAAATAAAAAGAGAGTGTGAGCCAATAGTAGGAATTGAAAAAAACGAGGCTGTTACTAACGAACGGAATTCTTCATTTGAATCAAAAGAAGACAGTTGTGCTAGATATATCTGACACATCTATTGATGATAAAAATTTTGATCCAGTTAGTAATAAACGTGCACGTTGGTCATCAAGTAGCGATGAGTAGTTGTTAGTTAGTAGTTTTATTCTTTATTCCAGTTTGAATTTGTATATGTTTTATGTACTTATAGACTGAATTTGCACTGTACAATAATTTTATTTGTTTATTTATTTGCAATAAGAATGGATTATTTTTGTTTTATAAATACGTAAAATGGATTTTATTATTACTTTTTTCCCACGGTTTTACGTGAAAATATTTAAAGATTTCTCATCATACAAGATTTTTTAAAATGATGGAAAATATCCTCAAATTTTCCATATGCCGCATGTACTTTTACGCGATTTTTTTTTTTTTTTTTTGCATGGTTTTCTAAGGAACTTATCTGAGGGGGGAACGAGTTGGGTGTAAATATTGGAGAAAATAGATTCACTCATCGCGAGAAAACCTCTGTTAACTTTTATCCCATAGACTTAAAATTCGACAAGCAAGTTTGTTTTTTTGAGTAGAGATTCTCTTTGAACAGGGTTTGTAGAAAATGATTCCAAAGGATAGTGAGGGTAATTGCAGAGGCGTTAAATATAATTTAAAAAATTCTTTATTGAACTATTTGGCTGACTTGTTTCTTTAGTTGAATAGAAATTGGCTAAGAACACAATTTGTGGAAATGAACTTACAAGAATATGAGTTGGGAGGGTTGAGAGGGCGCAGTGGATAAATAGTTTCTTTTTTTTTAACTATTAATCATAAGACTTGAAATTTTGAAGGCAGGTTTCTTTTGAGGAGTAGAGATCCACAAGTTACGGGTTTTGTGGAAATGGACTTTTAAGGGAGGTTACAGGGGCGTAAAGTATAAATGCACTTTCATTTTAGAAACCAGGCTCCTTTACTTTTTTAAAGCTAGAGTTCAGGTCTATGTGATTTTTTTGTTATATAATCGAAAGTTAAGTTCTATAGAATTGAAATATATAATTGAAAAACAATACATAGTCATAAAGCATCATAATATACCAAGCAAAGTGGATAGGAAACGACTAGTATATAATTATATAATACAGCTTTATTACCAAGCAAATCTTAATTTAACGGAACAAACAAGTTAAGAAAATTTAGAACTGGTTATTTATATTAGATGGTCTGAAAATGAAATAGTAACAAGACTAAATTTTATTCATTTCATTTAGCCAGTTCCGGCTGAGGACTGAACTGCATGATTAAAAATATTTTATCTGTGGTTTATATATTTCCTCATTTTTACTCTGTATTACGCACACACACATTTATAGGCGTGTGTGTACTAAAAAAATGAGCTCAATCGATGACGGTCACATGATAATGTGACCGTCATCACAACTGACCAAAAGCGTGTTCTCCAAAGAGACACTAAATTAATTGTACTCGTTATTCTATTTGTAATAAAATTAACTCGTTATTCTTGGATAAAATTTCAAATTTCATAATTGGATAAAGGTGTTCAAATATGTTAAGGGGAAAAAATTATTCAAAAGATTTTAATATTAAAAAAAATAATATGCATGTACTTTTAAATAAAATGCATTCTGCATATTTATGCGCGTTATTATTGTACACAAATTTGTTCTTTTTGAAAGTTTCTAAAAAGAGCAAAAGTTTGTAACAACGAAGCGCATGAACTGATTAGCTGAAAAACATGATTGCCTTTATCGTATGACTATGATGTCACATTTTTCAACTGATTGGCTAAAAACACGGGGTTATCATTATCATGTGACTATGACGTCACAGGAATTGAGCCAATTTTTGATTATGTTTAAAACGAATATTGCTTTAAATAAAGTTCCTCCTGCAATTCAAAAATGAAGGAATTCCATTTCGTTCACCCAAAACGTTTATAAATACGCAACTCAGATTTCTGAATGAAAATATGTCATTGTAATGATGGATTGAGGCTTACACTGAATCTCATACAAGTTTATTCTTATTCAATTTCTTATGTGAACATTGAATTTACTCCTTACTTATCCATCAAAACATATTGTTACATGTTACCAAAAAGTGAATTATTCATTTTGCCTTTATTTTTTAAACAAAGTAAGGGTCTTTTATATTCAAAATCACTGTGTTACATTAGATATTTAAAGCAGATATTATGTTTAATTGTAATTGTGTATGACACGTATTTCCTATGAATGAAATCATGTGGAAGATTTACATTCTGCATCGATTGTTATCTTCAAAATTAGTCTTATTAACTTGATTTATTTTAGTCTGCATTATTTATACACGTTTTTTGTTTCGTTTTCATTTAAATTTTCTTTGAAGAGTTCATTGATACATACCTTTAAAGGCTGAACGTGTGGCATTCATTCGCCTGGAATAACTCCCATGTTTGGGTTACACTCGGTCTCTAATTTCTTCATATTATCCATTAACCCTTTATGGACCGACGGTACTTATAAGTACCACTCACTTTAAAATTACATAGAATAACCGTTTTTATGAATACTCTGACGAGACTTAGCAGGAATATTCTTTGAAATCCACTCTTCCAAAATATATGGCAGCACGGATTCTATGATGAGTATTTTAGCGGTGAAGGTAAATAATTTTAAGCAGAAATTGCGTTTTCAGCTAATGGCACTTTCAGCGGATAGCGAAGATTGTCATTTTTGTTCAGAAAAAATAGTTAATGTCAAAAGGTATGACTCTAATTTTTTTTGTTATGTTAATGAAGACCTTATAAAACGACTTGACTATTTATTTTAAGTAAGTAGTGTATATAATTAATTTTACAGTTGAATATCGTTAATTAATTAATTAGCTCAAACGGATTAAATTTCCCAAAGTTGAGTATTTTGTTTATGTATATCCCTTAGTTTTCAATGTAGTGATTGAAAAAATGCATTTAAAAAATTGCAGTAAATTATAATACTGTCGATAATGGGTTAAACGGGATCTGAACATGTTCCCAACCAAGATTTTCTAGATTCTTTAGAAAAGTGCTCCCCAACCTTCTAATGGCCACGGAGTGGTCAACGTTTATTTCTAGCAGCATTTGGTAGATACATCATTCGCTGGAGTGAAAACACTCTGTGTTAACGCACATGGAAGAACAACAAATAAATAATAAAACAAATAATCAAAAAGCAGAAGCATTAACACAATCAGAAAGTCAGTCAGATTGCACAGCTTTTAACTGCTCTCTGTCCCTCCAGTGTCTATCGTAGATGTTACCAGAGACAGCAGGACAAATCTCTAGGTGCTAAAGTTCTCTCTGCACAAAACACAGTTTGGAAAGGAAAGGACTTTAGTCTATGTAGGTCAGTGACTCCCAGGGGTCTATGACGACATGCAAGGGGTCCACGTTGGCAAAAAAATAATATGGGAGTCAATGAGGTGTAAGTCGGGGTCTATGTGATATTGGCTCTCATTAAACTAGATCACGACTTTAATTTTAAAAGAAAATTTAATCAAGTGGAAACCAAATTTTACTTATTTAGCAGAGATTTATTTACTAAATTTAATGAGATTAATTTGCCCGTACAAGGTGACAGCATGAATTTTTTTAAGACAGGAACTATTTCAGCGTTTCTTTCCAGAGTTAAGCTAAAGAAGTATAATACTGGAGGTGTCCGTAATTTTCTCAAATTAACCCAGACAATCTGACAGCACGTTTTAACCTACGTTCAACATTTAACTGCCTTTTATTCAGATTTTGAAACCAGGTTTGAGAATTCTTTGACTATGGTAATACCACAGTAGGCAATGAATTTATATGGTCATATTGAAAGAAAATGTCACATGACAGCAGGAACTAATCGTGGTATGCACCAATGAATATTTTAAAGTTAAGAAACGGATGCCAGCAATTTTGGCTTTAAAAAGGCAAACCTGTTATTTGTCCCGAATCATGGAATATCCCGAGGAAATTTTTAATTACTTTTTCTAGTAACAAGGAGTTTCAGCGCAGTTGCCAATCTCCAAAACAAAAAAAGAAACTGGACATTACTAACGCAGGAGATTTAAGATTAAACCTGACAAGATTGATACTAAATGTTGAAAACTTGTTATTATAGCTTCAGATTCATCCCTCCCATTAAAATCATTTGTGTGTTGTTTGGTTATTTTACTTACCAGTTATTTTATATATCAATTAACTTTTAATTTAATTAACATATGCTTTTTAAACTTTTAACTCTATACTTCATTAGTTATAAATTTTATTCTTTTAAAGTAGTAGCAGTAGTACGAGCTGAGAGACAAAAAAGACATTTAAGCTGATAAACTTCCAAAAATTCAGTATTAATTAAGCAGGGGTCTACCCCATATCAAAAACATGGCAAGGGATCTATGAGACAAAAAAAGCTTGGGAACCTCTGATGTAGGTGGGCCGCAAGACAGTCGTTCCCGGTTTCCACCCTAACCACCCTTCCTAAACATCACAAATTTGTTCATATAAATGAACTTCACATATATCTTTTTCACGCTATTTTTAATAACTCTACTTAGAACTACATGCTCTGCTTTATACTTTAAATAATGCGATATTTTGCGTTTGCATTATAATGCTGCAGCTTTAGATGGCGTCTCTCAGCTCCAGGTTAACCTTTCATCCATGGAAAATCTCACGGTAAATAAAAAAGAAATAATTAAATGCTCTTTGGGCGACCCACTACCATTCGATCCACGGAACGGGAGTTAAGTGCCACTGCTTTAAAACACCTGAACGCTTTCGCCAAACATGTCTTATCCACAAATTTACATAGTTTTCGTCCATCCATCCTGCTCAGGTCAATGAATGAAAGCTCCTTCCGGAAAATTTGATTTCGATAGCGGTTTTCTTTTTAAAATAACCATTGTTATACTGTACGCTTATCAGAAGAGCGCGGTGAAGTGAGATACAGTGAAATAAGTTTACCGCGAAAACGCTCAAGATAAAATATCGGTTAACACGAAATAAAACAGTCCCGATAAACTACTCTGTATTTTTATGAATTTTTTTCTCTTAACACGAAAAGATTTCCCTTCTGAGAATGAACAAAATACGGAAAAATCAGTCACGCAGGCGATATTTAAGATGGGTGTGAAATGAAAGAGGTGGTTTCATTTGCTTCGTAGAAATGAGACTAACTTGGCTTTGAAATAGCGTCGGAATAGCCTGTGTCCCGAGCTAATTTTGTTTACCTAAGCTACTTTCACTCTTCACCCCTACAAACGACGCACAAAAACACCTCATCTCTCATCAGTTGGCTTTGGAATTCGGATCACAAAGTAAGATGAGCGATTCTTATTAGAAAAAATACTTAGAGCAATTTATATATATTATTAGCCGTCACCCACCTGCTTCGCTAAGTATTTTAGTGCGGCTATATTTACCATTTTTAAGTTATTGATTGATATCTAAGTCTTCGCATTATGCTTTCGATTGTGTTGGAAAACATTGTTATAGCTTTCGCTTCTTGATTTAAAAAATGTCAGGACTTTAATTTTTCTAAAATGGAGGTATGATTATCTTTTACGCCCCCCTAATCCCAACCCAGAATCGATCTCCGCAAAACCCATATTTAACGGATCTTTGCTCAATAAAAGAAACATGCTTATCAACTTTCAAATCTATAGTTCTACTAGCTCAAAACAGGATTTTTTTTCTAAATACTTCCATTACTCCCACAAACCCCCTTCTTGGGAGTCAATTTCCACACACCCAAGATCTTAGCAGATTCTTACTAGGAAGATCTATAATCAACAATAGAAATATTTTCGCGAAATTTTAAGTCTAGGTCTAATATAGTTCCGGAGATCTCACGATGAGTGAATGAGAGAGTCGCCTTTCTCCTATATATATATATATATATATATATATATATATATATATATATATATATATATATATATATATATATATATATATATATATATATATATATATATATGTGGTGTGTGTGTGTGTGTGTGTGTGTGTGTGTGTGTGGATAAAATAAATGGTACAAAAGAATATCCTACTAAGATTGGATAATAACCGAATTTATAAGAATCTGAGGTATTGTGCTATTAAAATTATAAAGACTGAAAGAGTCATTGAACTAAAAGGGAGAACTATTATCATTTCTAAAGCTGTCACTTATTTAGGACAGTGAAATAGGGTTAAGCATTGCCTTATGGATCCAACCTTCTTCATCAGCAGAAATTTTCGACATAATAGAAAAACAGAACCCTATTTAAAATCAGGCCGACATCTATGTGCACGTGGGATGAACACAAAACAATAAATATAAAATGAATATATATATATATATATATAGAGAGAGAGAGAGAGAGAGAAAGAGAGATAGATATAGATAGATAGATAGACAGATATATATATATATAGAGAGAGAGAGAGAGATAGAAAAAGTTTTATTTGTGTGTATTATTACGTACTTATAATTAGGTACATAATAAATGTACCTAAACTAGAAATATGAAATGAGATAAGTTTCTTAAATGTTTTATGCATCCTGTATATTGCTCTTCGAAATTCTTAAACACTGTAACAGTGATTTAATGCTTCATCCGATTTATGACGGCTATTGATGGTTCTAAAAAGTATGAAAACTGTTTACTACCAGTTTTCTGCTGTGGAACCTGCTGTATTAGCTTAAACGTTTTGTTGTTTTCTTTCTATCTGAGGCGTACGAGCCAAAATATGCAATGATGTATACCCACCATTATTTACTTATAATTTGGTACCATATATGTTTACTCTGTTATTTATGAACATGAAGCCATCAGCCGTTATTACAGGGTATTAAGCAATTTTATAAACACATGAACATCTTCTTTATGGGTCATGTTCAGAGTGTTACAATTTTTCATTTTTCTAATCTCCATAAATAAATTTCAAATACGCGCTTGAGAGAACAGCCGTATTGGTAGTCAAAGCACGCTTTGTTGGGTAAACGTGGTTCTGAATGAAAATGTTTCTGGTTCGACTCGAACATTTATTGTTCGGTAATCGTTTGTTAGTGTTTGGAACGTCGGAAAGGCTTCATTTTGTTCGATTGAACTATTTTTAGACACTTTTCTTCATATTTTAAAGTTTTACTCATTGAAAGGTAAATGATAAATTGAGAAGGATTTTTTACATTAGTTGCTACCTGAATTTACTGGTTGTGCTAATGTTTGTAGAAGAATCTGAAGTACTAATTGTTAGTAGAGTGGTCATGGTCGAGAGCATCCTTTCCTTTAATTTTTAATTTTTTAATTAATGAAGACCTATCGTGTAAAACTATAACGAATCTTGCATATTAATTCCTTAGCGCAAGGCTCCCCCAACCTTTTTATCGCTGCGGACTAATTAACATTTGATAATTTTACCACAGTGCGCTTAGGGGGAAGTTGATTGTATTTTTTAGAATGTTTCAATTTAATAATATTTAAATATACCTTCAGAATAAAATACAACTTCACTAAAAATGAATATAAAGTGATTTAACATGGAATATAAAGTTCCATGTAATATATTGCATGGAAAGTCGCACAAATCCACCACAGTAAATAAAACGGAAATTAATTTAATGTTCCGTAGGTGACCGGTGTATTCGATCCACGGACTGGTACCGGTTCGCAGGCCGGGATTTGGGGACCACTGCTTTAACTCATTTACCCGTGTCTAACATGGGCGAAAGTTACCGGCAAATGCGCACATGCCCGATCTCACACGGGTAATATTTTATCTCGCGTTATTTTATTTCTAATGTCCGTCTGAGATCCATTCTAGTAAAAATAGATAGGCTAACTTATAATTAAACACCAATAAGAACGAATAATGCTAGACAACTTGCGAATAATATCAGATACCGTAAAAAACACGGCGTATAACGCGCACTTTAAAAAAAAATAATAAGATCGAAATTTACGGTTGCGCGTTATTCGCTGGGTACAAAAACGAGTGCTTCAAAACACTGGCGTAACTAGTTCTGAGTGAGCCGTATATCAAAATGTTTTGCACATCCTTTTTTTTTGGGGGGGGGGACTTAATATATTAACGAATTTTCTTTACATGTGTTGGGACCCCTGTAGCTTAGGGGCCCCATATCATTGATACGGTGGTAGCTACGCCCCTGCTTCAAAAATAAAAAAAAATGAGCATAAAAAAATTATACTTCCACACAGATCAAAATACTGTGTATTTAAAAGAAATGACACTTCTTATGAGCTTAAAAGGTTGTAGTTCAAGAGGTGTGTACTATTTTTCAAATGTTTGGGATAATACCTCGGATAAATGGCTTCAAAACGTAAGAGCAATGTTTACTAATATTTCAAACTTCTTCGTAAACAGGAGGTGCGCGTTATACGGCGAATTTACCTAAAAATTAAAAAATGCAGCTTGAAAGTAAGGGTGCGCGGTATACGCGGGATTTTACGGTATCTATTCATTTTCTGTCATAAAAAAAAAATACTGGGTCATTTTTTATCAGTTGTTTCGAAAAAATCTCGGGTTTTAAGGGGTTAAATTCTACAATAATTTATAATTCTTCTACGTAGAAGTTTTTTTAAAAAAACGAAATAAAAGCTGAGTGAAGCGTCTTGGTTATATGAAGCTAGGAATTATACGATCTATTGCCAAATATTTTCATGTATCTCTGGAACAGAGAACTTTTAAGTTTTGATGTTTATCTTACGGCCCATTTCGATTATGATGGTAAAAAAGTGTGCGCGTGCGAGACTGTGGGTTCACTATACGCTTTCAAAACCGCCAACACCCGGAGAGTCATTGACTTGACAAGGTGCTTAGTTGATAGTTTGGGGTATTTGGTACCAAGCACTCACCAAATGGTCCTGTAATTCCTCTCACATTGCGAGGTGGTAGCATGGCAGCATGAGTTCAGTTAGTTATCTCTGGAACCACAAATGTTCTCAGTTGGATTCATACCAGGTAAATTCAAAAACCACGACAGAGACATAAACGACGCATTGTGTCTTGGAGTAGTCCGGGGAACACTCTGGTGGGGTTTCCTTTTATGTGTTTTATGTTTAACAAGCATCATCCCCTATACACGATGGACCTTCAGTGGCATTAAAGCTCGAACTCATAACACGCCGTCCACTAGCTCCTGACAAGGACTACAAGGCGACCGTGGACATCCATGCATGTGAGAAAGGTGAACAGCGAATGTAAAAAACACTCGAAAATTGCATTATTTATTTAAAACCTTTTTAAATTATGCTTTTTAACCGAACTACAAAATATGTATACTTTGTATTTTATGATTTGACTAATAGCAACTATTTTATTGAAAATAACTATACGATATAATAGAATTAATTATCCTATTACTGTGTCTGAATCTCAACAAAATTTTGCTGTCTGTGGATTGTGAATCAGTCTTCTGATTCATTCATTCATATATAATTTAATTAATCCAATTGTCATTTCTGCTTCTGCACAAAAGCAATGCAGCATTAAAAATTAATGATATTGCAACTGCATGAGTTTGAGTGAGGATTTGAATATTGCTTTTTAAATAACTTATGGTATTTTGGGATGAAATATATGCTGATTTTTTTAGTGTAATTTGAGACAAAATATGTTTACATTTTTTTTCGTGTATTCGACTTTTTGAATAAATTTATATTCTAACAGTCATCAATCCGAAGGAGGAAAAAAAGGATAATTTACTTAAAAGCTCAAAAATAAGTGACTTCAAATAAAGAGACATATAAATCTCACCTGTCGTAAAAAGCGCAAAGGTTTGTCGCAGAAATACAAACGTAAGCACTAACACAGAATACTCAGTGGAAATGATTGCTTCGACTGTTTAGAACTTCAAACAAAACCGACACTTATTCTCTCAATAGTTTTGAAAGGCTCCGCAGAGAGAAAACTAAATTTTTTTAAAAAAAACAAAGGGTTAAAGTAGTAATGTCATTGTGTCACATGAATTTTTGTGAGACGAAAAGAACAATCGGATAATGCTAAGCCAATATTCCGTTTTTTTTTTCCTTGACCAATTGTACTTTGTGAGGTTGTCGATTGAAGTAGTGCATTTGCAATCACTAACTTTTTTTGTAGCGTATATTTCTCATTGGCAACTTAATTTAAAAGACGGTCTGATTTTATGTATCTAAAAAAAATATTTTTTATCAAATTATGTTATATTTAAAAAATGTCTCAACACAAAATCTACACAACTGGGGGCGGGGGGGAAGGCTCTAGGGCCCGACACAATCCGTACTCCTGCCCGAGGTGGCAAATTTTATGGACGGCAATTGGCTCGATTTTCAAAAATATTTTCTTTTTGTTGCAAAAAATTTGATATATTTTCTGAAATATTATTGGGTGTAAAAAAAATTGGTATTTCATTTAACGTATCTTACTTCCTTATTTTGCACTCTGTATGCTTAATGTCAGTTTTCTATCATGTTAAAACTTAAGAGTTCGAGTCATGAGTACGTGTTCAATCTTGAAATTTGATATGTTAACACATTTTTTTTTCACTTGTAACTTTCCCCCCATCCCGGAGTAAGGTCACAATGGACATTACTTTCACCCATACGATGCCCAGTGTCAAATATCCAAAAGGGTACAGAAACAAAAAGAGTTTTTGGAGATAGAGAGACACAGGAGATGATTTATTTTAGTCTTGAGTGTAGTTACTATAAGTTATAAAATAAACGTTTGTGATCTCCACTATCAGTAGACTTTTTTAGAAGATATTGGCATGTGTTGAAATAGACGATTCCTTCTTTTACTAGTTTGAAATAATAACAGATAATTATGTTCTTAATTTCGAATTACTTTGTACTTGACTTATTAATTGAAAACTATATATAATATTGTTATGCTACCTTTTTGTTCGCAAGAATTACTTAAGTTTTTTCGGTGTGCATCTGTGTGAACAATTTATATTTTTTAATTATAATTTTTTGCTTTAGAGCAGCATTTCTCAAACTGTGGGGCACGCCCTCCTAATGGGTCGTGATATACCTACAGGGGGCGAACATATTGAAAAAGAAAAAGTAAAAGATTTAAAATAAGAATTATATAATTTAACCCTTAACTTCGCACTGTTGCATTTCTGCAACATATGATTTATTTTAATTTAACAGACTCAATATTTTTTTTAATTTCCCACAAATCACTTATCTGAGAAAAGAAAGATTACTGCAACGAAAATACATGCTAATTTTGTCACTAGATGGAAGTACATTTTTTCCAGAAATCACAACAATTATAAAAAAACCTCTGATGCCTCAAGAACTGTGCTTTTGCTGTAAAAAGAATCCATTATATTTTATGCTTCCTCTTGTTTATTGACAAAACAAATTACCAGGTAAGAGATTTAAACATTTTATGATGAATAATAAAATCTTCATACAAAAAAATAGCTTTGCAATTTATAGCACTACTGCGCAATGTTGCACTTCTACAACAAACAAAAAAATGACTGTAATTCAATTTAAAACTGCTTAATTTTTGTTTTCATATTTTTCCCTTTTATTATTACTTGAGAACTAGCCGATAGAATTTTTTCATAGAAATTTAAAAAATTGCGAAGTTAAGGGTTAATGTGAAAGGAAGCAAAACAAAATACATTCTGACATAATAAAGAATAAAATACACATGTGCACTGATATAATATACTTATAAATGTATCAGTACTGCACAATGTATTTCAGAATTAATTTATCTATTGTTAGTTAAGAACAAGTTTAATAATTACCAGTGACTTTGGGCATGTCACAAAATCATATACAAGATTTAATACTTATCTCGATAATCTGTATGGTTTAAAATTAAAGCCGTACACACACTGCAGCTTTAGCATCAAAGTATATTATTACTGAATTCAATACATTGTTTTTGTGTGGACGGGGGGAGGTGTGATGAAAATTATGATTGAAAATTGGGTCGCAAGTGTCGAAAGTTTGAGAAGCACTGCTTTAGAGATAGGGGCGGCATTTTCAGTTTTTGTCTGAGGCGGCAAAACAGCTAGAGCTGGCCCTGACACAACTGAAAGATATTGTTTGGTATAAAATGAAATTTTATTTAATTACATGAATGAGACTATTACTAAGGTAAATTGGTATAAAAATTATTTTATTTTTAATACCAATTAGCTACCAAGGGCTAACTTTACCAGTAGCGTAACGGAGAATATTAGTCCTCCCCTGCAAAGTCAGGTTTTGGGACCCAAGCTGAATCTTATAAAGGGTACGTACTTGGCGTCAGACAAGCTTTGGGCTGGCTAGATTCCTACTCCCTACTACTTCCCGCGATGCGGGGACATAGGTTACGCCTCTAACTGTTACAGTTACAAAGACTATTTTCTCAGGGTGCTACTGGTTTGGCTACCTACAAGTTGATCGGCTAATCAGTTTTCAGTTTAATGTTACAAATCAGGTCTGCTTTCAATAATAATAAACCTAATTCTAAAGGCATATTTTATCAATGAAAAGTTTATTTTTTATTTTTTATTCGAACGAATTAATTTTTTTTTCATAAAAATATCATAGCCCTTTGGAGGTTAAAACTTTGCATAGAGCGAAACTCTCCGAATATATATATTTATATATAAAAATCTTCTGTGTGTGTGTTTGTCACTAAACTCCTCCTAAACGGCTAAACCGATTTCGATGGAAATTTTTGTGTGGGTTCAAGTAAATTCGAGAATGGTTTAGATTCACAATTCGATCCGATATCGCAATTAGTTAAAAAGATATTAATTGAAAACATTCAAAAAATACAACTCAACATTCACCTGCATTGTTGTAACAACGCTATTGTTATAAACAAGTAATATAAAAAAATTTAAAATCAATTCCTACTTAGATCAACCAAGAAAAATTTATTTTAGCTACTTTTTATTAAATAGTTGCAATTAATATAAATATGTGTATACATATGACAGAATCACAACATTAAGTGGTAATTAATTTTTATTCATTATCATTAAAGAATCGTATTGTCATCCAAAACAATCGTGTATATAAAATTTCCTTTCAACTGTATGCTTTAACACGTGAGAAAAAAACCTTTTCAAATTTTGACATAAGTCGCCAACGTGGCTGTATTTGTAATTCTTAAAATAATTAGTTTTAATCAATTAATTTTTATTAATTATAATTAAATTATTGTATTGTCATCCAAAATAATCATGTACATTACATTTCAGCTCAATTGGATTTAAAATTTTATTTCATAAACGATTGAAAATTCCTCCAAGAAAAATAAACACAAACAAACAAATAAAATATGTATAGAGATCGTGACCTAATAGTAGGGATTGAAAAAGACGTAAGTTGGCGTTGAAATTTGATTTTCAGCCAAACTGGCCAAACCCGGTCTTTAGTGTTACGAAAATGCAGACGATTCACGCTTTTTAGCGTTTTTAATTAATATCTTTTCAAATAATCTTTATATATGTAATTCTTTTGTGCGTGTGTTTGTAACTGAACTCCTCCTAAACGGCTGGACCGATTTTGATGAAAGTTTTTGTCTGTTCCAATGGACTCGAGAATGGTTTAGATTTATAATTCGGTTTAGAAATGTTTATTTAATTTTTTATTTTTAAATTGTTGTGATCTTGGAATGTTTTACATTGGATCCGGCAGACTGCGTTACGATTGCAGTATCGAATATTCAAAAATATTTTATTTTGAATTTAAGATGTGTGTACAGGACAACGTTTGTCAGTTCCTCTAGTCTCATATAAAACTTTAAATGTCTCTGTATATTTGTAACTTATATAAATCAAAACCATTGATCGTATCGTTTCAAAATTTTGTAAGGAGCTTTTCCAATGCTTCAAACTAAAGACTAGCATATTTTTTAGCCGAAAAATATTTTCAAATTTATTTTTAGTGAACGGTTTTAGTAATCGGTTGCTCCATTTGGAGATATCATTTCATTTGTCAGTACTTCAGAACGGATTTTGCGGAAATTGGTTTCCAAAGGAGATTGCGAAGGTATATTAGATAAAAATCGCCGTTTTTTGAATTATTAAACTTCCTTTTTGTTCTTGATATTTGGTAATCATATTTCTGTTGTTGAGTAGAGATCTACTTTGAACGGGTTTTGTGAAAATCGTCGAATCGATTTTGTCAAATCATGTTCTTTTTTAAATCAAGAAGTGAGTTTTATATAAAAAAAAATGTTTGATAACAATATAATTTTTAAAGCTAAGACTTAGATATCAGTAACTGAAATACATACATAGTGAAAATCATTTAATACGAAGTAAAGGGGATAGACATATTTTTCCACGTTAATAGAATTTCGTGTTAAACCATATTGCAAAAAAATATATATATTTCAACAAAAGTAAGCTGATTAAAGAATATTTTATTTACATAAATATGTATAGATGCAGGCATTTAATAAAAATCAATGAAACAAAAACATTCAAAAGACCTCTAAATGAAATTCAATACAAAATTTTCAAGTTTATTGAAAAGTAAGCATTTATTGAGTTTTTAGAAAACAATCTTACATTTTCCTTTGTGTTTTGTTTTTTAGCATCAAATCCTCAACAAACTGTTCAATGTGGCTCATTTTTTTAATTCGTTTCAGCATTGGAATATGCGTCTAAAAAACTGCGCATACTTTTCGTGAAGTTCCTCATTTAGGATGACATGGGAACAGAAGCTTCGTTATTCATTTCCTTTTCGTCTTCGGAATCCGCATCAATGATATTTTTTAGCTTTGAACAAACTCCAAAAGGTCTTTGTGTGCCGTAATTTGGGCTGTACACCAGTGCTTCTCAAAGTTTCAATGTTCGTGACCCAATATTTTCAATCATAATTTTCATCGCACCCCCCTCATACAATGACAATGCATTGAATTCAATAATAATATACTATGACACTAAACTACCATACGACCTTAACTTCTTAAGTGCCACCGGCGTATTATAACATCTCGCTCGGTCAAAGCGATAATTTCCCCAGACGTATATATACATCTTTCCGAAGTACTATCTTTTCTCTGCACTGCTATCCATAAAATTATTCCGAAGGCTTTAGAATGCAATAAAAGGACCTTGACCATGTTTGCGAAGCTTTTACTTATTTCAAATTATTTGCTTAATAGTCCCTCACCCTTCTCCTATACATCACATACGTGGAGAACGGTCGGCGTGGGGAAGTAAATTGAGGAACTTTTAATCTGAAGTTAAGGGATTAATTATAAACCATAAAAGTTATCAAGATAAGTGTTAACTTTTGTATATGTATAACTTTATATATGACAATCCCATGAGGTCACTGGTAATTATTAATCTTGTTCTTGACTTAGTATTGTTAATTTAATTATAAAATACATTGTGTTGCATTATATTTATAAGTGTAATATATCAGTCTAAATGTGTATTTTATTTTTTATGTCAGAATGTAGTTTGTTTATTTAGTAAATTAATATTTTTTAAAAATTATCTTTTGTTTTTGACTTTCAATATGCTCGCCCCCCCTCGTAGAGTTGCCACGCCCCCCAAGGAGGTGCGCCCCACAGTTTGAGAAACTCTGCTGTACACACATTTTCATATACTGCGACGAATTCCTTTCGATGATACAAATACCATTCTTTCGATGGACAGTTCAATAATACAGAAACTTTCTCAAACATTTCATTAAGTGTTTATTCCCAGAAGGGAAATCTTTTCGTGTTAAGCGATTTTTTGTTTCGTGTTAAGAGAAAAAATGCATGAAAATACATAGTAGTTTGACAGAACCGTTGTATTACTTCGTGTTAACCGATATTTCTTCTTATGCGTTTTCGAGGGTAAACGTATTTCTCTGTTTTTAGTCATACATTACTATGAAATATCCACTGATGTGAGTGGTTAACGGCTATTGTTTGTGTGTTGTTGTTGAAATTAATATTTTACGATGACGCACAGTCAACAAAATTAAATTCTCTTCTAAAATCTAGGAAGGATATACTTTCAATCGTACATTTCAGTGAATTTCAATGAAACAGGATGTTTACAAACAAATATACGATTCAGTTTATTATGTCTGAGACGTTAAAGACGTGTTTACCAAGCATGAAATTTTTATAAATGCAATCCTAAAATATTTTCTTAAAGTTTCTAAAAACCATGACAAGATAAAGTGTTTTCAAGAATATTTATCTATAAGATCCCTAGCTGGATTGGTATGATGCTTATTTTTATAGTATATTTTATGTTGGTTCATAATGGTTTTACATTGTGAAATGTATATTGATCAAAATAAGTAGTGTAGCATTTCTCTTTGATTCAAAATCTAGAAAAAAAAATTAAATAATTATTTTTTCTTGGTGTACTTAAGCTTTAATTCTTCTCTAGAGGGACATAATGACAGTAAATTTAAGTTAGGATTAAGAACTCTCGTATCAACTATACAATGGTGATATTAATAATAGTTCACTGTGTGAAAACATGTATTTGAGTCTTTTTTTCTGTAGATATAGGTAAATTTTGGAAATATGAATGTGGGATCGCTGGTAGAAATAACATGCAATGAACTAGAGAAAAATAATCCACCAAAATAAGAAAAATACTTGAGCTTGAATCTGTGTAGCAGTTAAATGTTTCCTACCTCGTAATATTAAATAAGGACTAAATTATTTAAATAAGGAATTAAATTTTTGGAACTAAAAATTAGACAATTGTTTTTATATAAAAATATTTGCAATTTTGAGAAATCCGCTTCTATAATGAAGCAAAAATGAAAACATTGGTAATGTGTTAGTGTGTGTGTGTGTGTGTGTCTGTGCGTGTGTGTGCGTGTGTCTGTGCGTGTGTGTCTGTGCGTGTGTGTCTGTGCGTGAGTGTCTGTGTGTGTGTGTATGTGTGTAAAATGCATACATTTTATTTTATTGACTTTCTTTCCAGTTTCTTTAATTTTAAATTTATCGAAATATAAATCAGATACATGATATAAGAATATAAATTAGAAAGATAATGTAAAGACAAACTTTTATAAATGGATTGAATTTAAAAATTTAAATTATCCATTTGGCAAACAATAGATAGCTTTGTTTTTACTGTATAAAAAAATCAAAGTCAGACGTAAAACTTTTTATCTGTTTTACTTCTCATTTTCTTCTGTTGTGCTCTCACAAATACATTTCACTTTTTTTTCAGAAAAGTTCTTTTTTCTGTTCCAGTATATTTATTCATAAGTAGACTTATTGCTTGACATTTTGTGACTTTAACTTTGTTCTTATATTAAGTATTACATTCGCTTATTATTAACTATGAATTGTGTTGTTGTTACTAATGCCACCTGATCGGCAAAGGCCAAATCAAGGCCCACAAAATTCATCATGGCAATGGGCTAAGTGACGCCTGTCGTTAGCCATAGCTTTGAGCACCTTAGAGGTGACAGAACGATTTAGCTCGGTTTCACGCCAATTTTGAGGCAGAACGCCCTGGGGGTAGTCAGGAGCCTTCCACCTCTCTTCCCCTTCCACCAACCTCACGAAAGAACTTGAGGCTTGACAGCTATTTTAAAGTACTCCCATGCCGCGAAGGCACTCTTCATTTACAAACATCCATGTCTTCTCCGGGATTTGAACCCAGGACCAACGACACAGCAGCCAGTTCGTTAATCACTATACCGTATTGGCGACATTATGAACTGTTAAATATATGATTCATAAATTCTAGATATTTTACTATTTAATTTACATACATCGCACTGAGAGAGAGAGAAACAGTGCCAGGACTATCGGTCTGGCAACTTCCTCTCTGGATTTCCACACCACTCTAAAGGAACCCTCTACAGATTACCATGCATCAGACCCTCTTCATGGCTGGTCTTCTGGGGCACCAAGTTTCGAACCCGCGACTGGACAACGCCGGCCATAAACACTTAGTGTCCGCAGCCACCGAGATCAGTCTTAAGGCATAAGTGAACTGGCCCCAGGATCAGGGCCTCTACCCCAATTGGGGACTCGTGTCGTTTTTGACGTGGTCTTTATAAAATCATTCGAATAATTTTAAGTTTTAAAGGTTTTTTCCGGCTGTCTTCTGCGAAAAACTGGAAATATGGGACAATAAGTCAACTGGCTACATGTGATGACCGTCGTCCATGTATAGGCCTAGGACCACCACCATGCACCATCATTAGTCGTTCAGTCAAAAGTCAACAGTCGGTTGAGTCGATTTGTACGAATGTAAATCATGCACATTTACTTGTTTCGCGTACTTTTGTATGAGTATTTGACAAAGTATGCTATGTACCGTCTACTTTTAAGGGTCAAAGGTGTAGCCTACATTTGTTAAGGGCCTATTTTTACGTAGGGGTTCAGGGCCTCAAGAAGTCTTAAGATGTCCCTGACCAAGACAATTTTCTGTTGAGCTTAAAAATAATTGTAATGCTGACATTCAGAATCCGAAGCAAGGGATTGATTATATGTTAATCATTTTAAAAAATTATAATTTGGCTTTAGTTATGAATATAAAAATTCAAAACATACAAAACAATAGTCCCTTGGAAAAGACACGTAGTAAGTGTGAACCATTGGCATCGCTAATTATAACGTTACGAAAAGTTTGGAAATAAATTAAACGAAAACAATAAAAGCGAAGCTTAGAAAAGCAAAAATATTTTGCATACTTGTGATTAAACACCCTTCAAAATTGCTATAAACCTATTTATTGGTCTCCTTTGGATCTATTTTAAATTTTGAAAGAACGCATTTCACGAACATTCAAAAAAAAAAAAAAAAGAACCGTATTGACTTTAAACGCATTTATATATTTTACTTAACGAATTTTGCCTGAAAAGGATTCACGAACAATGCATTAAAAAACTGACGCTTCACTTTATAATCACTTCAAGTTGAATGATGCTAGAATTCAAGCGCAATTTCCATGTACTGAATGATTTTTCTATGTTTCCCAATTTTCCAGATAACAATTTATTTAAAAGAGCGTAAAACATATTCTTAAAAATTAAGATTATCTTCGTCGAGAGTAAATATGAAAAAATGATGCAAAACATTTCTGTGTTTTAACCAACAAACAATCGACCTTATCAGGTGCTTAATATTTAAATGTCTTGTTATTACACCAATGATAAACGTGTTTTTTACCCTCTGTAGCCTCAGGTTGTGGGCTTGTATTCATTACGGTCTTTGAAGTACTTTTTTTTACCTCTTCACTGACACGTTTTTACGAGTTGTTCTTGTTGGTGAATTGCACCAGACGGTTTAAATTATTGTTGCTTTTTGCGGTTAATATTCGAATGTTATACAAACGTATTGTGGCGAAAAACCAAAAGTTATTAATCAGTATTCATTACTTCTTGGGTCAGTATATTCATTTGCTTATTTTCCATAATAGGAACAAATGATAGCAACAATTAATTTGTAAAGGTTACCTGAGTTCCGCGTTTGTTTTGAACTGGTTAAGTAATTCGGTGTTTTGTGGGAATTACTAATATCTTCTTCCTTTTTCTTTTCAATTCTCGTTTTATATTTAAAATGTTCCAATCGACAGATTTTTTTTTGAATTCAAAGGAATTAAAATTGCAGTAGTCCATGAAAACATGAAATTAACGCTAAAACCAGTGACATTTTATACAAGGTGTGATAATTAAATTCCCCTACAGCGCATGCCCTTGTCTTTAAGCTTGGTGTGAAGTAGGGTTTGCAATCTCGTATTATATTTTCAATCCCGGGATTAGCATAGGACTATTTATGAAAAATACTTACACTTTAGCACAGTTAAAATTACATAAACACTTTAGCACAGTTAAAATTACATAATAAAAATGAAAACATAAAAAAAACATTGGTTTAATTTTATTATTTATTGAAATAAATCAAAACAAAACTTAAATTCATCATAAAAACAAATAAAAAATAGTACTTATTCTTACAAATAAAAATTATTATCTTCATTTCTTGTGTTTCTGTATTAAGCTTTTGAAAACAGAACTCGCCCAGCGTTTCATTGCTCAAACGGCTTCTTATTTTTGTTACAAATTGTCCTGCCGAAGAAAAAGCTCTTTCAGACTCTACACTAGTAGACTTCATCGTCATTAAATAGGAGCATGTTCTTCCCAGGTATTCAGCACGTCTCCCTCCATTTTCAAAAAGAGGCATTTCTTTTTGAATTTTTGACGGTAGTGCCTCAAATTTAATAGGCTGCATTTTGGTGCATATCCCTCTTTGAAAACTTAATCTAGTTCTTCTGCTACACTTAACGATTTCTGTGTACTAATTGATTCAGTTATTGAATCAGAATATGAATCTATTTCAAGTGTTATCTCATCTGAAACAGAAGATTCATTTAGTTTCATAATATATTAGTAATGTAGTGAGATTTAAAACGTCAAGGGGAGTATGTTGAAAGGGATTAAAAGGGATTTGTACATTGTTTTCAATTAAGCTAATTTTTATGACTAGTCTTTTTTGTTATTCAGTTGTCACACTTCATATATACCTATTTCTACCGACGGAGAGAGAGAGGTCAAATGACTTTTTAAATTAACGTTGTATGTATGTATATATATATATATATATATATATATATATATATATATATATATATATATTCCATTTGATAATAAATAATTCATATCTTGGATAATAAAACAGAAATTAATAGTTTCGTAATAATTTTAAAATTTTTATTTTATTTATTTTTTATGGTCTTAGACATGTGAATTTTTAGAAAATATAATAAAAACTGAAAAATTGTTTTTGATTTCAGCAATTTATATATACATATTACAAATTAAAATGAAATCTTTTCGTCTTCTCTATTTTAAATTTTATCGAAAATGCACTCCTTATTTTGCCCTTCGTAATATTACCTTTCCCTGGCCTGATATTTCTCTAACCCTGCGTATTACCGTTGTCCCCAATATTTCTCTGAAGATAGTATGAAAAGTGGGGATCTTCCAGATTAGAGAGAGGAACTTTTTGAATTTTTTTTTGCCAAATAGTTCCATCAATTGAAGTTTCAGTATTCTGATCGTTCGTTTTCTCTCCAAAATGGAAAAAAATCACATTATTTTTCGTTTCCAACGCTTATTCTCTCTCTCTCTCATTATCCGGTGTCAAATTGCTCAGTCAGTATAATATAGATCAGTGTCATCCAAACCACGGGCAGCGAACCGGTCCATGGATCGGGCCACCCAAGAAATATCAAACTACAGTCGAACCTCTATATTGCGAATTTTTCTACATAGCGAACTTTTTCCTGAAACCAAGAACATATCACGATTTTCTTTGTAAAATAACCACCCAATAGCGAAGTGCATTTTCTATATAACGAATTTTTTTCATGGATTTAATTTTTTTCTCCCTATTTTTAAAGAATTCTTAGACACACATTTCAAGTTATTTTCTTTTTAAACACATTTTTTGGTGGTCATAAATCTTGAGTCGGTTTTATTAGGTCCTTAAAATTTATTAATTTTAATATAATAGGGTGCAAATTAAGTGTGTTCCTCGACATTCCTTTTTCTTGTTTTCCCTGCAGTTTTTTTTCCTTTTTTTGACGGTTAAGATATATAAAATAAGTGGATACTAATTTACGATAAGGTGTGAATAATTCTTTTTTTAATATATAGTGTTTATGAATTTAAAATTTGTTTTATGTGGTTCATAAAGTATATTGAAAGATGAACCTCTATATTCCGAATTTTCCCTATAACGAACTTTTTTTCAAGATTTAGAGACTTCGTTATATAGAGGGTCCGACTGTATTTCTATTTTATTTTTTGTGGTGTATTCCTCTCGGATTTGTGTGACTTTCCATGGAAATCACTTTATATTCCATGTTTAATTACTTTTCGTTCATTTTGTGGCCGCGGTAGCCGAGTGGTATAGGCATCGGATCGTGGCTGGCTTTGTCACGAGTTCGAGCCCAGTACCACTAAAGACCCGCCGTGTAGGGCAGCGATGCACGCTAAATCTGTCGAGAGCTGAAACGTCCTCCCGTAGGTGTGGTGTGGTAGTTAGGAGAGGGGGGTGCCAGCTCAGGTGTCGTCCACGTCACTTGACCATGGTTCAAAATTACGTCGTCCGTCGCCAAAAGCCCTCGTGCAGCTGAACTGTGCGACGTTAATCTTCACTCACTCACTTTTCGTTCATTTTCTGGCGTAACTGTATTTTATTCTGAAGCCAAATTGAAATACAATTAAATTAAAATAATTAAATCAAAACAATCTAAAATATTAACAATCAACATCCTTCCCCCCTTTCAGCTGGTCCCGGTAAAATTATCAAACGTTGACCTGTCCGTTGCGTCAAGAAACTTGGAGGACACTGCAATAGATCATATATTCCATCCTCACTCTAAGAATCTTCTTGATCTATTTCAGTGCATAGTTATCTTATATTATTTATTTCTTCCGACACTTTCCTTTAAAATGACATTTCAAAGAATTTTTTTTTTGAATTTTTGAATAATCCATTATAATAATAATATACAAAAAAAATTACTACTTAACTAACGGTTTTTATTTACCATGAAAAGATTGTAGTCCATTATTATTACTAATAAAACTCACCACACACACGTACCAAATATTTGTTACGATCGTTACTTTGTCTTATTGGTTACGCTTTGTACTGAAACGAACGAACATAAAATGAACATGAAATGAACGGTATATAAATACAATCAAATGATATTCTCTTGGAAAACTTGGAATTTGGAGATTTAAATACAGATAACTTTATAAAATTTTATAAATTTTATTGAGGTCAAAAGGCCTTCAAATGGTAAATAACGGTAGAGTACATATGATTATCAGGAAAAACGAAAAAAATAGATATAGATATTGAAAAAATTAAGTAGCTATACATTATAAAGTCACGTTGAAAACCTGGAATTAAGCAATTTTATTTATTAAATTCTCAAAAGCGGTCATATTAAACCACTTTGGTAGGCTTAGTGTTAGACTTTGTCGTGAAATTAGACTCAGATTTATTAATATTTATTGTTAGATTTATTTATAAAACATTAGAAGTTTTGAGTCTTATTCCGTTCCGTAATAGCACTGTACCTGAAAAGAGAGAGTAGTATTTCTGATGAATATCTATTTATATCTAATTACAAAAATGTTTGCTTCCTTTTCTGCGTTGGATTTTCTGGAAGCTACCGTAAACAATCATACTGTTTGTAAGTAAACTCTTTTTTCCCATTTATTTTGCTAGATGCGAAACATAATAATGAAGGGAGGCGGGGAGGGGAGAAAAGAAAAAAAACAACCTTTAAATATTTTCCTTTTAGGTTTTTAAACGGAACTAAACACTTATTTTCTTGTTTTTTTTTTTTTTTTTTTGATACCTCATTCACTTATTTCTGACATCCTCTAATAAGGGCGAATGAAATAAGATAGGCAATTATCAAAGTATTTTTTTCACAAATTGGTCTTACCAAACACATCATTTTTATGTTTTTCATTTAATTCCTCCAAATGCGCAGGAATGTTCCGATGTCAGTTATTAAATTATATATATACAAGCAGTCTAGTCTTCTTTTTTTTATTAAAAGAAAAAAAAACGAATACAACCTTCGACAGTCGAATACCATAACTATTCATCAGGTGACATCGACCTCATCAAAACCTCAACCACGAAATGGCCTTTTAGAACCTTTCGCATTCCCCGACCACCCTCCCCAGACGTAAACAACGTTTTTGCTTCGACAAATTCGAATTTACGGCATTGTTAGTCTGAGTAGCTAAATCGGACACGGTTCTTTGGGGGGAGGGGGAAGAAAGGAAGGGGGCGGGGAGGCAGCAGCAGATATTTGCCAAATCACTGTGCGGCTATTTTATTTGCATCAAAGTGTCATTACGTTGTCTGGCTAAGGTCATAAAGCACGCTTTGCGCGGGAATGTCTTCGGTCTAATCGATTCGTACTTGATTGCAGGGGCGGGATTGCGTGTGTGGAGATGTCTGGTGTACATGACACCTTCCAGATTACTTTTTTTTGTGTGTCTTGATTAGTAGCAACTCTCTCTTTACTTGCGAATCCTGCTTCGGGCGAACAAAAAATTATATAGCCACGATGTAACTGCATCAAGAAGCCATTGGGGAAAAAGAGGGAGAAATAAAAAATACTGTGATTTTTGATGAGCTGTGACGGGTTGTATATTTACGTTGTTTCAACTTCAAAAGTGTAGAATTAATATCATTTGCGTTGTTTCTTTACGTTGAATTATTAGATATGTATAGACAGAAAGAAAATAAAAACGCGGGAGAAGTGAAAATATTATTTTTATTAAAATTTAAGTACCGAAGTACTTATCATGCTCGTAACATGGAATATACTTTAAATATCTTTTTTATGGAATCATTTCAGAAATGACAAACATCGCGCTACTTTTAACCCTTTCTAAGGCTCAACAACGTTTTGAGGCATGGGCCCAGGCAGTGGCGCACATAAGGGGGTCCGGACCGCCCCCCCCCCTCCCAAAGCCCTTGACTTTTTTCCGATTGATTATAATTCTAAGTATATAGTACGTAAAATTTAATTAATTATTTGTTATTAATGATTAATTTTATTAATTAATGCTAATTATTTATTCAATAATTAGTTTTTTACTGTGTTTTGTTCCTGAAAATCGACAAAATCAAAAGGAGCATGATACAAGAATGGTGAACTTTCGACCCCGGACACCCACCTTGAAAAATTCCTGTGTGCGCTACTGGGCCCAGGGCCTCGGCCACAATGGGGGCCTTGTCTTGTTCTCTACTCAGCTTTAATAAGCTCATAATTCAAATAATCTCGGTCAAATACTATTTTTGGTTGTATTATCCGAAAAACTGGGAATTTCGGACGGTATGTCAACTGGCTATATGTGAAGACCGCCTTCCATGTCTAGGCTTAGGACTAACATCATAAACCCGGTGTGGGCATTACTTTGATCGTGATCGACCGGTGGACCGCCAAGACATTTTGGGTGACCGCCTGAAGATTTTAGCAGTTAGTAACTATATACGGAAACATTCAAGATTGGTTGAAGTATGCAGACTAAGTGACTACTATGTGACAGACTACTCTGACAATAACAACGAAAACTAACTGCAGATAAAATGTTTTATTTTTTATGTATTTTGAATTGTTTGATAATAAATATATCATTTGATATTATTATATTTCTGGCTAGTATTATTATGTTTATATTTTGCGTTTTGCTTTATAAACGCAGTTTTAAAAGTGTTAGGTTTTTTTTAAATTTTAGTTCTGTAAGTAAAAGCAAGAACACAATCCGTGTTTATTATTAATTTATGATAAATATTGTTGACCTTTTGCTACCTCACCACACCTACGACACTGAGCATTGGCGCACACAAGAATTTTTCAAGGGGGGGGGACGTGGTCGAGGGTCGAAAATCTACAATTCTCGTATCTTATCATAATACGCTCCCAAACGTATTTTTTTTAAATTTTGTAAATTGTTGGATCAAAAAACAGTAAAAAAATAAAAGACTGAATAAATACTCAGCGTAATTAATAATAAAAAATTATTTGTTAGTAATAATAAAAAGTTATTCATAAAAAATACTTAACTAAATCTTACGTACTGTATACATGGGATTAAAATCAATTGGTAAAAAAAATCAAGGGCTGTGGGGAAGGGTCCAGACCAGTGCCCCCCCCCTTCCTTGTGTGCGCCACTGACATTGGGTGGACCACGACAGCTTGAAAAAATTGGAAGTAGCCCGCACCCTGGAAAAATCTGCCCACCCTTGATCATACACCCTCATTTTTCTTTCAGTTAAAAGGCAGCAGTCGGTTGAGCGGGTTTGTGTGATTGTAAGTCATACACGTTTATTTGTTTCGGGTTATTCTTTATGAGAGCATTTGACAACATATGCTATGTACTGTCTATTTTTAAGGCTCATAGGTGGGGCCTATATTTGTGTAGGGGCCCAGGGCCTCAGGGGGTCTTAAGACGTCTCTTCGAAGACGGGGTGCTAAGTATACTTTCCAAAAACTGCATTAATTTTTAAATGCTCATGGCAAGCTGTTTTACCACTTTTTCACATGCTATCATCTATTAGTAACTTCAGAAAATTGCTATATATGTGTGTGTGTGTGTGTGTGTGTGTAATAATTCCCCCTAGCGTCCTTTTAATTAGCTCTTTTAATAATATTAAAATAATCTTTTAATTATTTGGTTCGAAACTAACGCCCTGATTTTAATCGTAATTGACTAATATTATTACATCAGAAATCCCTTTCCCGCCCATTGTAACCAATCAGAGCTTTTATTACAAAAATGTCACGTGGTCTTCAACTTTAGGTATAAAAACCGATGTCTCTGGAAATCTCTCTCTTTCTTCGCTCGTTTATCTGTAGTCATGTAGCCGGTTGCTTTATGTTGTGTGTTGTAGTTTCTTTGTCTGTGTTGTGTCGTCCATGTTCATCGTAAGTATTATGCCTAGGTGTTTCAAGATATTCAATAAATTGGATTACTAATCTACCAGACTGCCTCGTCGATCTTTACATAAAAAATGGATCAACATACAGAAAATCTCACCACCGGCCACGCCATATCATATGGTTCGCTACAATAGTAACATCCACTCTCGCCACTGCTTACAATTAGTTTTATCAATCCCCAGAAATATCATAGAATTATCATATATATATATATATATATATAGCTGTAAATAAATTAAAAAGAAGACTAATAATAAGAGAATAAGACTATATATGTATATGTATAGTCTTATTCTCTACAAACAAGAGATAACATCCAAATCACATTCGAAAAACACAGACAGTAGGAAAATCACACAATGAAGGACACATGAGCAACCGAGATTAAAAGTTATAAAATGGATGCTGCAGTATTATAAACATTGCTGACTTAAGACAGCTAATATATAAAATAATTTATATAAAAGTGGGGTTGAACATGTTTTTTGGCCAGCCAACCTTCCCCCTTTGTGTAAATAATACTGAGCAAAAACCTATTGAAAGTAATGGATATGAACATCTAAATCCATTACAAGATACAGGTAATTTCCCTAAAAATTGCACTTGAATGCAGAGCCCGCGCTAAATCTGAGTGCAATAAAAAAAGTTATTGCCAGATTCTGGAACTCTAACGCAGATTTAAATCATGTGAATGGCTGAAATGTAGCTCTTAAACAAAAGTGTAAAAAGAAGGGAAATAAAAATTAATAAAAGAGTTACAAATTACAATAATATATATATATATATATATATATATATATATATATATATATATATATATATATATATATATATATATATATATATATATATAAACCCTTACACACATTCTGTCACCCTCCCTCCCTCTCATATAACAACAGAATTAAGAAGGAAGGTCTATATGCTGAAGTCATTTTTTTCCAGCGTTCTACCTTTATTTTGTGGAAATTATATAGAAGAGATATGTATCTCACAAAACCAACTAGGTTCTCGTTTTCGGTTAGCACGCCAAATAATTGCAGGATTTTCAAGTAGGAAAAGAAATGGATGACCCACAGGTTTCTTTGTTGAAATGTGACTCTGGATATGGGCAATGCCACTATAAACGAGGTTATACCAAAAACAAAAGCATAGCAAAAACAGGGAAAGACATACGTTCACATATAAAGAAAATCCGACGTTTTATGCGCCTCAACCTAATATTAGGTGGCAATTGTTTCTATAAAACTTCTAAACAAAGATGCTTTGAGGCATATTTAAATTAGTCAGGAGTCAAACCTTTTATTCTAAACTCCAATAGTTATATGTGTTGGTTAGACGATTGCGGTTGGTTTCACGTATTATATATATAGTTGGTTTTTGCATAAAAAATTACCACGCATGTATTTGCTAATGTTCGGATTCTGTGATGAGACGGGTTATAAGAAAGAAATAAACTTATTGGATCTCACATAATTATAGCAGATTGCTTACAGTTCGTTGTCCTATTAATCACACTTGACCGCAAGCAGGATGTAACGTAAAAGAACATTATCAGGAAGTGCGTCAGGTGCATAATGTGGAAGCAGAAGCCAAAGACATTTTTAAGTCATTTCACCAGGTGCCACACAGATATGACAATTTATTAGACACAAGTAATGTACGCTGTCACTGCAGTGGCATTTATTGTGGTTTTGCAAAAGTTTGAAAAAGTGCGATGATGCTATCTAACTCTTTGTAAAGAATGTTGTTGTTAATCTTCATTAGTGTCTTGGAACTGCAATAATAATGGTCGTAGGTCTGTTTGATTTATAATCATCTGCTTATACCATGTTTGTACTATGTACACAGAATGATTTTTTCACACTTACTCTCCAATGTACAATTTCTAATGTATACTCTGACATTATTTGGATTGCAAATAATTTACATCTCAAATAGATGCGAGGTCTATAAAAATTTAAAACTGAATGTGTCTCAGATTAAATCAACTTCATATACTGGAAAATGGAATGCAATAATTATTTTTTTTCCTATTCTTCTGTGGTTAATTCCTTATACTTGAACTATAAGAACTGTTACATTTTGTTTCACAATCCAAAATTATTAGCTTAAACTATCAGCAAAAAATGAACCTGGGTTCCTTGACCGAAATAGAATCGATATAACAGAACGACATCAAATCAAAGAAACAAAAATAAGAGCTATAATCTCATGTAATTGAATTTCGAATACAATAATTAATAAAGATTTTTTTTGTTGTTGTTGATTCAACTTCCATTTCCAAAGTTGGATTTTGTTTCATATTATTAGGTGAACACCATATAAGAATTCTTTCCTAAGAAATTATTATCAAAACATAAATTTGAAATGAATGAATAGGAGTTATTTCATAAGACCTCCATTAATAGAATAACTTTTTTCTTGCAGCCATGAGCCTGCCTCCAAATGGCAGCCAGCAGTCTCCTCATCACCGCATGCCACCATCGGATTGTCCGTCTGCGTCACAGCATTATTCGTCGCCAAGCCGACGCCAGAAAGTGTGTGGGGCCTGCGGAGACAGGGCCAAGAGTTACCATTTTGGCGGCATCTCCTGCGACAGTTGCAAAGCCTTCTTCAGGAGATCCGTCCAGAATGAGGCGTACAAGAACTTCCATTGTCCATACGAAGGAAAGTGCGAAATCACTATCACTTCTCGCAAGTGCTGTCAGTTTTGTAGGTTCAAGAAATGTCTATCCATTGGTACGTCCCAGTTTTATTTTCATACGATTATATCATTATTTGGTTTCCGAAAGAAAAATAGAATAGCTACTTTTAGTGTTCAAGAACGATAAAAGGCTTAAATATTTATTTCGGTAGAATCTCAAAAAGGCGCAAATGTATGATCTGATGATTACTTAGCACTACAGTTAGGTCCCTAGACTTGGAGTTACATTATTTTTTGCCGTGCCTCAAAGAATTCATATTTCTTAGAGCTTAGAAGGGTTTTATATGCGGCAGAATCAGTCATCAGGCAATGGCTATCTATCCTTGTATTAGCCAGTGGCTTGAGAAACAGCTTTTTAATTTTAACCACAGAGATTACCTCTCGGCGCTTTCGTCTACGAGTTTTTTAGAATGTACCCCCTTCCCCATAAGAGAAGTCTGTCATTACAGGACATAAAAAGTCATTTAATTCCAGAAAAAAAAGTTCAAATCTCTTATTGAGATCTGAAACCAGTAGCGTATACGCCGACGAAAGCACCAAGACATATTATTTATGCTTAAAATTAAAATCTATTAGTATATGAGGGTATACCCAACTTTGGGTACGCCACTGCCTAAAAGAATGCACCATTTCACTCCATTTGTAGCACGCTGTTGTTTATAATGAAGAATAAATATAATGTTTTGATGAATATAATGTATATATTCATCAAATCAGGTTGATAAATTATTGATTCATGTGAAAGGAATTAGTTCAAGGAAGGTAAACATAATAGGTTTAGGAACTAGACCAGGGATGGCGAACCACTGGCACGCAACACAATATTTTGGGCATGCCAACGATCAAAATGGTTTGCATTTTAGTACAAAATAACAAAGTTCACTATGAAATATTACGAACAAACGCGAGCGATCGGTCGAGGGTGGCGGGGAGCACATTCCTTTGTTATTGTCTTACCTTAGTTACGCCGTGATCTACAATTGCTTATGATGCAAATTTTGTCTACGCATAGCATAGTCAACTTCATTGTCTTAACTGTATTTTAAAGTTTATTTGTGTTGCATTTAAGATTTTTAAGTATTATTTTTTTAACATGGCTAGTTCAGCAAAAGAACAAAAAGTGCAAGATAGTAAATGTAAAAGAGAATCTCAAATTTGGTGAATCGAAAAATACCGCATTATTAGTAAAGGCGACAAAGCGCTGTGTGTTTCTTCTGTAATAGTGGTACGCAGAACATCGTCTGTAAAACGGGGCAATTTGAAACAAATAGCAAATTCTCTTGCCAAAAAAGTGAGCCACAGTAAAATAAATTAATTGCTTAGAATCCAATTGGCAGAGGACTGAATTCTACTAAAATTAATATCTTACAATCCATATATAAGTTATTTTTCATCCAATCTGCAGCAACAGAAGTCACTTTAGTGTTACTTAAATTTGAATAACACGTATAATAAAACATTTACAACTAAACAATGCAAAGGGTATTTTTTCGTAATAAAGTTTTGTATTCTTAGCATTTAATTTCGTCAAAATTATTTGACGGCACGTCTATACCTCATTAAACACTTTTTTAGAAAAAATGGCACGTTGATTCATAAAGGTTCGCCACCCCTGAACTAGACGATGCCACAAAAAGCAATATAACCTTGCGCGTTTTAATTCAATTTTCGACTAATTCAGTTTTTCTTATGGATAAAAATTGGAAACCCGTAGACACTGTTATTTATATGTTTTGCCGAAATCTGACGAATTCTTTTATACCTAAATTACTTTTTGTTCTGAGTTGAGATAATATTTAATTTTCTGTGTGAGTTGAGATAATATTTAATATTAAAAGTTATTCAAAAGTTATTTTTGAAAAGATACAATGCAGTTAAAAGCCTTAGGAATTTTTTTTTCCTCTAATGGGGCTGCGTATTGTTATTTTTACCCCTTTGCAGACGTAGTTCATTTCCCCAGTAGTTAATATCACTTTTTTTTAGTGTGGCACCCATATAGGCGATACCAATTGCCACTAGTAATTTTGACGCCCTCTCCAGAGGGAGGCACCTGAGCTCTGACAATGCGAAATTGAACTTCGGAATTTAATTTTGTCAAGGACACCTAAGCCAAACGGGCACTCTAAGGGATTTTTTTACATGCCGCATAATCATACGACGTGGAGGCTGTCGATTTTCTGCATTTTGAAAATCCATCGACTTGGGGTGCAGAAGGCTAGCGACAAACCAACTACGCCACACAGTCGGAAACTGTGTCCTATGTTCTTATGCAGTACGCAAGGAATAGTTTATAGGGCGCTATATTGTGCTATAACTGTGCCTCTGAGATTGGGGTATGAAAAAAAACTATTTCTTTAATATATCAAAAAATAAGAGTGTTATTTTAATAATTTATACAAGTTTCATAATTTTTTATTACTGGGATTGCTTTTCTCAGTTGACGTAATGAACTCGCTAATTCAGAATCTTCTCGTTGCGTTCTGTTCACACAACAGTATTTAACTACGGCCCGTAGAAAGTAAGAGCAAATGCGCTGTTATATATTATATACTGATTATTACGCATTATATAATGATAATACTATTATTCTCTTGAAAAGTTTAAAACAAACAAAACAAATAAATATTGCTGATAATTATTTCATGACATATGCATCACGACTCATGTCTTTAAATAAGAAGGTCAACGATTTTAAGGGAATAATTCTGAATTTTTCAGAAGTATTTATTTTTATACGTTATAAAATCTTCAAATTTGACAAATTTGACTTTTTTTCACGCTATACACTCATGGACAAAAAAATTAGCGCACCAAGAAACAATTGCGGGATCGTAACGAAACTTGGCATGAAGGTACATGTCGGGGAGATATGCAAATGATCAGAAATGCATCGTGATTGCGCATTACGTATAGCCGGTAGAGGGCGTATAACGTCGTTCTCCGTGGTGTATAAAACAGGTAACGAAAGCTTGTTTGAGTGTGCTTAATCATTTACAAAGGAAGAGCTGAGGTAGACATGTTTCCGTTTTCGAAGACAATATGAGCAGCTGTCGTAGTTCGAGAGGGGGAGAATCATCGGCATGATGGAAGCTGGGTGGTTAGCTAGGCGAGTAGCTCGTGCATTAAGCCGCTCTGATTGTGTTGTGAGGAGGTGTTGAGAACAGTGGATCCGAGAGACGTCATTTACATGAAGACCAAGCTCAGGACGCCCTCGACAGACCAGTCGTCGAGAAGACCGCCACATCGTAAGAAATGCACGCTTACAACCAACTGCTTCATCGGCCGCCATCTTGACAAAGGTAACACCTTCATTAGGGGCCCCTGTGTCTTCTCGAACCATACGAAGGTACCTGGCTGAAGGACATTTGGGATCGCGGCGCCCATCACGTGTGCTGCCCTTGACACGCACCCATCGACACCTTTGTTTGGAGTAGTGCTGCGCACGAGGAAACTGGACTGCAGCGGAATGGAACCAGATCGTCTTTAGCGACGAATAAAAAATTCAATCTCAACAGTGATGGCAATCGTGTTCATGTGTAGAAACCCCGTTGTGAACGCCTCAATCCTGCCTTTGCTTTACAGCGACACACCGCTCCCACAGCTGATGTGATGGTATGGGGTGACATTGCTTACAATACATGGTCAACCGTAGTATTCATCGTGGCACCATGACAGCCCAGCGTTATGTACATCCTGCAACCACATGTGTTGCCACACATGCAACGGCTCCCAGGAGCCATTTTTCAACAAGACAATGCTCGGCCTCACACGGCAAGGGTCACAAGACTGTGCCTGCACTGTTACAACCCTTCCTTGGCCTGCCCGATCCCCAGGTTTGTCTCCAATCGAGCATATCTGGGATCATTTGGGATGGCGAGTTGGGCATCCCAAATGATCCCGGATATGAACGAAGGTTACAGCACATATGGAACGAAATGTCTCAAAACATCATACAGAACTTGTGTACCTCAATGCCCGATCGTATCACATCGTGCATTCGTGCTAGAATGGGTTCAACAGGGTATAAAATCCTCCGTTCTTTTACCTTTTTCTCTGAAATAAACTATCCCTTTTCTTTGATTTTCTACTCATTTACTTATATCAAAGTAGTCATTTCGTATGTTAAATTTCGTTTCATTTTGACGACTCCTTGGTGCGCGTATATTTTTGTTCATGAGTGTATTCTAAGGAATCTATATTCCTTCCTCAGTGGTTCGACAGCCCAGGATGGGCCTTGGTCTTCTCAAGAAGCCTTTTCTAGGCTAACCTTCTTCCTGCTAGTGTTCTTCAATTCTTAGTTCTCAAAGCTAGAAGATCTTTTTCTAGGTCATCAATCTAAGATTTGGCCTGCCTTTTCTTCGGGTGCCAGTTGGTTGGACATTGAAGACTTTTTTAGTGGTGCGGTCTTCGTCCATTCTGACAACGTGACCTAACAATTTAATTCGTTGTATTTTGATTAAGTTAACGATGTCAGATTCTTTATATGATTGATAGAGCTCGAAATTTGATTTTCCTCGCCACGTTCCATTTTCCTGAATTCCTCCAAAAACAAATCCTATAGGAATCTATATTAACCTCCTATCTTTTTGTGAGTTGTGTGTGTGACCACGTAGACCAGGGGTACTCAACTTTTTATTCTGCTGGACCGCAAACATATGTCATCTTTTTCAATATGAGGATAAATGGGGGAGGGGTAAGAGAAATGCTTTAAGAGCAAAATAACATTGGAAATTTAAAATGTGGAAAATTGATCAAGATATTATAAGTCCTATTTTGCTTTTTTTTAATCATTTTTTTGTCACTAACACTAAATTAGAAGCATTTAAGAAACACCCTTCACAATTTTTGCATCGGTAAACGGTTTCATATGATTACCAATATTATAACAAATTTAATGGGATGTCTTTGTTACTAATGATTAAACACTTTACTGCTGTTGCAAAGATTATTAAAGAAAGCCTATTTATCACCTCCTGCAAGAGATCTTGGAGGGAAAGTTACATTGAATGATTCCTGTTTATTGGAATTTTTTAAATACAGCACTTTCGTGACAAATCAAACAATTACTGACATTGTTTTTCACATAAAAAAAGTCAACCTTCCAATTGTCTTGAAACAATGTATTTTTTTGGAATATTTTCCGCTTGCAAGATATGAAAGATTGTTAAAAATTAGTTTCACCCACAAAATTGTCGCTACTCCTCTGTTGTCTGTTATCACCAAACGTACCCGTACGACGCCGACAGCAAAAAGCAAAATTGTTGTATTTGATTTCTTGACAAAGAATTTCCCTCCAAATTTTTAATATAATGTTCTTAAATAAGAAAATTTTTCAAAGCAATGGGCCATGACCGGGCCATTTAAAAAGACTCGGTAGGCCGCAGGTTGAGAATAGCTAACTTAGACTATGGCTCCTTCGGGTGCAATACAACAATATTAATTTACAATATTACACCCAGGATCAATTTACATTTTTAACTTTTTAATTAAGTACTGGTATTAATTACTACTTTATATTCAGGATTTTCATGTTCTGTGTCATTAAGACACACACTAGATCAAATCTAATATTCTAGTTACAAACCGAAAATTTTTATTAATTGACAACCTTGTCGGAATTGTCGGCCTTTCTTAGTTAATAAGTTAAGGGTAAGTTTAACTAAGTTTCTTAGTTAAGGGTAAAATACTATCTAAATTCGTTCTTACACGGATGGTAAAACAATATCTAAGTTTGAAGTTATAATGTATCATTGTTTTTATTGAAATTTAAATTGAATCAGAATCTCATGTATTTAAAATGTGGGTAAGCTTTTGAATATTCCATGTATTATATTCAAAAATATTTAAGGGTTATTCTTATAATCTTGGTAAAAAGACTAACACACTCATTAAAGATCTGAAAATAAATTATTGGAAAAAAACGAATTAGTGACTATGTTAGGTATAAAGATTGGCTTGCTTTAGCTAATAGGTCGGTGCTGTATTATATTAGTATGATAAATTCAGAGTGAATTATTAAAGGTGGACAAAACTGTAAGAAGTGATAGTACACATCCAAACAAACGACTTTCATCAAAGAATGCATGATAAGATTTAAAACCTAAAGATGCTAATCCATTCAATAATTTGGCCCATGCAAGCTTTAGTCTAAATCTGACATGTTACCATGTAAATCTATATAGTAAACCATGCAAATCCATGTAATAAACAATGATCATTCATGTAATAAACCATGTAAATTCACGTGTCACTTAATCATATGCTCGTCAGTGACGCTTTTTTTAATCGATATTTGGACAGTAGTAATCGGGGACTACCTCTACTCGGATCGTATCTTCTGCCAGAACATCTTAACAGAAAAAAATACCTCACGTTTTTTCAACAGGTGCTTCCAGGTGTTAAATGGGGTTCCTCCTCACATCTGGCTGGTAACAAGGTTCTAACAAGATGGGGCACCAGCCCATTATGTACCAGACGTGCAAAACTATCTGGATATAAGATTTCCGAACCGATGGATTGAATGAGGTGGTTCTGTAGCTAGGCCACCTCGCTCGCCATGTCTCTATGTCTCAATATCTTTTTGTGGGGACAGATAAGGGCTCTTATGTATGTGACCCCCATTGATTTTGAAGAATTCGTCTCCAGACTTTCAGCCACTCCAGGGGCGCGATATATTCGATGTGTTTTACAAAGCTCACCAATCCTTTTTTTGTTGACGTTGTATCGTGATCATGAACACTGACGGCCAGTCTCTGTTTTGAAAACTTATTATAACCACATGTTATTCAGCGTTTTTGTAACTTAATCTTCTTTGCGTACTTTTGTCTTGTATTACAACATCACCTAGCACTTTTGCATTTTAATTCCGTCCATACATTCGTTGATAAAAGTTATTTGGATGTGTAACATTACCTCTTAAAATTTGTTGCATTGTCATCTCAATAGCTTTACTAGGGCTGTTGTCTTCTGAGATACAAAAGCGGCAATTTTTGATGTGAATGCAAATTCTACTCCTGTCTCCTCTAACATTCTTGACTATAAATAACTGCTGTAGAGTTTGTCTGAATACTCTTAAGTAAATAATTTTGCAGTGGAACCCTGGTCACTCGGCTGGTAATGAGTTGGCGGACCACCTAGCAAAGAAGGGAGCTTCCATTCAACAAACAACAAGGAAAGCTGTTCCTTTAACCAATGTCAAGTGTATTATTAAGAAAAAGATGAATGATCTCACTTCAATTCAATACAAAGAATTCATCCAATAAGGTCTGGTGGAATGAGCTTAAAGATCTTCCCATGTGGCCAAGAGGTAAAGCAGTTGCCTAGTTTCGTCTGTCTACTGGACACGAATGTCTCCTTAAACATCTTCATCGAATTCATGTTGCACAGGCCACTTTCTACACGCTCTGTGATATTTGGGAGGACATGGAGGCTGACCACATTCGCCGCTGTCCAGCATTAAAGAGCTCCTCTTTGTGCGATCTTTATTGACAAGCTAGGGATTTATTAGGTTCATAGACTTTTCTCACCACTTTTTTATTTCCTACTTTGTTTGTTTTGCCTGCTTTTGTTTTTTTTCCTACCTCCTTGTGGTGTAGTGGCCTTTTGTAACCCTGGCCATTGGAAATAAAACCTTTCAAATTTTTGTCCATCTTTTATGAAACATCTTGTGTACCTTAATTTCTTAAACTGTGTACAATATAAGATTAAATTATGTTATATTAAATTAATTTTCGTTTTCCCCCCTTTTCTTTAGGTATGGAAACTGGATGGGTTATGACAGAAGAAGAACGCTTAGCTCTTGTTAAAAATCGAATGGAAAGAAAGCAGCGACAAGGTGTGTCGGAACCTAGTTCTCATCAGCAAGAAACGGGAAAAAAGCCTTATCGCACAACTCCTATCTCTGAATACGAACCTGATATAAACGACCTGTCAAAATACCTAGCTCCAGAAGATATGCGAATCATTGAGTTCCTCGTTAATGCGTATGAAGAGAGTTATAACGAAGTGCCTTTTAGCGATCATCTCCACAAATCGGTTCCGTCTCCTGGCAGAACGAGAACTGAGATACTGGATATGTTTTTCACAGCCGTTAAGCAGTTCACTAATTTTTCGCAACGGCTGGACACGTTTTCGAAAATACAGCAGTATGACAAAGAGATCCTGTTGAGAACTGGAGTACTGGAGCTTTGCTTTATCCGAGGTGCCTACGTTTACGACGAGAAACTGTCCAGATGGCCTCACACGGGAAAGCCTATGTACAAAGATTCTCCAACCTTAGACTCTGATGACATCAAGAAGTTGGTCTCATCAGAGTTATTCGAGAAGCATATCGAATTTATACGCAGTATCAAGGACCTGCATCTCGACGAAGCCACCATTATGCTGCTTCTGGTGATAGTTCTTATGTCTCCAGATAGACCTGGTCTGGAGAACGAAGTATTGGTGGCGGAAGAACAAGAAAAATTCTACATCCTAATGAAAAAATACATGCAGTGGCGTTATGGGGAAGAAAATACATTGGTACTGTATCCTAAGCTCTTACTTCGGTTGCCCGATTTGAGGGAACTCAATGACAATCACACAGACTATAATCTGAGATTGGCCACGGAAGAAGTACAACAGATTCAACAGAAACTATCTTCGCTGAAGATAGACTCATGTTTTCAGAGATCTGAAGGAATGTCCGTGTTTAGCCAATCGATAAGAGGTCTTTCGACTCCAGGACCGAGTAGCGCTTCGAGCAATGAAGCTTCTGCTCGAGTACCTTGGAGTTTGGTGAGAGATGTCTTGAGAGCCCCAACATCGCCTTATTCGCAGGAAGAAGAGTCCAGTTCTAGTGAAAGCTCGGACAGAGTGGTGCCTTTCCGAAGCTAAGAATTCTGTGTTTCTTTATATTTTTTTGTGCCGTATGGTGTTCTGTGCCTTTATTTTTCATGAAAAAAGTTCTATATTTTCGTTTTAATTTATGATTCGGCAGCTATGCTTATTAGTTTCAAGAATCAGTGATTAAAGTCAGATGGTATCCTACTCAAGTCACTATTTTACCTTTACTGTGATTATTATGAAGATTTTTTAAAGGAATAATATGTGGGATGATTTAAAAATGCATTGATAAGAGTGTAAATATTCCTGGCGTACTCAATCCAAACTTTTAAGCAATTAAGTTTTGATGAAAAGTCTTAACTGACAACATTATGAACATTAAACATATTTATTATAGTTGTTTTGAGAGTTGAAATTTGGAGTTAAATGTTAAGTTAGTTCTTTATAATATTCGAGATCTACATTCTTAGAGTTAATTTATTTTTCTGAAAACAAAATTTTTGGGGGAATTTAGCTTTAAAAACATATTTCTGTACTGTAACGTATTTTTAATATTCGCATACTTTTAACTAAAATGTTATTTAAATTCTTGCAATAAAGGCCTCAGTTTTTATACTTATTTAATATCTGAAAAAAATCCAAAATTATCTTTATAATAAGATTTGAGACCTTTATGCATTCTTGATATCTCTCAATAAGACCGTTCTATCTATATTTTTTACACACACACACACAGTTTTCCATCTTTTCAATCTGTTTTCCTTTCTTAATATAATGATCACCACCAGGTATATAAAGTTTAGAATTATATCTTTTGATTTCTTATGACCGTATAATTTTTGATTAAAAAAATACCAGCTGAAATTACTTTTAAAAATGCTGATATACGAGGAAGATATCATCGTGAATTTCACTCGAGTTTTAAGGTATTCTAATTTAAATAAGTTAATTAAATATTGTTTAATCGTCTTCTTTCCATTTGCATTTTTAAACTGTTATGAAAATGTGGTAGGTAATAGTTCGTATAGTTTTGTTGCAACTAAGCATTTGAATTTTTTTTTATTTTTAATATTATTTCAAAATAACTTTGAAATAACCGGGGGAGAGGGGAGTATGCAATTTATTGCGAACCCGTTTCAAAACAATTTCTAAAACGTAATTTTTTGGAAGAAAAAATTTACTTTTAAACTACTCATTATAGAAAATAATGTAGGGTATTGTTTAAGTGCATTCAAGTCAGTTGCTACATTTTGTTTTGAGAATGGTTTTTAAAAGTTTTCAATTTGATGTTAATTCGTTTTTGTGAATGGCATTTGCACTGCTTTTGAGCAAGTTAAGATGAGAAAATTTGCAACATAGTTGTGATGTGTTTACATTTCAAACGAGATTGAATTCTCATAATGATCTCATGCTGCACTTGTTATTAAAGTGTACATATTTTGGAAAAAAGTTTACAGAAATATTTTTATATACTGAGATAAATATTTGCATAATCATGTATCAAGCTCATTTTCAGAATTCGATAATTTAAGACAGGGGTAGGCAACTGTTTTGGTTTGACGGCCACTTTGCAAAAGCTAAGTACATCTGAATATTTCGTAGGTGAGTATAGGATGACTATCTTAACTCTTTTATACTGGGAGTTTATATATGAAAAGTAAATTGTCAGTTAATTGGTTTATGGGGAAAATAGTACACAAGTATTTATACCCTTCTATGTATAGCGGCAACCAAAACTATTAGTGTTTATTTAATAATATTGACAGTATTGCTTTGACTGTTGGGAAAATTTGAGGACACTAAATGCGAATTATTAACAAAAATAGAAATAATCAATTAAATTTCCTAGAATTTTATTTGTTTTTTATACAGATCTAAAAAAAATATACATATTTCTTCCTACGCTGCCATAAACTGAACAATGAAAGAGAATTTAATTGCTTATTTCATTACATATGTCAAAACGATTACAATATAAATGAGTGAAATCCAAAGCATTAACACACTTCTTGCCCTTGAGAATACAGCAGAAAACCGAAAACTCGACATTCGGATAACTCAGTCACAACCTTGCAGGGTGTCCGATGCAGAAAAATTATTGCTACCTTCACAGTTAATGAAAAAAATGTTGAAGAGGTTAACGTTGAAGAGACACCATACAAACTCAAAATTTCATATAGTGAGGCAGTAAAGGCTGGCGAAACCGCGATTTAGTATTTTGAACAAGGTGCGTCGGTAATAGGCTTACTGTTTCTCCTTCGTCTTCGTGATGAAAAAGCAAAATCCTCCAGAGTTCAGTATACGGAAGACAACAGGAGATTAGATATTTCTTTAAAAGAAATGTCGCCAGGTTTTGCAAAGTCTGCTATTTTTTAATAGACAGCTGTATGCCTTCATAAAATATTTATCTGAGGTGTGTCTGATCAGGTAAATTACTATGTGTTCATTAATCTTTAATCTTCATTTTCACGCAGTAAATGCTCTATCTTTCTAAAGTATGTACTTTTCCTTTGTTTAAGAGTATTTGGGCAGTTCATTTTCTGCTGTATTTTCTATAGCAAACAATAAGTACAAGTGCAATACAATACCCTCTGAGGAAACACTCGTACTTTATCTTTTTTTAATACCATTCTGGATAACCCTGCATTTTCACAAACTCGATCACCATTCGGTCCTACATTAGGCTGAGTTTTCGAGACTGTATTACAAAAAAATTATAATATAAATGATAAAGACTCAAATCAAAAACATTAAGACCCTTCCGGTCTTAGAGAATATCTTCACTACAACCGGTCTCTGGTGCTATCAGGTTGGAAACATTTAACATAGGTCAGTGGTTCTTAAACTGTGATCCGTAGATCCCTGGGGTCCACAGCACCTTTCTAAGGGGTCTGCGAAGGTCTTTCATTTAATGTTAATATTTTCCTCTTATACAAACTCTGAAAGGCCGCAGGAAAAAATTGAAAGATGTTCATCTTGAACTAGATCACTGAATTGCCCCCAATGAAAAACTGTACTAGAACATGTAATCAGGAATATTAAATCATAGTAGTTTTTTTTACTATTAATCGCTACTTAGCCATTACTACAGCGTGATACTTTCAAAAAATTGTAGAAACATTTGTGTAAAATTGAGAACTAGATTCATAGTTTCCCAATACGATAACGATTGCTTTTAAATCACTCAGCCATGTGTTGGGAGTCAGGCAAAGTTGTTCAAAATCTTGGGGGTCTGTGATGTCAGGTTGGACGTAAAGGGGGGGCGCAGCGATTGAAAGCTTAAGAACCGCTGACATAGATGATAAAGTAATAATTAGTAAAAATTCATCACTTCGGCTATCAATTTCTATTATGGTTTTTCATAATCATTATAGTCAAGTTCATTCAATGTGATTTGTTAACTATACTGTGGATAAGCGAAGCCACATCTTATCTTGCAGTCATTTCCTAAAATTAACAAATACATGTGTAGTTTTATATTTAATGTGTGTTAAATGGATGCTTGTAATGCTATTTGCACTTTTATTTCTTACTCTGACACTCAAGCTTTGGGAGATTATACTGCTTTCGTAAAAATGTTGTTTGGACTGAGTTGTTGAAACAATCGAACAGATAACGTATTTATTAAATGGATGCCGGATATGTTTATTTTTTAAAAGTGATATCTTACTATAATATTTGAAAATATATTTTTCGCATAAACTATTTGTCTTGTGGATAAAAATGCGCAGTACTTACATTCTATTTATGTCTAAGCAATTGAGGCCGATGCCGCGGCTTATCAGTGTTAAGTGCTGCCCTATTCAGCTGTGATGTGATAAAAAAAGCGACTCTGTGAGAGTGCAATATCTCACCTGTCAATAAAATGATTTATATATTTATAGAATTGTGTCTTTATTATGTGTTCACTTTGTTCACTAACTCCAATTTAACAAAACATAGAACGAGAGCAAATACAAGGGCGTTTATACATATACAGTGAAAACACGAAACTGAGAGGAGTGAAATATTTTTTCGCGTTAAAAGAATTTCGTGTTAACCCCTTAACTTTGACGTATATTTCAGAAAAATGGACCAAAATTGGAAATTTTTTTTTGATTGTTTAATTTTGTTCTTTATATTATCATAAAAGTTAGAAAATCGTTTTTTATTACAAAAAAAAATAATTTAAAATGCACACACACACAACACAATTATATTTATAGTATATATTTTGACATACACATGAAATGTAATAGATTACACACACATCTTATTCAATTAGAGCAAAACAAACAAAATTTTGAAGCTAAATATATAATATGATTAGTATAATATAATATAAAAACACAACACACAATATAATTTTCAATACATAAATTTTACAAATCTTTTACAGTACGGTGTATCCCAAAATACGGTACTGCACACTAATCCTTATCGCACTCTTTGCAATAAACGTCTTATCGGAGCTGCGTAAGCCCAATGGTTAACCCTTTAGCTACCGCATTATGATTTACTGCATTTTTTTTATGCAATATTTTTTTTTTGAATCATTACATTGAAAATTAAGGGTTATACATAAACAAAATTTTCAACTTTGAGAAATTTAATCCATCAGAGCTAATTAATTAAAGATATTCGACTGTAAAAATTATATACACTGTTCACATAAAATTGTCAAATCGTTTTCTAAGGTTTTCATTAACATACAAAATAAATAGGACCCTTACCTTTTAACATTAACTATTTTTTCGAAACAAAAACGACAATCTTCGCAATCCGCTAAAAAAGCCCTCAGTTGAAAACGCAATTTCTGCTATAAAACTCTATTCGCCTTCTCCGCTAAAATACTCATCATAGAACCAGTGATGCCATGCATCTTGGAAGAGTGGATTTAAAAGAATATTCCTGCTAGGTATCGTCAAAGTATTCGTAAAAATGGTTATTCTATGTCATTTTAAAGTGAGGGGTACTTATAAGTACCGTCGGTAAATAAAGGTTTAAGGTATCGGATCATGGCAGGCATGTCATGAGTTCGAGCCCAGTAACACTAAATACCCACCGTGTAGGGGAGCGATGCACATAAAATCTGTCGAGAGCTCAAACGTTCTCCCGTTGGTGTGGTAGTTAGGAGAGGGGGTGCCAGCTCAGGCGTCGTGCTCGTCACTTGACCATGGTTCAAAATTATGAGGTCCGTCGCCAAAATCCCTCGTGTAGCTGAACAGTACCACGTTAATATTCACTCACTCGCTCACGTCTTATCCTCTTCCCTTTTTCATCAGTTTTACAACAGCATGTAAGACACTGGCTAGAGCAGATTTTTTTTCCCCGTTGGTGGAATGTGTTCTGGAAAGTGTCGACCTGTGAAGTGTAGCAAGCTTACACTAGGACGTCCTGATCCTGGTAGTAGAGCATTTGACTTATTTTATTCGACTACTGCTATTCTGTAGTTCATATTATTTTTCGAACCTCCTTCTGAATTATACATAATGAAGGAATTATATAACACCTGGTCTAGGAGATGGAAAAATATCTATTGGTAATATTTTTTACTTCGATTTCTTGCAATTGGGTAGTCTGTAAGATGTTGATCCACATTATGTATCAACACCTCTTATCTATAAGGAAAATAGTGAATTAAGTGTCCTAAAGTAGAAAAGAACTCAGATCGGGCTTTACAAAATTGAAACGTTAATTTTTCTCCTGCCCGAAGTCAGTTCGTCATCATAAATACTATACGCAATAGTTGCCCGAATTAGATTCGGGAGTCACTGGCATTTGATTGATTGTTTATTTTTTGGCGCAAGAGCAAAGTTTGGCTATACTGCACCACACATTCGTTAGTATATTAAAATTTTAAAAATACATACACACAATAAATATATATATATATATTGTCACTGGCAAGGGGTTAAAGGATATTTTTAAAAAAGTCATATATTCAAAAAAATTAAGTTCAATAGAGTACATTTTATTTACATAAATATGTGTATATGCACGCACACATGTATTTAATAAAAATAAATAAAACAAAAACTTTTTTACAATGAAATTTAATACAAAATTCTCAAGGTTTTGAAAAACAAAACTGTTATTATTTTTTGGGAAAATAATCCAATATTTTTTCTATACATTATCTTTGTTAGCATCAAATTGTCAACAAAGAGTTCGAAATCGTCCATTTTGTTATTCATTTCACCGTTGGAATGTGCATCTAAATAACTGCATTTACTTTTCATGATGTTTCTCATTTTGGATGACGTAGGAACATGAGCTGCTTTATTCATTTCATTTTCGTCGTCCGAATCTGCATCAATGATATTTTTTTAGTTTTGGACAAACTCCAAAATGTCTTTGTCTGCCATATTTGGGGTTGTACACACATTATCATGATTTATGCAACAAACTCTTCCAATGATAAACATACGTGGCTGGTGTTTTCGGTGTTTTGTTCATTCCCAGAAGGGGATTCTTTTCGTGCTAAGCAATTTTTGCTTCGTGTTAAGGAGACACAATACAATTCAATTGACAAAAATCAGTCAAAATATCAAATCTCAATTCTTTAGCCTAAAATATTTTTTATATACTTTCTACATACTCACAATATTTGAAAGTTCTAAGTTTAAAAAACGCAGAGTTGTGATAACTTTTACGGTTTTTTTTATTCACATCCCAGTGGCAAATCAAAACTTTAAACTGACTTATCTCAGAAAGATAAAATAACCAGCGTGTGTCTTCATTTAAAATGTTAAGGCTTTTTTTTCTATTGTGCCTAATACTTGGAAATTTTTTCACTTGTAGCTAATAGTGCATGGAACAAAAGTTGGTATGCATTTTTTAATCAAAGCAATACTTATTTTTTTAAAAAAATATTGAATTTAGAATTCACACATTTTTTAAGGAATTTTCAATAATCATTCGTACAAAGAAGTATTGTACGAATGCCAATCATATTATCACAAAACCCATGCCATTTTTTGTTATTCATAGATTGACGTACTCGTAAATCAAATTTCATACATGTACATCAATTTTTGTAGGAGGAGTAGAATTTTAAAAACACTTCATAAGTTTTAAGTTATTCCCTTAAAAATTAAATGGTTAGTAGGGATTGTAATAACGGTTACCGAATACCGGTATTTGAGCCATTAATACAATTTTGTTATACCGGTATTCACAAGTTTAAATATATATACCTTATTTTCGGTATTAACTATAATATTTTTTTAACTTTCTCTGAAATGTCTTACGATGTTTACATATTTATAATGATTTTAAAAATAAAAATGAAAATGAAGAAAGGAGACTAACCAATTCAAATTTGATCAAGTTTGTAGTAAATTTTCTTGAAGTTATTTACCCAAAAACTTATCCACATTCAGAAGAATTCAGTACAGTTATCGAAGATGATGATGACATTAATGCCGATAGTGAAAAAAATTGTCCCTTAAGCAAAAATTAAAATTAGCTATGATTAAAAAAACTTCAATGAACCAAAATGCAATACAGAAATCAGCTATATTCAAAACCACCCGACGAAAAATCGATTTATTTGAAAAGATGAGGGATTTAAAGGTAAATATACTTGGAAAATTATATATTTATATCTCGCGTCGTTAAAGCAATACCACCAAATAAAGGGTGTTTTTTTAGAGGTATAGAACTTTAAATTGCAATAAAACAACGATGTATTATTCGATTGACATGAATTTTTTTTATTCGAAAGATAATCTTGTGGCATTACATTTTAAATATGATTTCTGGCATAGGACTGCCACGGCTGGCTCGGATGTAGTCCAATCTGGACGTCCAATTTTCGATGACTTTTTCCAACATCTGTGGCCGTATATCGGCAATAACACGGCGAATGTTGTCTTCCAACTGGTCAAGCGTTTGTGGCTTATCCGCATAGACCAATGACTTTACATAGCCCCACAGAAAATAGTCTAGCGGTGTTAAATCACAAGATCTTGGAGGCCAATTCACAGGTCCAAAACGTGAAATTAGGCGGTCATCAAACGTGTCTTTCAATAAATCGATTGTGGCACGAGCTGTGTGACATGTTGCGCCGTCTTGTTGGAACCACAGCTCCTGGACATCATGATTGTTCAATTCAGGAATGAAAAAGTTAGTAATCATGGCTCTATACCGATCACCATTGACTGTAACGTTGTGGCCTTCACCGTTTTTGAAGAAGGATTCCACCAGCCCATAAAGCGCACCAAACAGTCAGTTTTTCTGGATGTAACGGTGTTTCGACATACACTTGTGGATTAGCTTCACTCCAAATGCGGCAGTTTTGTTTGTTGGCGTAGCCATTCAACCAGAAGTGCGCTTCATCGCTAAACAAAATTCGCTTATGAAAATCGGGAACAACGGCAATCTCGTTTTGGGCCCATTCGACGAATCTACGCCTTGCTTGATCATATTTAAAATGTAATGCCACAAGATTATCTTTCGAATAAAAAAAAATTCATGTCAATCGAATAATACATCGTTGTTTTATTGCAATTTAAAGTTCTATACCTCTCAAAAAAACACCCTGTACTACTGCTATTAAAACCGGTATCCCGATATAAAGATCTAAAAAATACCGGTATTGATATATTTATCTCTAGGGATAGTACAGATTTGGCACTGTATAATGGCAGTGGTCCAACAAGCTTCGAGAAACATGTCAACGCTTGTTGGGTATGATATAAAGGGTCCTAATATATGATAAAATTATATTAAAATGTAGTAAAACTAAACCCTATTGAACAGTACTCCTGCAATTATTTAGTTAAAATAATTATTTTATATATTTATATCGCGGTGTCGAAATGACACCGGTGGACGTTTATGGGTATCGAAATCCTGGACTTTCTAGTATTAAAATAAAAGTGTAATTCCATTTATTAATTTAATATGTAATTAGCTTTCATCAGTCAGATAAATTTTGAAAAGAAATTGATGCCAAAGATAAATTACGAATAAGGCCAACTGAGTTTCAAACATTTTTACATAGACGATATGTGTGGTGGCAAAGGAAGGAAATAAATGAAAAAATCGAATATGTTCGATAAAAATTGGATAGCTTGTAACTTCTATCTCCCTTTGCTGTAATTTTGATTTAGTGAATTTTTTTAGACCAAAAATTTTGTCACATTAATTCTCAAATGTATAAATATTTTTTAAAAATAACTCGAAACAACTTCCATACATTGGAAAAGAAGCACGAAAAACCCTCTACTTGAATAAATTGTGTATTTCAATGACTCGAAAGTGCTGAATTTATACCATTTAGGTAAAACACTTCCTAACTTTTTACAAGTTAATTTTTTTGTGTGTGAAATTATCTTAAGATCGACAGAATCATTATAAACGAAAGAAATTACAAAAACATTTAGGCGGTATATATTTATTATATACCTCACACACAAAACAAATACAAAAAGAAATACTATATAATTACTATATAGAAAAAATAAATATATACAAAAAATAATACAAATAACGAACAGAAACATATACAAAAATAAACAACATTAAACAAATATATATACAAAAAACACGTAACACAAAATTTACAAAGCAAACAAAAATATAAAACACAAATACACATAAAATAAAAAAAAGTACTCATAAAATATAAAAAACACTTAAAACAAAAAATACACATAAAATACAAAAAAAAAATTAAAAGGTAAAAAAAGTAATAATAAAAATACAATTCAAAAATTTTAAAAAAAGAAATCAAAATAAGCAAAAATAAAAATTTTAAAAATTAAAAAAAAAATTACTAAAAAAATAAAAGAAAAAGAAAAATAAGAACACAAAAAAAAAAATAAAACACAAAATACATAAAATACACAGAAGTCTTTTTTTTTTCGCTTTTTTTTAAATGAAGTTAGTTCCTTGCTCGTGTGGCTGTGATGTCCTGGAATTGAACTGAGCTTCATTAAGTGAGCTGGGTAAGTTTTTCATGTAAAATAATTTTGTTAAGCTGGTTGTAAGCTGGATTTTCTAATTTGGTAGTTAACGTGCTGAAATTTGGAGTAGATGCACCTCTTTTACAGTCTTATTTCAATGAATTTTGTAAATCGAATATAAGTTCTTGAATTTGTACTAATGCTGGAGAAGTTTTACTATTCTTCAAAATATCTTCTTCCGAACTGGTTGAAAATTTTGTTGCAGGAATGCCTTTCTTGGCTGGATTTTCTAACTGCGTTGCTAACGTGCTGAAATTTGAAGGAGATGGATCAATTTTACTGCCTGATTTCAATGAATTTTGTAAATCGGCGATAAGTTCTTGAATTTTTTCAATTGCAGGCGAAGTAATTTTTTCGGAATCAGTTTCCTTTACTGTTAAATTTTGATCTTCTTCCTTTTTGACTTCCTTATTGTTTTCAGAATTTTTTTTCCTTGCTTGGAAGTGGTCTACAGTCTGTGTCTGGCAATTGGAATTTGAATCTTTGAAGAGGCTGTCCAGGACTAATAAAATAGGTGGTAGAAATAAGGCATCCCAATAGGTCACAAACAAAATTCTGATAGTAAAGTAGAGCCACACGAGCAGAATAGTATTCGCCAATAATTTGTTATCCATTTTTATAGGGGTGGGGGGAACAGGAATTTATAAATGCCGTAAAAATAAATAAGTAGAATAGAGAAATTTGAAAAATAGCTGCAGATTTTGAAAATGGGAGACACTTAAGAGCAAAAATAAGAGCAATTATTTTTGATGCGCAGTTATCCAATGTAAATTACATTCTGATTGCTAAATATTGTTGCATGGAAAACAATGCCTAAGTTTTAACAATACATAATGCTATAACGATGTTATCTTTCTGTTAAAAGACAACTTTAGAAAACATTGTTGAGGAGCTTTTATTATTGTGATTCGAACAAAGTAAGAGTTTAAACGATGTGTTTGGTTTCCATGTGTCTTGTAAAGTGTAAATCATGAGAGAAAAGATTATTTATTTTCCCTCAAGCATGCACTAGTCAACTTACAGATAAAGTCAAAAACATAAACTAGGCATATATATTACATTGATTAATATGTGAATTTAATATTGTTTTGAAAGATAATATATAAAATCATATATAATCAAAACACAGTCTAATTATACACACCGTAAAATCCGGGGTGAAACGTGCAATTTTAACCCAAAATTTAAGATATAAAATTACGGGTGCGCGTAATACGCAGGGTTTGAAAATTACAGCTTTAAATATAAAATCGAAAGATGAGCGTAGAAAAACGTAGACTTCTACACACACTGGTGTGCAAAAATTAAGGACGAAGTCGAAAAATTAGCATATCAGCTGAACGAAGAGGCAGAGCGGACAGAAAGACCAATCAGGAGATTAAGTAAGGTGATGCACGGTAGCACATGCGCAGATATGCAGGTAGACGTAATGGGCGAGTGTCTGAGTAGTATAAAGCATGTTGTCGGTGTAAGATCAGTATTTCTGGCAAAGAGATTGCACGCCGTATAGCAGTTAAAATCACACCGAGTTGCTGCCTCAGCGAGAAATGGCGAATAATCAATCTGTTAGACGACATCTGGATGCTTTTACCCGAGGTCGAATCATTGGGAAGTTGGAGGAAGGCCGCAGTGTGACAAGTGTGGTTGCAGAGTTCGGAATTGCTCCCAGCATCGTTTCACGACTTTGGAGACAATTTCAAACTACAGGAACAGCTATCCGGGGGTTCAGTAGTGGTCGTCCACGAGGAACCACACCCGCAGATGACCGGTACATTGTCTTACAGGCCAGAAGAAACAGGCGGCAGACAGCGGGAGAAATCGCTAGACACACGACACAGGCGACTGGACGACCGATATCGCGTTTTACCGTGGCCAGAAGACTGCACGGTGGTGGTCTGTTTGCACGACGCCCTGTACGGTGTGTACCTTTAACGCCTGCCATCGGAGAAGGCGTTCTCTGTGGTGCCGGGAACACCGGAATTGAGAGACAATGAATGGGGACGAGTACTCTTTACAGATGAGAGCAGATTCAGTTTGAGTAGCGATTCTCATCGCATACTCATCTGGAGAGAGCGGGGAAGCCGCAATCATCCCTCGAACATCATTGAAAGGGACAGGTATGGAGGTCGCGGTGTTCTCGTTTGGGGAGGCATCATGCTTGGTAGTCGTACAGACCTTCACATCTTCGACTCAGGTTCAGTCAACGGGACCCGTTATTGTATCGAGATTCTTCTTCCATATGTGCGTCTTTTTAGAGGCGCTATGGGTCTGCAGTTCCTTTTCATGGACGACAATGCACCATGTCATCGCACAGTAGCTGCCGAACAGCTCTTAGAGAGTGAGGATATTGAACGTATGGATTGGCCGGCACGATCTCCGGATCTCAATCCCATCGAGCATGTATGGGATTTTCTAGGCAGACGCTTGGCAGCTCGTACCTTACCACCAGTAACGATTCGGGGGCTTCGATTGGCGCTGCAAGACGAATGGGTAGCAATGCCTCAACAACTCATTGACACCCTCATTCTCAGCATGGGCAGACGCTGTGAAACCTGCCTAGCAGTCAGGGGAGATCATATCCCCTACTAAAGACCGGATGTTTCTTGCTGGACACCCATCACAGGGATGTTTCGGCCTTCAGTCGCATTGCGCTCCATGCTACTTTTTCAATCAAGCTTCTTTTTATCCCTCTGATTTCTCTTTTAGTAAGTGTTGCTTACATTACACATGTCCTTACGTATTGGGGATCTTACGGTATTAATTGTGCTGATTTGGAAAGCTTTTGTACAAAGTTATATTGAAAGAACCGTCTCGTCCTTAATTTTTGCAACCCAGTGTAGATCAGTATACTGTTTATTTAGAAGAAATGACATTCTTTATGAACTTAAAGGGTTGTAGTTCTAGAAGTATACTACTTTTTTCTAAGGCTTGGAAAAATAAATGTATTGAATAAGTTACTTCAAAACATCAGAACATTCTACACCAACATTGCAGGTTTCTTCGTCAAAAATGGGGGTGCGCGTTATACGGCAAATACACCAAAAAATTAAATATTGCATCTTGAAAGTATAGGTGCACGTTATATATACCGCATTTTACGGTATGTATATATATATATATATATATATATATATATATATATATATATATATATATATATATATATATATATATATAGTGTTTTTTTAGAGGTATAGAACTTTAAATTGCAATAAAACAACGATGTATTATTCGATTGACATGAATTTTTTTTTATTCGAAAGATAGACTTGTGGCATTACATTTTAAATATGATTTCTGGCATAGGACTGCCACGGCTGGCTCGGATGTAGTCCAATCTGGACGTCCAATTTTCGATGACTTTTTCCAACATTTGTGGCCGTATATCGGCAATAACACGGCGAATGTTGTCTTCCAACTGGTCAAGCGTTTGTGGCTTATCCGCATAGACCAATGCCTTTACATAGCCCCACAGAAAATAGTCTAGCGGTGTTAAATCACAAGATCTTGCAGGCCAATTCACAGGTCCAAAACGTGAAATTAGGCGGTCACCCAACGTGTCTTTCAATAAATCGATTGTGGCACGAGCTGTGTGACATGTTGCGCCGTCTTGTTGGAACCACAGCTCCTGGACATCATGATTGTTCAATTCAGGAATGAAAAAGTTAGTAATCGTGGCTCTATACCGATCACCATTGACTGTAACGTTGTGGCCTTCACCGTTTTTGAAGAAGTACGGACCAATGATTCCACCAGCCCATAAAGCGCACCAAACAGTCAGTTTTTCTGGATGTAACGGTGTTTCGACATACACTTGGGGATTAGCTTCACTCCAAATGCGGCAGTTTTGTTTGTTGGCGTAGCCATTCAACCAGAAGTGCGCTTCATCGCTAAACAAAATTCGCTTATGAAAATCGGGAACAACGGCAATCTCGTTTTGGGCCCATTCGACGAATCTACGCCTTGCTTGATCATATTTAAAATGTAATGCCACAAGATTATCTTTCGAATAAAAAATATTCATGTCAATCGAATAATACATCGTTGTTTTATTGCAATTTAAAGTTCTATACCTCTCAAAAAACACCCTGTGCTACTGCTATTAAAACCGGTATCCCGATATTAAGATCTAAAAAATACCGGTATTGAACTTTTGGTCCGATATCGCAATCCCTAATGGTTAGCTTTTTATGAAAATTTGAGCATAAAATCTGTTTTACATCATACATAGACATAGGAGTTAACCAAAAAAAATTATGAAAATCATTAAATTAAAAAGTTTTGTGTAAATCGTACCATATCCCCTTAAGAGAAAAATGCATGAAAATACATATAGTTTGTTGGGTCCATTGTGCATTATTTCGTGTTAACCGATATTTCGTCTTTAGCGTTTTCGCGTTAAACGTATTTCACTGTATATGCTTATAATTTAACTTATTTATGTTCTACCTCATTCATAAGCCAATGCTAAATTAAAATTCATAGAAAAGTATTAAACAATTTTTTTTAAACACATCAACATACAAAAAAAATATATTTTCATTGAAGTCTTTTATGTTATCAATAAACTGCGCCCAATAGCCTTTAGATTTAAGTAGAAAAGTTTCTACAGAATATAACAACAATTTAATTTATCCCATCCCGTCTTTGAAATATAAAAATTGAAGAATTGAAGGCTAAGTGGACCCTGCGTATTTTTTTTTTCTTGTAGGGAAATAAAAGAGGAAGGAAAATAACAGAATTGTTTGACAAGCGTACGGATATTACCTATTGTGAGTGATGCAAAGAAAAAGAAAAGTTCCGTCTATGATCAATAAATGTGTCCAATCTTAAATCAGATTTAAAGACCTTTTGTGTCTGCGGCCTTTATCTACGATTTAGACATTTCAGAATGTGATAAGAGGTATTTTTCCCTGCATGGCCTATAATATCACTTTTACTTTCCTTATCCTTTATCCTAATCTGAGGATGAAGCCTTTCATTTGGTGGCATTAACGAACCGCATTCAAGACTTGTCTTTAAAATTCATGAGACAAGGTGTTATTAGTGGCTGCACTGTTTGGAATGTGAAATGCTTGACGAATAGTAGAGACTAATAGTCTAGTATGTTTATCGGTTAAACAGTTTGGGGTTGAAGTTGAAAAGTAAGTTGTAAAAGTTATAAATTAAGGTAGTGTTCCTCAAACTGTGGGGTGTGCCCCCTTAGGGGGCATGATAACTTTTTGAGGGGGCATGAGCATATTGAAAAATTGCAAACAAAAGATTATTTTTTTTAAAAATAAAATTATTAATTTACTGAAAGTAAACAAATAATATACATTCTGGCATAGTAAAAAAAATACAAATTTTTTGAAATTGAAAGCCCTGTTAGTGGTACTGTAGTTCCACATGTGGAGGCCCCTGTAGCTTGGGATCCTCGTATCATTGATACGGTGGTAGCTACGCCCCTACAATAACCCCATGGGCTAGTCATATATGAAATTATACACAAAAATTAACACTTACCTTGTACGGTTTATAATTATTCCCTGAACTACTGAATTAAAGATACGAGATTCACTCCCCAAAACTTCTCCGCTTTCTGCGTAGGCGCACGTATGTGATTTATTTGGGGGAGGGGAGAGAAAAAAGGAATAAGTAAGAAAATCCTCTGAAATAAGTAAATCTTTCGTAAACACTGTGTAAAGGTCCTTTTATTGCATTCCAAAGTCATCGAAATAATTTTATGGATAGCAGTGCACAGAAAATGTCATACTTCGGAAGGACGTATATATACGACCGGGGCAGTTAACGCTTTGGCTGAGTGAGACGCTTATATACGTTAATGGCAAGAGGTTAAATTCGTATAATAACTTTAGTGTCAAAGTGTATTATTGAATTAAATACATTGTTATGGTATGGAAGAGGGGGGGCGTTATATGAAAATTATGATTGAATATTGGGTCGCAAATATTGAAACTTTGAGAAGCGCTACATTAAGATGTATCGATATACGGAAAAAGTATCCTATGATATATAGATGAAGGGAAAACTAAAATTAAAAGAATAATTTTCTACCTCAAAAATAATGCAGTTTAGGTATTTAAGCCTTAAATGTGTGTGTGTGTGGGGGGGGAATCAAAGTAATATTTATTTAAAATAAACAGTTATTTTAGTACAGGGAAAATTGCTTAACACGAAACTGCAGGGATTGAAATATTTTTTAGTGTTACAGCATATCTCGAAAAAAGACATATCTACAAAATTAAATTTATTAGAATTTATTTTATTTGCATTGATATGTATATGTACAAATAAATATATATTAGATATTTTTGCACTGTCTTTTTTAGCATTGAATTGTTCGATTTCGTCCACTTTGTTATTCATTTCACCATTGGAATGCGAGTCTAAATAACTGCGCATACTTTTCATGTTGTTCCTCATTTCCTATTATATGGGAACAGGAGTTGCATTATTCTTTTCATTTTCGTCTTCGGAATGTACATCACTGATATTTTTTGAGCGTTAAACAAACTCTAAAATGTCTTTGTCTGCCATAATTGGAGCTGTACACGCATTATCTACAGCAATGAATTGTTCCGATGATACAGTAGCACAGTCCAATAATACAGAAACTTTCTCAAACAGCCCTCTTAAATCTCGCCTGTGTGGCTGGTATTTTCAGTATTTTGTTCGTTCCCAGAAGGGAAATTTGTTAAATTTCGAATAAAATTTTTGAAATCTTCATGTTAAGCGGTTTTTGTTTTGTGTTAAGAGAAAAAATTCATGAAAATATATAGTAATAGTATTATATATTTCGTGCTAACCGAAATTGCATCCTAAGCGTTTTCCTGTTAAACGTATTTCACTGTAATTCTTATTTTCCTCCGTTTTACCGCGACCCACCCAATTATGCATGCTGTTTGAGATTAATCAATTTGTTATGCAGCTCATTTTTTATAAAGCAATTTAAATGTCTTACAATATCAGCCATTTGTGTGTGTGTGTGTGTGAGAGAGAGAGAGAGAGAGCTTTCAAAATAAACCACCATTATTTAAGTGAAATTTGAGTTTTCCTTTTCATTTTTAAAAGCATGCTTTATACAATAAAATAGCTCCTTTTTAGAAGTGGATTTATCCATATTTTACGACAACAGAGGGGAGAAATTTTAAGAAAAAATTGCCGATAATTATTTCATTGGGTAGTAACTGTGAAAATAATGTGAATTTTTCAAAAAAAGAAGTTCAGACTCTCTGGAGAAGTCTTTACTTTATATATAAGCAAAATATTTTTTTTATTATTATAGAAGCATTTTTTATAAACGGAGAATATTTTGAAAAATGGTTATTCTAAGTTAATTTCTAGCTAAAATATTGTATTTAAACATTTTTTTTTTTGTCATAATCTCCTTAAAACAATTTTAACATGTATTCCAATATAAGTGACACTAAATATCATGAAAATTATTCATTTATTTTTTTAAAAAAAATAATGGTTCCGAACGTAGTTGGATACCTTAACTTTTTCTTTTATTAAATTTTAGACGACTTCCTAAAGTACTGTCTCTTCATGTTCGGCAATGGAAACAAATATATGTATGTATATATATATATGAATACATAGAATTCACAGGGAAAAAGAGAATATGTTGAAACTCATATAATAAAATTTGGAAATCTTGAATTGCGGGAAAAGTATTTGATTAAAATATTATATTAAAAGTATTGCCAGAGGAGGAGTAAGCTTTAAGTGGCATTTTACTTATTACTATTTCAAAATTTGCCAATATTAGAAACTCTCAGTTCAGTTTATAAAAATCATTAATGCCATCTGAAGTTTTAAACAATGGACAACATATTTTTCAACAAGAATAACGCGTAGGTGAACTAAACGCATTTAATTTAAAAGTATACAAACCGACAAAAGATTTTTTTTATTTTGAAAAACCCTTAGGAAACTTAATACTGAGTATTTTTAAACAAATGTCACATTTGAATTTTGTCCAAATTTTACAAGTGGAACACTAACTAAAAATCTTATGTGAATTTGGCATTGAATGGAGAACACGTGATTGTATTTGTCATGTAACCGCTCATTGGCTTACCCCCCATTGGTTACCAACTCCATATATATGAACATGTTTTTGATATCCATGTTTAAAAAGAAGACAATAAAAAGTTAATTCAATTAAAAAATTGATGTTGCAATAATAGGATTATTTTAAGTATTGCATATATATCTGATAAACACTGGCGTAGCTAATCCTGAATGGGCCCTGCATCAAAATTCCTTGGGACCTCTTAACATTTTGGGATCCCAAATGCTTTGGGGCCCCATATCACTAAAATGGCTAATACGGCATTCATAAATACACATTTATAAATAAATATTATGCTTTAAAAGTAAGTGGAAGTAAGTTTTTTTTTAAAATAAACTTTTGAAACCTATGCCTTTTTTTATACCCATAAATTTTTGAAGAATTTGCTGGCCGTTTCATTTGAGGTTATATTTTATGCAAAAGTATCTCACGTCCCACAAGAATAATAAATAAATAAAGATATAGATTAGGAGTTCTTTACACTTTTCGGGGTGGCGACCCCACTTTTTAAGGCTGTTTTCGCATTATGTACGAGAGCGTGAACTTGACGCGGAGCACATTTTCGGATAGAAAAAATCTTTCAATTTTTATAAAAATTGGTGTGACATTGTAACTCAAGCATTTGTTTTTAATATAGTGTTTTTAAAATTTCACAATATTTCATAATAATTAATTTTCCCTTCTAATATGTGAAGAGATAGCTCATTTAGCATTGCGGTATAGGAAAAACAAATGCAAAACACATTTTATATACGAAAAATTGTGTCAACTCGTATAAAAATGAGTAGTATGATAAAATAAGTGATTCTCTACAGGATAGTGAAGCTAGAATATAATATTAATGTTTGAGTACTTTTATATCTGAAAAAATATTCCGAATTCGGATCCTATTCTTTAACGTTAGCTCAAGATGGCCGTAAACAAAAATTTTGTGCGACCCCAAAAGCATCGTGTAGACACACTTTGTTTTTTCTGCGTGTGTTTTATTTGAGTATATTATTGTTTTTCAATAATAAACATCCGTAATAAGTTTTTACTTCGAATTTAACGATATAGAAATAATAATTAACAAAATAAAAAAACATTCTTTATTTTAATTACCCGGTAAATTATGCATAGCTGTAATATGATTATTAAGTGTACTAGTTTTGAGTTCACTTCTGAGATCATCACCTTTTATTAACAACAGTATATGCAAGATTTAAGTAATATCAATGGATAAGATGTGCTTGATTATTTTTAATTATGTTATGAAATCTTGGAATAATAATCGACATCCAGAGGCGTAATGGAGAACATTCGGGTTCAGCTGCAAAGTCAGGTTTTGGGCTCTCTAGAACCCTGCCCCCTCCCACGATGTGGGGGTGTACGTTACGCCACTGTCGACACCGCCGGACGAAATACTTCCTCAATATTCTTGAGATTTTTTATCGATACTTTAATAAGAACCAAAATAAACAATTAAATTATTATTATTATTATTAATGGTGAACAAGTTATTTTATGTAAAAAGATACTTCAAAAATCATAAAATTTTTGACGACCCAAGCTGCAAATCACGCGACCCCAAATGGCTTCGCTACCTCTACCAAGGCCGGCTCTAGTAGTTTTGCCGCCCCGGACATAAATGAAAATGCCGTCCCCCTCTTCAAAGCAAAAAATTATAATTTAAAAAGATAAATTGTATATATATATATATATATATATATATATATATATATATATTATATATATATTATTTTAAGTCCAAAAATACAAAATAATTCAAAGTTAAGGACATAATTACATGTTATTATTTCAAACGAGTAAAATTTAAGAAAGGAAGTCGTCCATTTCAGCAGATCAATTTTTGCGAAAAAGCGTCTACTGATGGTGATGATCACAAGCGTTTATTTCAATTCAGAGTCACTGCATTTAAGACTAAATTAAAACATTTCCTGTAGCTCTATATCTACCGAAAACTCTTACTACCCCCTGTTGACTTTTGAATAGCTGACACCGGACATCGTATGGGTGAAAGAAATGCCTGTTGCGACCCGTTTTGGGATGGGGAGAAAGTTACTAGTGAAAGTGAAGGATCTATAAACATATCAAATTTCATGATTTGACATATACTCCCGCCTCTAACCCTTCAAGTTTCAAAATAAAAGGAAACTGACGTTAAACATATAAAGTACAAAGTAAGGAAATAATTTGAACGAAATACCAAATTCACACCTAATAATATTTCAAAAAATTTATCAAAAAAAAAAAAATGTTCTTCAAATTTGACCAAATGCCGCCCATAAAATTTGCCGCCGCAGGCAGGAGTCCGGCCCTAGAGTCGCTCCTGCCCCTAGTTTAAGAAACACTGAAAAATATAATACATTAGGTTTATATGAATTTTTGGAAATACCAATACAAACCATAAAAAAAACTTTAATTATGGAGAAATTTGCATAAAAAACACATATTAATTTGTTTATCCTCACCCATGGCTTCGAAATCAAATATTTTCCAGGCAACTCGATTTTAAAAAGAATCGAAGTCTCAGAATTTAATCAAAGGGAGATTCGAATATTTTCTTAAATTCTTTGATTTAAAATTGGAATAATATCCAGTAAAACCTGCGCTACACACATAGGCATTTATGTCTCAAGGCTGTCTAAATCATGTGTAAAAAAATTGATCTTTATACATATAGAAAGCGAACCAAACGAAAGGAAAAAACATTGTATCCTCTTGACATTGAAATATTGTCTGTTTCCGCGCCTTCCAGAGCCGGCCGATTGGCGGCGATGCAAGGTCGGAGTGGCTTTTCAATCCCGTACTTTGGGTTTTTCCCCGACGGTTTTTCAATCTTCCTGTGTGTGGGTCAGCACATTTAGTTCCGTCAAATAATCTCAAGAGTTAAGAATCAGTTCGAAAAGAACTTCGATGAAAATGGAAACCGGTTTGCTTGTTTCACCGTTTTTTTACTAATTTATTTATTTATTCTCGGCTCTCTTCATAAATGTTTCTACAATTTATTATTATTATATTTTGTGAATCTTATCGTTTGCCCAATTTTCATTTACTCTTATTTTTCATTTGTTGCTTTATTACTTTTCCAGCGTTGGCAATAACTCTGATTTATCGCATAATTGGAGCGATAACAGAGGTTTTTCATTTTACTTTTGAAGGAAACGTCAGCGCGCGGTATTTTTCATACGCGTAGCTGACATATAGCTCTTCTGGATGCTATAATACCGATGAAATTATTATTTGAATTTTTATTATTATAGATCTTATCTAGGGATGAATTATCTTATAACTTTTTATCGTGTGCGTAGTGTAGTGTGAAAATGAATTATTTTTCCTAATATTTCCTTTTTTTCCCCCGAGTTTATAAAAAGTTAACGTGTGATAGCTCTCTCGTTTTTAAAAAGCAGGCATTTATTCATTTTTTTACTCAAATGCGTGCTCCCATTGTATTGATTAATTATTTATTAGTTTTTTCACAGATTTTATCGGTGAAAAGGTTTTTTTTTATTAAATTTATAAAATAATATAAATAGTTTTTTTTTTTTCAAATTTCCTTTAGTTTAAAAAGGTTAGCTTGTACTTTCCCTAAGAAACGCCCATATTGTTATTTTTGAAAAAAAGTAACACTGAAAATTTTTATTAATATAGATTTAACCGCAAGAAAAAATTATCTTTTTAATTCATTTCGTATTGTTTTGGTATTTTATCTTTCTTCCTTATTATATATATTTTTAAATAAAAACATTTAAAACAATTAAGTTAATACCATATACCATTATTTTAAATTAAATCAAATGTAAATAAATTTTTGTTTGTTAATTATATAATTCAGGGTGTCTGAATGATTTATATTGTAATAACATAATAGAAAAAAGTTAATTAACATCTGAACTGCAGAAAATATTCAAAAAAATTGTTTTTGTACTTTTAACATTTTTTATATGCCGCCAATGTTGACAAAATGTTTGTCAAGAAATATAATTATTTGTTAAATACGGGCTATTTATATTCGCATGATAAAAAAATAAGTAAAGCAAAAAAAGAAGAAAAGAAAAGAATGCAACACAAAATATTAAAATAGTGTTATCTAAGAGAATTCTAAAAATAAAGTAAAACACGATTATTTAAACATAATCCATGAAAAATGAAATCCTAAACTCTACATGACGTCGAGTGTTTCTTAATATTTTTTTTTATTTACCTCCGTCCAAAGGGAACTATAATTTAAATCAGAGGCCGCCAAAGTGGTGGTTCGTGAGAAAATTTTGCTGGTCCCCAGAAAAATGTGTGGAATATACTTACTCATCATGTTAAGTTATGTTTTAAGATACATTAAAACATATAATTCAATTCATAACGGTAAGTGAAAAGTTATAAAAACGCTACTTCATAGAATAACGCCACGATAAATAAGTTATACTGCTGTAGCTGCATTATTACAGGTGGATAATAGATCCGTTTGCAGCGAAAATTCTGGATAATAATTTAAGTATGCATCTAAAAGAATGCCTCATCGACTTATGGTCCGATGAAATTCTCAAATATAAATTGCATTCATCCTTATCAAGATCTCAATTTAGGTTTTCCATAACTACGAGCATGCGACGAAAATTTCTGATTCAATTCTCTGCAACTTATTTTTGTGAAAAGGCCTCTTCATCTGTCACAGCCATCAAGACATGGCACTGATCTCTACTTGAAATAAATGTAGTTAATAAATTTCTCCGTCTTGCAGTACAATATTAGATCCAAATATCCATGATCTTACTTAAAGTATAAGCAGGAACATATCTCCACACACTAGGAATGTAAAATGCTAAGAGTTTGATATACTTAAACCATTTTTTAATTGTTTTGTTTTAACAGTTTTTGTTTGTTTTGCTCCTTTTATTATAGTTTATTAATAAAGCTTATGCAATTTGGTTACAATTAAATGTTTCATTTTATAAACTAGGTACACTTTATGTGTTCTTAGATCACATTTTTTTTATAAATATGTTAAACACTTAAAAAAGGCTATTAATAGTCCACGGGATTTATATTATGAATTTACTGATCCGTGATGTCAAAAGGTTTGGCGACCGCTGATTTAAATTGTAACTTGCGCTCTTAAAAAAGCGCCGTGTCGGCGCATTTTGAGGCGAGATGACTAGGAAATCATGTGAGTACAAAACATTCTAGAAACTTCCGTGTTAAGAGTAAACAGCCTGAAATCCTTTGAAACAATAAGAATAACTTTTCTGTCTGTCAGAAGCTTTGTGCGTGCGTTTTGTTACTGCTTTTATTCATGAGTACTTTTGTTTGTATAAATCAGTGGTCTTCGAACTGTGCTCCGCGTAAAATATTTATCAACGTATGTGACAACAAAAACAAAATATAGAAGCTAATTAATGCAGATTATGAAATGCAACTGCAGAGAGCTTCAATAGATCTAGACTTTGACAACTTGTGTAAAAAAAAACACGCAACCTAATTACTAAATATAAGACAAGGTTAGATGACACTTGAAGCTCGAATTAATGCTATTAGTAAATAAATTACATTCAGGTGTTAAAAAATTGTAACAAAAAATACAGCATTTTTTTTAAATAGTTTCTACTTAATCGTTTGATTTTAGTACCTATAACATGTTGAGATCTACTACATATTTTAAGGTATCCGAACACGTTCGGGGTACTTTTTTTTAAATCAAAATAACATATTTAAACATTATAAATGCCTTTTTAGGACTCATTCCGAATAAATACTACCATTTAACTTCAATATTTAAAATAAATTACCTGAATTTTACAAAAAAATACAATAATAAGTGAAATTTAAGCAATGTTTTTGAAAAATTTCAAAGCAGTTAGAGAAAAAAATAATAATTATATATTAGTAAAAGTATTACTAAAACAAATTAAAAGCGTTTATCTTGAAAATGTACTAAAATTTTAATGTTCTATTAACATTTGAAAAGTTTAGAGCTTATTGAGTAAACATTATTAAGAAATGTTACATTCTTTATGTGACCATTATTTAAATAACAAGCCATAACTCAAAAAGTATTCCTACAATAAGAAACATTTTAGCACATTCTCTAGAAAATAATGTAAATATCAGGCTCAAAAAGTTTTATAGAAATACATTCGTAAAATTTTGAGTTTTCAAACTCGACATGGCAGATTTTTAGCAATTTAAAAGCCCGCTTCCTGTTTCTCTAGCTTTATAAAATTGATTGTAACCTGGCCTCTAGGTAGCGTAGAAACAAAACAAAGTATGTTTCGTAAAGCCAAAAAGATAGTTTTATTCAATAAAATAAAAAAACAAAAAAATCTGTCTTGACTGAATTTGGTCATTTTCAACGCGTTCAGTTACCTTAAATGTTAAGATATATTAGTCTAAAATTTTTGGAGGGGGTTCCCCAGAAACACCTTATTATTTTAAGGGTTTCGTAAGTCGACAAAGATTGAACACCACTTGCATAAGGTTTCACCTAGAATAATCGTGCTTGAATAAATTAGTACTATGTCGCAGTAAATACCGCAAACCTAAACCAACATCATTTCTAACAAATATTTTCATCCTAAGTACCCAGTAAGGAACATAAGTAAAAATCTATTAAGACAGAAAAAAATTCTTAAGTATAGATTTTAATAGCCTGTTACTTTTTACCTTAGACATCATAGATTTTGTTTGCTTGTACAAAAAAGTATGATTTTTATTTTTACTTGAAGACCGATAAAGTAATTTTCGTGTACCGCAAATATCACACGGGGCTTACAGAAATAAGTAAAATGGACAAAATAAGATAAATGAGAAAAGTATTAAAACAACAATTATATACGAAAACATAAAAGTTACAAAGAAAAACAAATACATAAAAAATTAAACAATCAAATACAAAAACCAAAATGATATGAAATCGCATGAATATGAAATTACAAAATAATGTGAGTGAAGCTTTACTTGAAACAAGCTGAAAAAAATTAAGAGGCCAGTTGATTTTAACCAGTTAACCGTGATTGATGAGTATAGTCGTCATGGAGAAGTTGCAGGATTTGGTGTATTGACGAGTATACTCGTCATGGAGAAGTTGCAGGATTTTGTGCATTGACGAGTATACTCGTCATACTTAAAAAGTAGTGACCATCGGCTATTTAAATTGTAATTTTTGAGATAAACAAAACATATTCTCAAATTTTAAAATGTTTAAAACATTTTAAGACAAAGCCGATGTAAAACAAATAAATAAAAAATATGACAAATTTAAGATTAACTCATTCGTCCCCGTAAGCACCGGTTGAAACTGCGTATAAGTTAGCCTAACGAATTTATTTATGAGCGAGGAAAATGATTTTAGATGTTATCATAAAAGGGGCAAAGGGAAACGTTGGAAAGTTGATTTATAATAGGGTCCCTTCAGGTATGGTCAGCTATGGGGACAATAACGTTTAAATTCGTACCCTAACCCTCAAACCTAGTTTCAAAATCTGAATAAAGAGCATTTAAATGTTGAACGCCAGAGATTGTCTGTGATAGATAAATATTCCTGTTTTTGAACTATTAGACCTACAGACTTAAAATTTGGTAGGAATGTTTCTTTCATGGAGTAGAATTCCTCTAAAAAGGTTTTGCGAAAATCGATTCCCAAAGGGGTTAAGAGTGGTTAAGGGGCATTATGGTGAAAATTTCCTGTGCTTTTTGAACTGTTAGACCACATACTTGAAATTTGGTATGGATATTTCTTTCATGGTTTAAAGATCCGCTTCAAAAGGGGTTGTACAAAAATTTACCCCCAAGGGGCGTTGCGAGGATGAAAAGGTCGTTGTAGATAAATTATAAGTGCACTCATTAAAAAAATTTTTACATTTTTCTATACATTGTTATGTATCGGGTTTTACTCACCTTGCAATTCAGCCGCTATATCAAGAATAGTATTTTTTATTTCTAAAAAAATTTACCCGTGTAAAGAACGGGTACTTCAGCTTGTAGTACATAAAATAATAATGTAAATAAATGTGTCCACGAAAAATGAGGAAGTAATTTTTTTTTAATTAAAAAGTAAAATTATAAAAAAGTTTTCTTTCTCTGTCTCCTGAATGCGAATGCGATAACATCATTCGTACGATAATTTATCTGAAGACATGGCACTAGAAATTGTATGGATTGATTTCTAGGGTTTCTCCTACACATCGTTACATAAACCAATCATTGTTCTTTGTCAAGCCCTTTGGCCTGGTTGGTTGAGCTTCATACATCCTTCATTGTTAATACATTTTTTCTTAATTAAGGAGAAAAAAACCTTCCCTGGATGAGAAAAAAAGACTAATGTCATAAAAAAACAACCAAAGAATGAAAAAAAATACATCACTGAGTACAACTGAGCGAGCGAGAGAGAGAGATACATAAAAAATGAAAGAAATATCAATGCAATAGGTTTTCATTGCAACGGTTCCAGCGGAACAACGTTTAGTTTTAATTGTACTTCCTGTAGCAAGGAAGGAGAAAAAAAAAAAAACATCTTAAAAAATAAATGCCCAAACACACGGAAAAACATTAAAAAAAAAGACCTCGGTGAAAAGATGAAAAAAATATATCTATTAAAAAAAAAGAGTAGGAGAGAAAATACCAACCGCGAAACTATCTGCTTCGTTGAATGGCAGCAGTTTTTATTGTCAGTAAGTATCTTTTTTTCCAGCTTTGTGCTTACGGTAGGGTCTTTGTGGTAATGTTAAGACAAAAACTGCTTTCGGAAATACTATGATGAATCTCTAGAGGGTGCTTTTTCTGAAGACAGATAATTAATACTCAATGATAAATCGTTTGGAGCCGTATTTGAAAGCAAGGGTAGACAGAAAGGAGGAGTAAGGCATGTCCTCGGCTTCTGTTGTTTTTTCTTTAACCCCAGTAATGTGTCAAGCTCGAAAGCGATAAAGGAATAATCTTCATACATGTTTATGGGATAAAAGACATGTTTCATAGGCTGTTTTTTTATTTATTAGGTTCACCGTGTTCGGTAGTTCAGATATTGCCGAGCGTGCAATCTACATATTTCCGAGATCCATCGCTCAATCTGTTGAAAAGCTCATTCATTTTAATCACAGGTAAATCCTCCGCAGCGTGAAACTCGGCTGAAAATGCCAGAAGAAGTGACCGATACATCCTGGAACTTAACCTTGGTGTTCTTTTGTTTTATGGGAGAATTACTCACAAAATAACAAGTTTGTTTATACATTTTAACCAACTTAATTTCAGTTCTTAGGATAGCTTAAAAAGTACATAAGTGAGAGGGAAAATATGTTTTACTCTCAGAGATGCATTGATATAAGGCACTGATTTTCAAAATTTTCGATTTACGGAACCCCTGGATCTTGAAAGTGTTTTCGTGGAACCCCTAAACTAGAAAGTGTTTTCGTGGAACCCCTAAACTAGAAAGTGTTTTCTTGGGACCCCATTCCCCACACATACTTAGAAGAATATATCTCAAAATAATGCTTAAAGTAGATCAAAGGTGGCAAACCCGCAGTACGCATACTACAGTATGGCACGGCGGAGTTATAACAGTGCCACGCGAAAACTTATTGAAAATTTTGAAAATAGAATTAAAAATATTATTCTTTTATAATTTTATTATATAAAATGCGATTCTTTTAGACAAAAATCTCCTCAAAATTTATTTTAAATTCACTTAATTAATTGAATTGCAACAGAAAATTATCATGTAAAGAATACTCCTTCGGTGTTGCGAGCGCTGGCTTTCCAAAGGAAGTTCACTCACAAGATTTTGCAGTTTGAGGGAGTGTGTTTTAAAATATTTGGAAGAAAACCATGAACTGCCCGGTGAGTGCTTGCTGTTCAAGAATGAAGACAGGCTATCGGATTAATCGTTCCCTACAGATATTATGGGACATTTAATTAATTTAAGTTTAAGATTACAGGGAAAATATTATACTTTCCTTACCCTAATTGGTCATTTATCTCTTGAAAACAAAATTTTGCTTCCTTTGTTTCTATTTTGAAGAAAAAAGGTTAACACGTTTCACAATAATGCAGCAACTATCTGCCAAAGTTAATAATGCTCCAAGCTATAATAGATTCAAAAATTTAAAATTCATTTTGAAGAATTCATTCAGCGTTAGGCTGGAGGATTTTCAAGTTGATGATAAAATGCTGATTTTTTCATAAATCCAATTTTTCTCCCAGTCGTTAGTTGTTACCTATCCGAAATCCAAGTTGGAATTATTAATCTACAACACCATATTAAACAGAAAAGCAAATATAAGGCAATTTCAACTCAAGTGATCTAAATTATATTGAATGTTGGAAATTTGAATCGACAGGCAATTTTCCACAATTTGGATGTCAGATATTGTTGTAGAGTTTTGGATCAACTTATGTTTGAATAAATGTTTTTTATTATGATCTTAATAAAATCCTAATTTTGGGTCAACTTCAACGCTTAAGCAGTTGACTCCAGAGTCTCTAGTACAATAACCAAATTTATGGTGCAAACACTTTCAATTTTTATGGTTCTCTCTTATAGTCGATAGCTTAATTACTCCTTAATTATTCTCATGACACAATTACGACACAGTTTCTATTGGACTGGTATTTACTTTTTTACTCACGACACTTTTTACATTCACATCAGAATCACTGGGCATGCGCAGTTGTGCTTGCGCAAACACAGTTCACATATTCCTATTTGAAGACACAGCACTACACACCTAATACTCTTAATTACACAGATGGCGTTTCTCATGCCGTGAACTGACACCTAATATCGCTCACAATTAACTGATATACACCTAACACAACCTAATTTTGTTAGCATTTTCAAGAACTAATCTTAATACAGATGACTTGGTAAAAAAGAAACTAATTCGAAAGCCACATTCAAAAAGTACTGACTGTTTAATAATAAATTAGAATTAAATGTTTAAAGTTACCAATTTTTACTGTATCCATTAAAAAGTTAATAAAAATTAAGTAAAAAACTTATTAACAATAAAATTTGTAAGTATTTATTATATTACATTTAAATTTTCACTGCTTAGACTTGAATAAATAAAAATTATGCTTTTCGTGTAAAAATCTCATAAACCAATAAGTAACATTTTATATCTTTTTGTTTGTTGGAAAAATTGGAAGTGGCACGTTTTTTGATATAATATCAGATAGTGGAACTCTTACCAAAAAGGTTGGCCACTCCTGAAGTAGATCAACATGCTATAGCAGGGATGGCGAACAAGCACGCGACACAATATTGTGGGCTCGTTAGCGATCAAAATGGTTTGTATTTTATTTCAAAATGACAAAGTTCACTGTGAAGTATTACGAACAAACTCGAATGATCACTCGCGGGATGGCGGGTAGCAAACTCGTTTGTTGTTGTCTTGCCTTGGTTGTGTCGTGGGCTATAATAGCTTATAATATAAAATTTGTCAAAGCATAGCAGAGTCAATTTCGTTGACACAATTGTATTTTAAAGTTTTGTGTTATATTTACGATTTTTAACTGTTATTTAACATGACTAGTTCAGAAAAAGAACAAAAAGTGGAAGATAAAAAGTATAGAAGAGAATTTCAAGCTTGGCGAATCTAGAGAAATGGCAGTTTTAGTATAGGTGACAAAGTGGTGTGTGTTTTATGTTCTGGGACAGTGGTATGCAGAAAATCGTCGGTAAAACGGCATTTTTAAACGAATCACAAATCCTCTTGTTAAAAAAGTGAACCATAGCAAAACTAATTATCTGCTTAGAAACCGTTTGGCAGATAACTCCAATTCAGCATTCCTTTATACTAAAAGTAACATCTTACAAACCCAATATAAGTAATTCGCCATCCAATTTGCAACATTAGAAGTCACACTTATTGTTACTTTATAATTTGAATTTCAAATATAACTAAAACATTTACAACTATACAATGCAAAAGGTATTTTTTCGTAGTAAATAAAGACTTCTGAGTTTTGTTAGTGCTTAGTTTTATTATTTTCCCAATAAGCACAAGCCAAATTTATTTGACGGCACGTTTCTACCTCATCACATTTCTTTAGAAAAAAAATGGCACGTTGATCCATAAATGTTCACCATCCCTGTGCTATAGGTACTTTATAAAAAGTCAATTAAAAGAGGTATGCATTTATTATTAAAAAATTCTAATCTAATTTTTGTAATATAATTTACAATAACATGCTAATAATTTTTGTATTCCTTGTTTTGTTAAAACATGCACCCACACACATCGTTGGAGTCTATATTTTTTAAAATTTTCAAACCCTTTTTCAATGAAAGTGAGGCCTTCTGTCAAATCCCCAACCGTCATTCGATCTTCTGATTGAACTGGGCTTAAAGACTGAAGTTTTTCAATGTCTTGCTCTTGTCCATGCATTTCTATGAGCATCAATTGTCAACTCCAGGTTGTGGGAATCCAACAGTTCTTGAACGTCGTCACTATCAACTTCTGAATTTATTTATCTATCAATATGAGAACTTCAATTCAACTTCAACGATTTTGTCATTTTTTTTCTCACACAAAAGACGAATGAACGAAATTTGAAAATCGTGCAATTCCGGGTTCGCGTAAGTAAGGGTAGCGTTAGTCGAGGTATTACTGTATTAAAAAACGAATTAAGTATTATTTATGGTTCTTTAGAATAAAAAAAGAAGATGATAATTTTCAATAATACATTAATGAATTTTATTGATACTGATTGAATGTTAAAGAGAGCTAAAAAGAAAATTTAAGCTAAAAAAGAAATTTCTCGAAATATTAACTTTTTTATGGCTGAGGCGGCAATACCTCTCAACCAACCGGAATCCGTCAGGTACACCCTCCTTAAAACCTACCTGTTGTTTATAGACTGTCCACTATTTGCTTTTATTGAAATAATTCATCATTTGATAATTACTTAAGCACATATAATGCTTATTCTTTTTTTATAAACAGATGGTGCTTCTTCTGTTTTTGTACTTCGAAGAGTCATCCTTAGTTGCATTTACTAATAACCATCTATGTGATTTAAAAAATATTTAGCATTTGAATATTGTATAAATATAATATATTTATACAATTCCGTTGATTTCCGTTGGCACTAAATACATTAAATTATCACATGTGCATTTTGAGATTGTAATTTTTTTCAATGAGAGTTAACTAAAGTTAAAAAAAAAATTATAAAAAATATAATTAAATAATTGGTTTAAAAAATATTATGCAACCCAATCTTTTATTACAATTTTTTCTAATATTTCCTGTGAATCTTTACGGGGAAACAAAAATAGATCATTTTAATAAAACAATAAACGGAAGGAGAAACTTGATTGATGAAAAAAAACCAAATAATTAAACATTTATATCGCAATAATAAAAGATTCAAAATGAAAACAATATTGAAAGTTATTTTTAAACTTGTCATTTATATTTTTCACCTTTTATAATTAAAAAAATAATTGACTTTTTCTTAAAAGTTCTAATTTTGTGCTCTAAATTGTATTTAAAATTTTAATTGCGCCCTTTATCGAAAAAAAATTTCTTCCTTGCAGATTTCAATCATTATTGTAACTTATTTTTATTTCCTCAAAATATTACTGATTATGGAATACCAAACGATTCTTAATAACGTAATAAAAGCTTAGTATGTAATTATTTTTAAATGAATGAGTTTCGATGAATCAAAGGAAAAAGAAAAGCAATGTTAAAAGGGGAAAGAAAAACGGAAGGATAAATATATTTACGGTATCCGACTACGTTCGGAACCGTGATTTTAAAAAGGCGCATAAATGGATAATTTTCATGATATTTAGTGTTACTTAGATTAGAATACATGTATAAAAGGGTTTTCAGGACATTTTGACAATTTTTTTTTTTATTTAAATACAATGTTTAGACAAAAAATTAACTTAAAATAACCTTTTTTCAAATTGCTTCTATTATAATAATATTTTGCTTGTATATAGCTCAGACCTCTGTACAGAGGCTCAACTATGATTTTTGAAAAAATCACATTTTTTCAGAGTTACCACCAATTAAAATAATTATCGGCGTTTTTTTTCTTAAAATTCCCCCCCCCCCCTCTGTTGTTGTAAAACATGGATAAACCCACTTCTAAGTTATATATCTCAAAAATTCTAATTGGACCTCTGTACATAGGTCTGAGCTATATACAGGCAAAATATTATTATATTAGAAGCATTTTTCACAAAAGAAGAACATTTTGAAAAAAGGTTATTCTAAGTTAATTTTTTATCAAAATATTGTACTTAAATAATTTTTTATTGTAATACTATTCTTAAAACAATTTTATATACATTTTCTAATCTAAGTGACACTAAATATCATAAATATTATCCATTTATACTCTTTTGCAAAATCACGGTTCCGAACGTAGTCGGATACCTTAAAAGTTAGTTAACTACCACATCATGCCAAACGGGAGGACATCGAGTCTCGACAGATTTAACGCGCACTACATGGCGGAACATCAGTGGCACCAGGATTCGAACCCGAGACTCTCGGACTACGAGTTCGTGACTGTAAACACTCGGAGAATGATCGATAAATTTTTGGAGAGAAGAACCAAGTTGCAAATAAAACAAGATAACTAAGATATCAAAGAGCCATTTACACAAAAAGACGCATACGCGTGCGCAGGAGGGGGAGGGGAGCCTCCGACAGCAGTTTCAATCAAGATTGTTGCACTCCAATTAATATTTTCTTTTATAATATTTAAATAAAGTTTTATGTAAAGTATATTATTTTCCATTCTATCCAAAACTAAGAACTTTCGAAGATATTTTTGTTTCTGCGGCTCAATGCAAGAACAACTAATATCGCAATACTGGAGTTAAAATTCCAAACATCGTGAAATATTGTTCCTACAAAAATGCCCTTCTACCTGTTAGAACTTTTTTTTTATTCTGAAATTTCATGTTTACTCTGTAACGAATCTGTGCGGCACTTTATCACTAATACTCTTGGGCGTCTTTGGGGATTGTAAATTCGCGTACATTTCCAACCAGCTCTAAAAGGAGAAATTGGGATATGCAAATGAATCAAAGTATTTAAGGAGAGTGTTGTAAGTTAGCAGGGAGAAGTCTATTGAGCCAAGAGATACATTGACGGAATTCTAAGATGATTCAAGTTGATTGTGTGATTAGTTTTGGGCTGATTATCAGGCAGAGATCTATCTACCTTTGGAAAGTTTGAAAGGAGTGAAGTAGAAAAAGTCAGGTGATATTTAAAATTCAATTATCGGATCATAAGAGTAAATATATAATAGAGTTAGTGGAAAGTTAATGATTGCTAGTAATTTAAATTGCGTATATCTCTCGGTCCTTTTATTCCGGTAAACCTGTTCGATATTGAGTTTAATTGTTGATTAGTATCATATTTCGTGATTTAATTTAATATTAAAGTTCAATCCCATTGACGTAGACATATTGATTCGTTTTTGTATTTAGAAGGTTGATAATTGATTCAAGTGAATAAATATAATTTGTTATTGTAAAAATGTGTCGTCTGGTAATTCCTTGCCTCAATTCAATCTTGGTGTCCAGGGTTGGACCCAGGGGGGTTCTCACAACTCTAATAATTAAAATTGACTTTGATTGTTCTTGCATATAAAAATTATTTCAAATATCTTTTTATTAACCTTTAAACATGTCACAAAATACGGAATGTGTTTTTGTCACTCCTGTTGGGGGTTTATGTGTATTGCTTGCTCATTAACAAGAGTGTTCCCTTATCATGTATGAAAATATTGAACATTATTGAAAATCACTTAGCGGTGGTGGCGTAACGAAGAATACTAGGCCTCTCCTGCAAAATCAGGTATTGGGCCCCACGCCTAAACTAAATTCGTACTTGGTATTAGTCAAGCTTTGGCCTCTCCCTCCCCCGCAATGCGGTGGTTAAGGGGGTGTACTTTACGCTTAGAGTAGTGTCTTTCCAAGGTGGTATTTCTATCAATAAATTAGACTTTTAGTACTTTAGAACTAATTTTAGTATTTTCACTAATTTTCAATACACTTTGTCAATAAAAAACAATTAAACATATAAATCTTAAGCCAGTCAAATGTTTAATTTCAGATGCAAATAAAAAAAGGGATTTCTTTTCAATAGAAGATTATAAAGAAGAAAACGAAAAGAAAACAATAATTTTTAGTACATATAATTATTTTTTAATAATTCATGCGGCTAGAAGTTTGAAAAACCGAAACAGTTTGTACAAAAGGTCGCGTTTTATCAATCTCTGCTTTTGGCTACCGAAGCCACACAAGTACTTTAAAGAAAACTCTTAGAAATAGCCTACAGGGCATTTTACACAAAGTGTTATTAAAGTTTGTATTCGATATCCGTTACTGATTTCAAGAATACGTTTTTTATTTATAACTGCAACATTCTTTCAAAACAACAACATTCAAGTAAATATTCTTACATACAAAATGTCACACAATAAATAAATTGATGAGTTTTAGTTTAAGTGCCAAGGAAAGGAAGTTGTTTTCTTGTTTTCCTTTTAAACCGGTGGGGGATTATTAGCATACAATTTCCATAAAATTCCCTCAAGCATTTTATGTGAAAGGATATTTGGCATTTTAAAATTTAAATTTGCTTGTTTCTGAATTAGAATTCCGCCTATCCTCTCTCTCTTGATTTCCTATGAGTAAATAATTTGAATAATTTTGAGCCATTCTTTGAGTTTAAGAGTACTTTTCTTAATGATGAATTGTTAGAGATAATGCTTTGAAACTTTACATCATCAGTTTGAAGAGGGAATATGATTACTAGTAAAACTTTCCCATCGTTATAATTTGCATAATATTATAAGTTATATATTTTATTTCGAATCTTTTTGGGCTGCGTAATCACATTTGAAACTGAAACAATTGTAACATACTTTTATTTTCCATTTCTTAGAAAAAAAATGCTTTTTAAGTATTTCAATGGCTATACAGGGTTTTTCAGAACAAAGTCAACAATTTATAAGTTAATCTGCGAATACATTTTTATCTTTTGTAGATGAGGTGTTTTCACACAATTATATTTCTTCAAACCATCCCATGTCGATTTCTATCATAGACATCGATGGAAAAATCAGTCATAATCTTTCAGAATTGAATCCGTAAAGTTTTGAAATTAATCGTTGTAAAACTGTAGTCTTATTAAATTGCTTAAGTATTTTTACATTATCTTGAAACGGATCACTTATTTTTATCAGCTGATTCTTAAATACATAAAATCATTTTTAATGATGCAAAACTATATATATAAATTAGTCGTTACCCACCCGCTTCGCTCTTTCATTATATTACATAACCACATAATGATTTTCAGTTATTTTTGCTAAGTAAATTTTGGTTTTTATTTTTAACCGTAGTGTTATAGTTGTGACGGCTCTATCCGTGACCTTCTTACAAACAAATCCTCTTGGGGAATCTTTGGTCCTTAAAAACTATTTTATTAGAACGCTTCCTCTGAAGAAGAGAACGTGAACATGTAAATTGAGTCTACTATGTAAAGTCTAGGCTTTTAAGTTAGAGAAAGAAAGATATTGGATAGGCTGCTAGCGGAGCAGTGATGAATCAAATTTAAAGCGTAACATAGATATTAAGTACTTGATAATTGTAATAATTAAGGTGACGATTTGTCACCGGAGATTGAATATAGATTAGATAGCTAGGAAGGCAGTGTACTCGAACCAGAAGCAAGTGTATTGGTAATTAAAGTCTTCTCATACTTTGCGTACCTCATTAATTGTCTTCATATTGCTTAAATTGGGTGCATCCCTTAGTTTTGATTGATCGAACTTGTGTTGTTGTTTTTGCTGCAAATACGAGTAAGCTAAGTGATATTGAACATGGCTAGTCTTCCTTCCCTTTCTCCAACATCTCTTGGCGTGGAGGCGAGACCCTTACATAGTTAAGGCAAACACAAAAATATTCTTAAAGTTGCTCCTACAATTTTAGTACTTAACTTAATATTCTTAACTCATAATTTTCATAAGAATAATTTTACACTTATTGCTATGCTATAACTCGGCCTGCATTATTATAGCTTTAAATCTGTATTTGGATTTTGAATCTTGCTCTAACGCTTATATTTCATTGATTCATCGTGATATAAGCATTTTTAATGCATCTTTAGGTAAGTTGTAATAGATATAGGACTTCTATAAATTATTTTCAATGGAATTTTGCTCATTATTATAAATAAAAAGGGGGAAGGTCAGCCACAAAACCACTGGTTAAACCCTACTTTTATATATAAAATTAACAGCTGTCTTCATTGAGCATTGTTTATAATACTGTAACATCCCTTTTTTTAAGTTACCAATATCTATATGATTCTATTACCTTTAGTGTCCAAATCATTTTAGTCTCACCTACACCTCTACATTTTTAACAATCTCATTTAAAGATTATTAAAAACTATATATACATAGATTCTAGCCTTTACCCGCCTTCTTCACTGGGTATTTCACGACGTTGTATGAATACTATACTGTTTACCTGTACGAATGTAATGAAAAAGATTATTATATAAATCTCATTTCTTGATTTAAAAGGAACAGGGGTCGAATTTCTAAAATTGAAGTCGGTGTCGTAACGTTCACCCCCGCAAACCCCGCACTGGGTTCTAGGGAAGCCCAAAGCCTGACTGATGCCAAGTGATGCGTATTTGGGTTTGGGGCCTAAAACCTGATTTTGCAGGGGGCCTTAATATTCTCTGTTACGCCATTGATTGTAGTAGAATAATTTTTTATGCTTGCTCAACCCCCTCCCCCAAAGTAGATTTTCACAAAACCCATTTTTAGGGGATCTCTACCCTACAAAAAAAAAACATTCACGCCAAATTTAAAATTTAAATCTAATAGTTGAAAACGGAAAATTTTTTATCGATAAGCCCCCCCCCGTAACCTTCTTTCTCAGAAACAATTTCTCAAACATTCGTTCTTAAAGGATTTCAATTCATTAAAAAGAAAGAAAATATGCATACCAAATGTTATTACAGTAGATCTAGTAGTTCGAAGGCGGAAATTTTCTTATCTATACGCTTCAATAACTCCTCGTCCCCCTAAGAAGTCGATTTCTATAAAATGAATTAATAGCAGATCTCTGTTCATCAAAAGAAACATGCATTATAAATTTCAATCATGGGAATCTAACACTTCAAATGGATTTTTTTCTATAACGCCCCTCCATAAGCCTTCACAGTTCCCCTGAAGGTAATATTTTGCAAGATCCCTTTTATAGTGGACCTGTAATCCTTGAAAGGAACGTGCCTACCAAACTTCAAGTTTGGGGTCCAATAATTCAAAAACATGGATATTTATCTCTAACGCCGCACAAGCCCTCGCAACGCCCCTTGCAGGTAAATTTTTACAAAATCTGTTCTGATCTAATCTCTACTCCATGAGAGGAACCTGCCTTCTAAATTTCAAGTCTGTAGGTCTAATAGATCCGGAGATATCGTGATGAGTGAGTGAGTAGGTGAATGTGTGAGTGAGTCATCTCTCTTCTTTGTATACCGTAAAATTCGGCGTATAACGCACACTTTTAACACAACAAAATAAGATTTAAATTTACGGGTGCGTGTTATACGCCAGGTATAAATATGACAGCTTTAAAAAGAAACAAAGATGAGCATAGAAAAAATTGGACTTCTACATATATCGAAATACTGTTTCATTAAAAGATATGGCATTCCTTACGAACTCTAAGAGTTCTAACTCTAAAAGTATACTAATTTTTTCCAAAGCTTGGAATAATACCTCGAATAAATGACTTCAAAACATATGAGCCGTTCACGTGTATATTCCAGGTTCCTTCGTAAAAAAGGGAGTGCGCGCGTTATACGACGAATATAAGTCAAAACTAAAAATTGCCGCTTCAAAGTATAGGTGAGCGCTATACACCGGATTTTACGGTACAAAGTATTTGAGACCCAGATCACACGATCGTGCGGATTAGACATTATTATCCCTTTAAAACCCGAAATATTTTTAACTTTAAATATTACTACTTCTGGTTATTAACACTATACTTACCCCAATTACACTGGAAAAAATAATAAAATAATGTTTTCTACCCCTTAGAACGCGTATGTTCCAGTACGAATTAACACAGGCTGGGTCTTAAAGAGAGAGATATATAGAGAGAGACAGAGAGAAATCATTTTATAACGAATTGTCTTTTTTATGGTAATTATTATTTTCTTATAATACGATTCATTAATTCTTTATTTATGAGAAAAAATTTGCATGATTTTTTTCTATTATTAATTTCTAAGAATTGAATCGACTTTTATTGAAATCATTAGTTACCGTGTATTGCAGTCCAAGCGTATCTCACATTAGAACCGCACAATTCGTCTTAACACTCTCATAGCAAGAACTTAGATAAAGGAAAAATATATTTAAATTAGCCGATGACTTCTAACCTTTACTGTATACAAATATTTCTCTCCTTTAGCACAAAGCAAAGACGCTATCATCATCCCTTATCTCTCTCTGTCACCAAACACCTACTTTTCTCGGTAGGACCACATCAACAACGGCCTTTCTCTACAAAAGCAATCATATCGTAATTTCCGTTTGACGGAATCTTCGTCCGTCACTCAAATGTCTCGGCCGTTTGCACACGTGAGAAAAACAGTCGGACATGGGCACGAAAAACTGCTACATGTTGCCCGCCATGCAAAACATCACGTCTCACATGTCTTGAAGTCTCGCTTCACTGATTCTAACGACACCTGTGGCAGCACGCACGGGGATTTGTCGCCAACCGCTTTTTCCCCAAAGGTGCCAAGAAAGTGAATCTTTCACATAGATTGTTCAGGTAGTGACATGTGTAATCCAATTATCAATCATTATGCAAATGGACTTAAATTTAAACTGACGGCTTCAGATTACTATGAAGCATTCTTGATGGATATAGATAAAGTAATAAAGTTACCTGTCGTTTTATGGTTCCTTTTTCACCAAAAATTGTTCCAAAACAGAGAAGCCTACCTTTATGTTTGTACTTCCAATCTCGGCCAAAAGATTAAGATTTGAATGAAATGGTAGGAAAAATCGACTTATTATACAATTTTTATTAATATTAAATACCGTCAAATCCGGCGTACAACGCTCACCTATACTTTCAAGCTGATTTTTTTAACTTTTAGGTATATTCGCCGTATAACGCGTACCCCCTTTTTTACGAAGATATCTGAAATATTGGTATACATTGCTCTTATGTTTTGAAGTCATTTAATTAAGGTATTACCCCAGGTTTTTTAAAAAATAGTATACTTCTAAAACTACAATTATTTAAGTTCATAAGGCAAGTAAGTCCTTTCTTTTGAATAAACAGTATTTCTATTCAAGTAGAAGTAAATTTTTTATCTTATATGCTCCCATCTCTTTTGTTATTTTTAAAGCTATCGTTTTTATACCCGGCGTATAACGCGCACACTTAAATTTCGATCTTATTTTTTGTGTTTAAAGTGTTTTAAAGTTAAAGTGTTTTCTTACGCCGGATTTTACGGTATACTCACACAATTCTTTATATTTAATATTACAATATGGTGATTGAGTTCGGAACTGTGATTTTGAAAAATGGTATAAATGAACATTTTTTTTTATATTTAGTGTCGATTAAATTAGAATACACATATAAATTTTTTTAAAACATTATTAATACAAGAAAAAATATCTAAATGCAATTTTTTGGCAAAAAAGTGAAGAAAGAACATAATTCCAAAATATTCTTTTTATATAAAAAAAAGGCTTCTATAAGAATAAAACAGTAAATCCGGCGTATATCGCTCCGGGATGGTGCCTCATTAAATATGTTCCATACTTGACAACTGAATTATTTTTCGCTCTCTCACCGGTAGTATGTCCTCAGCTACAGGTGAGATGCTTTCTTTTAGAACGGCTCTGAGCTGTTGTTAATAATTTTGATAGCATCTTTTAAATTTTATGGAACTTTCAATTAATTATTCTCTTTTTCTTATTAATTATGAGAGAGTAATACCATTTTTTGGTAAGGTACCTCGTATTTTGAAGCCGTGGGCGGAGTATATCGCGCACTTTTAGCACAAAAAATTAGATCGAAATTTACGGGTGCGGGTTATATGCCGGGTATAAAAATGAGAGCTTTAAAAAAATAGAGATGATTATATAGAAATAAAATTACACTTCTACATATATGGAAATGCTGTTCCTTTTTTCGAAATGACAATCCAAATGAACTTAAAGGGCACATAGTTATAGAAGTATACTATTTTTTCTAAAGCTTGAAACAAACCTCGAATAATTGACTTAAAAACGTAAGAGGTTTATTCACATATATTTCAGGTTTCGTCCTAAAATAGGGAATGCGCGTTATACGGTGAATATACCAAAAAAAAAAAAAAAAAAACTAAAAAATGCAACTTGAAAGTATGGGTGCATGTTATACGCCGCATTTTACGGTATTTTGTCTATGTACAGACTTCCATGTTCTATGTCTCTTTTGCCTATGTTATACAGAGCCAGAATCATGATTTTTGATGGATTCACATTACTTTCAAAGTTACGATTAATTCAAAGAATAACCGGTGTTACTTGTTAAAATTTTTCTTCTCGGATGTAATAAAATATGAATAAATCCAATTCTAAGTTATATTTTTCAGAAATCCTAGTTTAGGGCGTGTATAGAAGTCCTAGTTATACATAGGCAAAATATTGTTATTATAGACGCATTTTCCATAAAAGATTTTTGAAAAAATGTCATTCTTTCTTCATTTTTACCAAAAAGTTGCATTGAAATGATTTTTTCTTCTTCTTAAAAAATTTTATTTGTATGTTCGGACATTAGATATAAAAAAATTGTTTATTTAAGCGTTTTTCAAAATCATCTGAATGTATAGTCAGTCATCTTAAAGACACTTCTTCCGTGTTTTTACTTTAAGGTATCCGACTACGTTCGGAACCGTAATTTTAAAAAAAGTGCATAAATGGATAATTTTCATGATATTTACTGTCACTTAGATTAGAATACATACATAAAATTGTTTTAAGGATATTTTGACAAAAAAAAACTTATTTAAATACAATATTTCAGCAAAAAATTAACTTAGAATAACCTTTCTTCCAAATGTTCTCCTTTTGTGAAAAATGCTTCTATTGTAATAATATTTTGCCTGTATATAGCTCAGACCTTTGAACAGAGGCTCAACTATGATTTTTGAAAAATTCACATTATTTTCAGAGTTACCACCAATTGAAATAACTATTGGAGTTTTTTTCTTAAAATTTCTCCCTCTGTTGTATAAAACATGGATAAAAATCTACTTCTAAGTTATATATCTCAAAAATTCTAATTGGACCTCTGTACATAGGTTTGAGCTATATACAGGCAAAATATTATTATATTAGAAGCATTTTTCACAAAAGAAGAACATTTTGAAAAAAGGTTTTTCTAAGTTAATTTTTTGTCAAAATATTGTACTTAAATAATTTTTTATTGTAATACTATTCTTAAAACAATTTTATATACATTTTCTAATCTAAGTGACACTAAATATCATAAATATTATCCATTTATACACTTTTGCAAAATCCCGGTTCCGAACGTAGTCGGATTCCTTAATTTAATAATGGACACCGACCACTAGGTAGCGTTCATATTTATAAAAATCTTTATTTAAAATATGTTAATCCACACAAGTCAGTTAATTCATTGAATAAGAGAAATTGATGCAACAAAAATTATCAAAGTGTTCATAAGATTTTAAAAACTAAATCCTGACATTTATTTCAATACTCACATTACTATTTTAAAAATTATTCCATATTCAACGCCATTGTGGTATTTTTTCATTGAAATATTATTCTAGACTTAAATATAACCAAACATTTCTTGCAACACAATTTTTTTATTTAATTCTCTGAGCTTCCATTTTAATCAAAAAAAAAATAGACTCAAAAAATAAGCTTGCTATTAAAAATATGGAATTGTTGTGTAAATAAAACTGTTTTTGAATTTTATAAAAAGAACTAGCTTCAGGATATTTTTAAAAAGTAGTATTTATATATATATATATATATATATATATATATATATATATATATATATATATATATATATATATATATATATATATATATATATATATATATGGTGATTCTTTTTTGATAGAAAAAAATATTCATAATAATAAATACAAATAATTGACGTTAACTTTTAAAGAAACATTATATTTAAATATTCACCATCTGTAGATAGTAAAAGTAGTTTTTGCAAATCTTATTCTGCATTAATTTTTTAAATCTGGTTATAAATTATTTTTAAGACATGATTAAAAAAAGGAAATTAATATACATTTCTTAAAAGGGATAATTATCGAGATTGAAAAAACTAAAATTTTCAAAATTCATTCCTGTCGGAAACGTTTTTGTGCCTTGGAATAAATATACGTTATCTGACATTATTTAACAGCATGATTTGGCAATGGTCACTGAACTTAATTTTGATTTTAAATGAAGTGAAATGGATCGTGAATAAACATTTCATCTATCACTTTTTCATTTGATGCCGACAAAGAACACCGACCAATTAAAATCTAGCATTTTCATTTCCTTTGTTATTTAAAGAATGGTATTTAAAATAAGTAGTTTAATTAATCTAAATTGTTAATTAAGTTTAGTTTTTTAATTTTTAATAGTGTAGGCTTATATTTTTTTATCCAAGTGGTATATTTTTGGTATGTCTTCTCTCTCTGTGTATTATAAAGTATGCATCATATAAGCAACTATATATTAAGGATTTAAATGAAATTTTTAAACAATCAAAACTTTCAACTCAAAAATAATTTTATTAAAGTAAATGTTTAAAGAATCTTTTTAAATTTTGTTACGGGTAAGTCAGTTTTTAGAATACTTATTTAAGAATACTTTTTTTGTATTTACAGGGAAGTGCGTTTAACGCGAAAACACTTAAGTCGAAATATCGGTTAACACGAAATAATACAATAATCCCGACAAACTACTATGTATTTCCATGCATTTCTTTTCAGTTAACACGAAACGAAAATCTCTTAAAACAAAAAGATTCTACTTCTGGGAATGAATAAAATACGAAAAACACCAGCTGAAGTTTGAGACAGTTCTTGTATTATTGGATTGTCTTAATGTATCACTGGAAGAATTCGTCGCAGTAGATGATGATAATGTGTGTACCTATTATGGTAGATAAAAATATTTTGGAGTTTGCTCAAGGCTCAAAAAATATCATTTATGCAAATTCCGACGGCAAAAATGGAATGAATAATGCAGCATCTGTTCCTACATCATCCGAAATGAGGAACATCATGGAAAGTATGTACAGTTATTTAGATGCACATTCCAATGGTGAAATGAATAACAAATTTGAGTATATCGAGCAGTTGACAGTTTGACGCTAAAAAAGACAATGCAAAAAAGAATCTGATTATTTTCCAAAAAACTCAATAAATGTTTAGTTTTTCAAAAAACTTGAAACTTTTGCATTAAATTTTATTAAGATCTTATAAATGTTTTTGCTTCATTGATTTTTAAATACATATATACATATCTCATAAATAAACTTGACTTAATTTTGTACAATATATGTTATTTTTTTGTAAAACCCTTTAACACAAAATTCTTTTAACACAAAAATCTATTTCAGTCCTCTGAGTTTAGTGTTAAACGATTTTCAATGAATTTGAAGATTTCTTTTAAAGTACCCGAACATGTTGAAAGACCAATTTTAATCAAAATACAGATTCTTCTTTTATTTTGTTGAATAGAGCAATCTTGGCTTTACAAAAAATATGTTATTCAATCCCTACTATTAGTTAACTCTCTCCCTATATATATTTATTTATACATATATTTTGTTCAAATTTTCAATCTCGCCAATAAAAAAATTTTTTCTTTCAACTCATCCGTTATAGTTCAAAAATAATTTTTTAAAAAACTTGTAGTGGGTGACATATAGTGTTGACACAGGGTTTTTAAAAATGAATTCATTAATTAAATTTTATTTTTTAATTTTAAATTTATTCTGCGTTATTTCTACGTTAGTTAAAACTATCTGCAACAAATGGCGCCAGTACCTTTTTCTAACGAAGTAGGAATTGACTTTAAAAAAAAATTATATTACTTGTTTTGTTTCTACTTTACATAGAGGCGTGTTACAATAAGTTACATTAAGTTAGAATAACCAGAAAGGAGTCCTTAATCTATCATAAGTTAGCATTTAAATGGTTCAAACTGTATTATGACGAGTCTTATAGGGGTTATGGAAATGTGTGACAAATCTATACGAAACTTTATCACTAACCTTCTGAGTCGTCTTTTTTAGGGAAATTTAATTCCCTACCTATTTCCAATCAGCTCCAAAAGAGGACTGGATTCCTTGTTATGCAGATTAGATAAAGTATTTAAGTCAACGGAATAGTAAAGTTATAGCAGTAGGAGAGAGAGATTGAAGCAGAAAGTTATAATAGTGAAGTTAGATTTATAATTGAAGATTTCTTGGTGGATAATTTAATCTCAGGAAGAGTTGAGATTCAGTGTGGTAAATATTGATTTATAATTAAAGTCTCATTAAAGCTTTATATTAGGAGTGAGATTAAAGTTAAATGTTCAATAGGAACATTATAGAATATAATTCTGGGATCTCTTATCGCGGTAATCTCTGCGTGATCGATATTCTAATTGTTAATTAATTGGATCATTAAATATTTAAGTTAATTTAAAGGAAAGGCCCTTTTTTATACCTCATATAACTATTACTTGATTTATTTGTTATTAAAAGTCTTTGATTCTATTTGGGAAAGATTACCAAATAAAGAAAGTTATTTATAAAAATGGCTACTGGTTCTTATATGACTCCAACTTATTCTCGTTCTCAAAGTGAGGTCCAAGGGGACCTTCAGAAATGAGCTCTCTCGAGGCCGCATGTCATGAGTTTGAGCTCTAGTGTTACTGAAGGCGAACTGTGTAGATGGGCTAGTGTCCATAAAATATTCCTTGGCTCAAAGTCCTCACGTTGTTCTAGTGTGGTAGTTTGGAGATTGGATGCCAACTCAGATGTAGTCCTTGTTATTTATCATGGTTCAATGTTACGAGATTAGTCGCCAATAGCATCGTGTTGTTTTATGATGCGTAAAAGTACCGTAAACGCATGGCGCGCACCTAACTTTCTGGCTGTATTTTTTAGATATATTTGCCGTATAACGCGTACTCCCTTTTTTACGAAGAAACCTGGAATGTACGTGTAAAATGCTCTTATGTTTTGAAGGCATAAGGAATTCATTCGAGATATAATCAGATGATTTTGAAGAAATAGTAAATTTTTAGTACTACAAACCCTTAAGTTCGTTTGGTGTGTCATTTCTTTTACATAAACAGTATTCCGATTTATACATGTCGCAGGGAAATGATGAAATTAGGAATTTCATCAAATCCTTAAGAGATGTGATCAATTGACGGGAGATGTTAAAAAATAAACGTCTCTCTCTCTCTTTAAGATCATTTTCCTGATGAAATTTAGTGATTTTATCAAATCCTTTATCTGTTTCAGTGAAATGATAACTAGTCAGGATTTGCATTGGCAAAATGCTGTCAGGGGATGGAGACACCTGGGAGGTCGAGTCCTTGTACTTCCTAAACAAACAAACTTGTACTTCATAAACATTCCTATCGATCCCCTAAATAACAACCCACATCTTTTAAAAAATGGCACCATAGGATTAAGATAGGGATTGATATTTTAGTATGTGAGTAACCGAGAGGGAAGATGTTACACATAAAAAATACCAGCCTAATTTTCTAATTATTTGTTAATTAGTTTTGAATAAATAATGTGTATTCCATTGTTGTATTACTTACTTCCACGTTTAATAATGCGCCCTATTTGTTAAATAAACACTTTTAAACTCTTGACAATAAATATCATTTCACCGAAACAGATCAGGGATTGGTTCAAATCCCTTCTTTTATCAGGGAAGTGACCATGAAGAGACGTTATTTTAACCTCTCCCTGAGGGATTTGATGAAATTCCTAACTCCATCATTTTCCTACGACATATCGAAGTCTAATTCTTATTATTTTTGAGGGTATAATTTTTTATAGCCGGCGTTTAACGCGTACCCATACATTTATTTCAGTTTTATTTCTTGTGTTAAAAGTGCCGGATTTTACGGCACATTATAATTTTAAAAAGGTGTTTGGAAAATAATGTCCATATTTTTTTCTCACTTGAGACAAAATTTAAAACTATTTCTCAAAACAAAAAGCTATAAAGATTTATGAATGCTTAATCAAAACATTAATTTTTTCTCTGTCCTCTGGATTTCCGCATGTGCAATTTTATCAACACAAATATCTTTTAAATATACTCCTGTCACACAAATTTCAATCTATCAATAAAAAAAACATAATTCCTTTTCTTCAAACATTTCCTAATCATTAATTCTATTTTGCATTACTCAAAGCCATTAGGAATTCCCATCTCTTTAGGGATTTTTCATTCATTCAGGGATTATGCAAGTCGCGATAGGGATAACTGTTGAACCTATTGCACTGAGATAATTCCTTCCTTCGATCAGATAAGAGAACCAGATAAGGATCTTCTGATTAATTTACCTGCAACCAAAAAAAGAAAACATGCATTCAGATTTCCTCTGAATTCTGGGCACCTTTTCTAATGGGTGAAGCTCGGCATTGTTTGTATGAATTTTAATTTGGTTCCCTGTCGTAAATTAGAGTTAAACTCGACAGTGAGGCTTTTTATCTGGGAAGGGAAAATTATATGCTTGGTATTTGAAATGTGACGTTGAAGCACAGTTTCCAGAAACAATAGTATCATCTTTGTGAAATTACATAGTGCAGATGATACACAGGTGCCTGTGTGTAGTTATTACACCCAAAAGGAAGAATATTTTTATTTTTTGGATTTTAGGTTCATTAAGGAGACAAATCAGAGTTTGGGGATGTTTAGGCTGCGTTAAATGGAGGAATTACTTTCAGTTTTTGTTGGGAATTGCTTTTTCAGCAAATGGTCATTTTGTGATTTATTTAGGTATCAATCACCTTGGCATCTACTATTAGTTGATTAACCTTCCTGAAAGAAAAAAAAATTATGTTATTGTTCGATTATTATTAGGTTCACTAAATAGTAATTAAGTTTATTTTCTATTTATTTTCAGTGAGTGAATGAGTAAGGGAATATTTACGTCGCACTATTCAGCTACTCGAGGACTTTTGACGATTGTCCCCCCCCCTCCAATTTTGAGGGAAAATACATCGAAGAGGGTCCTAAAATCTTCCATTCCTCTTCCCTTACTACCAATTTCTCGAGAAGGCTCTATTTGGGCTCATCAAATATTTAGAGTGACCCATGCCGGACAAGAAAAATAATTACAAACATCTTTGCCTTCTTTGGTATTCGAGTGAGTGAATATTAACGTCGCACTATTCAGCTACTCGAAGGCTTTTGGCGACGAACCTCGTAATTTTGAACCATGGTCAAGTGACGAGCACGACATATGATCTGGTACCCTGAGCCCCTCTTCTAATTACCACACTTGCGGGAGGACATTTGAGCTCTCGACAGATTTAACGTGCATCTCTCCTCTGCGGATCTTCAGCGGTATTAGGCTCAAACTCATGACAAGCCGGTCACGAGTATGTTACCTTGACCACTAGACTATCTCGCGGCCACCTATTTATTTCCAGATAATATAAGATAATTTCTAGTCTTTAGTCAAAGGTTCCATGATAATAACTTATAAAATATAGTTACCGCACAATCCGGCGCATAACTCAGCACTTTTAACACAAAAAATAATATCGAAATTTACGAGGGCGCCGGGGTATTATATGCCGGGTATAAGAATAAAAGAAATAAAAATAAGATGAGAGCGTAGAAAAAAATTAGACTTTTAAATAAATCGAAATACTGTTTCTTTAAAAGAGATGATATTCCGTATGTACTTAAAAAGGCGTAGTCTAGAAGTATACTATTTTTTCAAAAGCCTGGGATAATACTTCGAATAAATGACTTCAAAATATAAGAATATTGCACACGTACATTTTAAGCGACTTCATAAAAACAGGATGCATGTTATATGGCGAATTTAAATCAAAACTAAAAATTAGCACTTGAAGGTATAGGTATGCGTTACACGGCGGTGCGTGATATACGTCAGATTGTAAGGTAAGTCATTTTGGTATTCTGCAACAAAGATTATTTTCAAAACACTTTTTCGCGCACAAAACTATATCTCTAAGACATAATTACTTTCTTTTATATTACATCATGCAGTTTGTATTATTAGTATTTTATTCTTGTTATATTATTATTATTTAAATTTATTATTTTTATTAATATATATTACTTCAGATATTATTTCCTTTCATATATTTTTTCATTTTCTATTTATATTTTTTTAAATTTATTATTATTATTTTGTACTATTTACATAGAGTCAACCAAAAGTCTTACCCTGACTGCAAACATTTGTTGTTCTTAAACTATTGTAATTAGACATATATTTGTTTCGATATGTTGTAAGTACTATTATGAATTTTATAAGACTTATTTATTCGGTAAATTTCAATGTGTGCCCCCTTGGTAGCTCGAAGAACGTCTATAAGAGGTATTCCAATTACCGCCAAGCAGTAGCATACACAGGGATTTTTCAAGGGGAGGGGGTGGTTCCAGGGTCGAAAATTCACCATTCTTGTATCATGCTCCTTTTGATTTTGTCGATTTTCGGGAACAAAACACAGTAAAAAACTAATTATTGAATAAATAATTAGCATTAATTAATAAAATTAATCATTAATAACAAATACTTAATTATATTTTACGTACTATATACTTAGAATTATAATCAATCGGAAAAAAATCAAGGGCTTTGGGGAGGGTCCAGACCCTCAGGACCCCCCTTGTGTGCGCCACTGCCACCAAGTGTTCTTTAACATGTTTTTCACTTTATAAACCAAATATGGACCTTTATAAAGAATCTTTACCAAACATGTTGTGCCGAAATATTGGCCACGAGAGGGCGTTGCTGTGCTCACCTCTGTATTAAAATTGTAAACATCGTTAGTGTGTATCTTGTATTGTAGAGTGCAAGCCGCATCACGGCAATTCGTATCAAATTAAACATTTCTATATATAAATTATCTCATGGAACTACTTATTGTGAACTGTCTAACTAATCCGCACGGATACACACTCATTTTGCTTCGTTTGTTTTCGAAATAATCGACTCTTTGCTTCGTTTATAATTCGTAACACAAGTTGTGATACCCCCCCGCCCGGGGGTATCATCTCTTCGTCTACGTGACCTAGATTTGTAGGAGGAAATGATTAATCACCCAAATTCGCCATAATAAATCTAATTTATTACTATTCCAATATATTGATCAACACAACACAAGTCTTACTATAGGGATCCGATCAGGAGTGATACAATGTAACTCTAAATTCTAAGAAAATAGCACCTGGAATCCTAATCACTATCTTCATGAGAAGTTATCCTAAGAATCTTTATTTACCTTAGATTCCTTAACACACTAAAGCCCTTTCTATAATTATGCTTCTATATTTAATATCTTACCAATAGCTCTCGACCTTCAGCAACTCAGCTTTCAGCCTCCTTGTTCTACTCTATCATTCTAACACTCTCGAATACTACGAGCAGCTGACGGACTTTGAGGGGCCGTATAATAGGCCTCAGAGGCAGGTTGGTAAGCTCCAATATATATCTATTAACTAATCTGCATATCGCGGTTTCTTTTTGAGAGGATTGGATTGAAATAATGCCATTCTGGCCCCAAAGATCCCCACGAGGATTAGTAAGAAAATCCGATAAAGCCCGTCACAATGTTTGTGTTTTAATTTAACGTGATGCTTCCCAAGTACGTGTTCAACAGTTGCTTTACTCACTTATAGGAAGATCCTTAACGCAGCTTGTTTCTTTAAAGTAAGTCTCAGAACCCTTAACAGATACCCATGCACTCGAAAAAAAACATCCTTCTTCAAACCAATGTAACTTAGCAATAAAATAAAGCAATTACTTGGAAATTTTTACCAAGTGATAATCATATATATTTACATTATTTCTCAAATTTTCGGAGAGTTTAAGGGGGAAAAAATAAAAAGTTATAAAGAAATATAAATTGGATAATTTTTTTTCAAAAATATGAAAATCGGTATTTTACTCCGCTCAGGATTCTGAAGTGCAAAATTTACAAAATTAGTTTCACTTATTGCTAGTATAAAAAGGTTCACTTTTGAAGTTATGATAACTTTTAAGAAATGTAGAGAAAAAAATTTTAAAATATAATTATAAGAAAAAATTTTAAATTTTAAGAAAAAAATTAATTAAAATTCAAATAAAAAAATTATATTAATTTTTTTTTGAAAATTATTGTATAAGTTATGAAGAGCCTTATTTTGAACACGTGTATGAAATTTCAAATTGATATCATAAGTAGTTTATGAGAAATCCTGTGCGCGAACTCAAGTTTTTTGTTTCAAGAAAAATTAAGTTAAATATAAGAAAGAGATAGGATTTTTGTTTAAGTTTCACTCTAGCTATTTCTCAATAACTTCGGAAGTTTTCCCAGTATCAACAAACTTTTGGTATCAAAATGCTCAGATATATATATATATATATATATATATATATATATATATATATATATATATATATATATATTGGGGCTTTAACATATATTTTTTTCAAAAAACTTAAAAATTTACAATTTAAGAGTCCTGAGAGTTCTTAAACATTTCATCCCGTCGCCTTATTCATTTTACACCAGGAAGTTTGTTATCATAATAATGTTGAAATTTAAAATGGTTACAATTTCGTTTCGTGAAACCCAAACACACATTGAGCTTTCTCTTGAATCAATGCAGAAAAAAATAAAATGTCTTCCTTACAAATGTTCTTCCGAGTCGCTTTTGAAGATGCATTCGTGATATTCACTGCACAAATAAACTACATTGAAAATAGCTTAACACCAAATTGAGGGGACTGAAATAATTTTTCCGAGTTGAAAAAATTTCTTGTTAAAGGTATTGCAAAAAAATATATTGCTACGTAGATACGAGGATTTTATGCTAATCAGTCACAAAGAACAAGACAGTTCTTTAACAGCGATAAGAATTTATTGTCGAAAATTCAATACTTGAAATACAGGATTCAGTAGCAATATTCGCAGAATAAATCTTAGAAGGTTTTTACACCTTCAACAGTACTCAGACACAATTATCGATGTCTAAAATACACGTTTAAAAGCTTATTCATAAGCAATCGCTCTTTCAACAGCCGAAGTAATCACTATTCGCTTCAACAGTCAGCAATACTAACTGATCGTTGGTCAAAACCAAACTGGGAAGTTTCGGCGGGCAATCTCTCTATTTATATCCCTCACGGATAATTCGAGAAAATCCCGCTTACGTCATAGATCTTGAAATTAGTGGATTTCTCTACTAATTTCTGGAAGAATCCAGAGGGTCTCGAACTCGCCATAGATGGTCGCCAAGTCTCCAAAAAGGTCATCAAGTCGCCAACTTGGTCGCCAAAAATGACGCCAACTTGGCTCTATCGCTAAGATTTCTCCAAGTTTCCATTGAATCACCATTATAACGTAAGGGGGGGGGTTGCTTGTGAATATTACAATTTTAACTAATCTAAGTGAATTAACTAATTTTTAACTAATTTAACTTAAATCTAATTTAGAATAAGATAAAGACATTATACACATCCAAATACAAATTATTTACACAATTTTACACAAACTTCGTAACAATATATTCAACAAAATTAAGTTTATTAGAGTACCTACATTTTATTTACATAGATATGCATGCATTTAATAAAAATCAATGAAACAAAAATTTTTGCAAGAACTTAATGAAACTTAATACACACTTCTCAAATTTTTGAAAAACTAAATATTTATTGAGGTTTTTGGAAAATAATCTGATATTTTCCTCTGCATTGTCTTTTTTTAGCATCAAATTGTCAACAAACTGTTCGATGTCATCCATTTTTTATTCCCTCCAACATTGGAATGTGCCTCTAAATAACTACGCATACTTTTCCTGATGTTCCTCAGTTTGGATGACGTGGGAACAGGAGTTACACTATTCCTTTCATTTCCGTCTCCTTAATCGGCATCAATGATAATTGTTGAGCTTTGAACAAACTCCAAAATATGTGCTATAACTGGGGCTGTACACATATTATCGACATCTAATGCAACGAATTCTTCCGATGACACAGTAGGACACTCCAATAAATACAGGAATAATACTTCTCTTTCCTTCCACATCCCTCTTAAATCTCGAATGCGCAGCTGGTGTTTTCCGTATTTTGTTCATTCCTATAAGGGAAATATTTTCGTGTTAAGCGATTTCTATTTTGGGTTGAAAAAAAGAAATGCACATGAAAATACACAGTAATTTGTCGGGACCGTTGTATTATTTCGTGTTAACCGTTATTTTGTCTTAAACGTTTTCGCGTTAAACGTATCTCACTGTACTTAATCTGATCTACCTTACAATACAAAGGTTACAGTGTTATATAAAATGGTTATTTTGTAATGGATGTGTTAATAACCAGGACAAGGCTTTTGGTTCACCCAATGTTCTTTTTATTAAATTAGTTTTTTCGAGAAAAAAATTATGGAACATTTTTATATACGAAAAAATTAATTGACTTAAACAGAAATACGCTATCCTGTTATAATACCGTGTTTTCAATAACATTGAAAATAATCAAAATTTAGTGTTAATGTTACAACATATAGCTGTTTAAAAAATCTTCCGAAACTTGGTCATATTTTTTTTAATTTTGGGCGAGTAAATTCTTAGACAATTTTCATTTAAGTGTCAAAATATTTGAAAGCTTTAATGAAAAACAAATTCTGATAGATATCAGTATTGCAATAATTTATTTTAGGAATAGTGAAGTTTTTCTCTAAAGTTTTATCCACAGTTTTATTATTATTGTTATCCTGCTTTCTTTTTATCTGGGTGCATCAAATAAGTTTTTAAAAATGTTTTCCGTTTTATGCGGAACTTTGAGCAAAGTTGCAAAGCAAACTCACATTATTTATGGGCATAATCTGCGAGTAACATTTCGTGCCCCCGTTTTCTCCAGCCCGCATGAACAGTCGCTTTTCTGTAATAGTTTGTGTGGGACATCATCACCCACCCTGTAGTCCGGACTTGAATACTACCATCTGTATCTCAGATATTTCAAAGAGTATTGAGTCGAAACGCACTTCAGCAAGTAAAAGATGATGTCCGACCTTATTTCAACAATATGGTCGTTAGCATGTATGATATTGTATGCATGTATAGGGGCTTTATCGCGTCTTTTCACTCATACTCTTGGGAAATCTTTGGGGCCATAATGGCATTTGAATCCAACCATCTCGATATGCAAATTAGTGAATTATTATATATATTGGAGCTTTTGCATTCGCGAAGAAGTCGTCTGGAGGCCGGAGAGTATTATAGGAGCCATATAGAAGTCGGTCAGAAGCCAGAAAGTTGCATAGAAGCTGGATCAAGTCAGATAATAATATATAGAGATTAATATTAAAGGAATAAAGTACAAGAGAAGGATATTTAAATCTTGGTTGCTGATCATCATGTGATGTCGGTAAGAGATTGATTATTAAAGTTTAATTATAGAGCGGACTCTAGCTAGTTAAGGACACTACTATATATAGATAAAGATTCGGAGGTTAATTTATGTGGGAGTCCGAATAAATCTTCGAATAAAAATCAGACTCTTCAGAAGGCGGGATTTTAGATTGGCGAGGTGGTTTGTCTAGGGGTAAGTATTTAAGGGTGAGTGATGAATTATTAATTTAATCTAAGTCATTTAAACACAAATACTTCAAAGTAAAAGAGAATTTATTTAAAGTTAAAGGGAAATATTTACAAAAGGGGATATTTACAAAGAGAAAGACATGCAGGAATTAGGTTAATTAAAAGTTGAGTTATACCTTTAGAAGACGGGGAAATAAACCTTTCTCATTCTTGGATGTTAGGACTGGTGGTACCGCGCTGGGCGCGGAAATGCGGTAAAGACGCGACGTGTTGAACAAGCAGTGGTTAGTAGGCCTCTGCCGAAAAATTATTCAAGCCGGAGCTACGAAAGCTCACTAGATGGCGCTGCTTCGGAATGCAGTAATAAATAAAATTGAGATTTATGGTCCTCTGAAAAGGATATGACTCAACCTTTTAACAAATGTTTCAAAGGGAAAATCCTACATTTATCATAAAGATATAGTGAGTAGGATTTCAGACGCTTTTTTAACTTAGTATTGATAATTATGTCGTATCATTCCTGATCTGATTTTCCTAGTAAGACTTGTGTTGCATTGATTAATGTAAATTGAGACTATAATAAATTAGATTTATTATGGAAGGTTCGAGTGGTCAATCATTTATCCCTTCAAATCTAGGTCGCGTGGATGAAGTGATAATACCCCCGGGCAGGGGGTATCACAATATTAACTTTGAAATACTGCCACAGTGCCCACGTAAAAACAAAATGACGATTATGCAGAAAAATATATATGTATTCAGCCTTTTAAGTAATGTGAACATTATATTAAAAAAATAAACGATTTATGTATTTTTAACGGCATTATGAACATGTTGAATGTGACGAGTCAATTTTAAAGCAAAACAGAGCCGCTTGCTAAAAAGAATATGATTTCGTAACTGAAATGAAGTTTATGTTAAACGTAAGCTGACAATTGATAAGCAAAAGAAAGGCAATGTAGAGAACTTGAGTCTTTAGACCCAATTTAGTCAGAAGATCGAATAATCATTGGAAACTGGGGAACGGCCACAGTTTAGTTGACAAGGGGTTACAAATATAATTTCTAATAGAGCGAAGCCAACATTCAGCAGTAATTTTTAAAAACCGTTTTTATCGGAAAAAATTTGGTTGAATTAAAATTCCATTTCTTGATACAATACTTTATCAAGATATCTGTGACGAAGTTTTTTTTGTTTTCAGGGTCACCCAGTAAATGTTTCATTTTTAATGAGTATCACATTTTCTACATTCACACAGTTTTACATTTGATAGCTTTAAACTTAGATATATTTATTCATTTAACGACTTCGATAATTTGGCTTTTGAAAGATAAGAATTTAGATTAGTCATATACCTTACAAAGTGATAAAATAACCCTCTAATGAACCTTAACGATTTTTGCATTTTAAGTAATTATGCGCTTTGGTTAACATTATCATTTAGTCTTGAAAGATAATTTAGATATCTTTAATGTATGTGTGATCATTACTAAAAGATAAAATCATTTTTAAGTACTTTTTAAATAAAATACAAGGTAGCAAGTTATCTTAACCGGAAAGATAAGGAAGATAATTTATTAACTAACTTCTTCATCATTAGTTAAAGCATAACGAAGTAGCAGTTAGCCTTCACAAAAATAAATTCAAATTATAAACCAGTTAAAGAGGAAAGAGTAGTCATTTTTTTTGCGACAATTCTTCATAAACATTTCGTCATGTTCCAATTTTAGATAAATTTTTTAATTTACCATTCATTTATGCTTTTAATTTTTTAATATAGTCATTAATAAAAGATAAATAAAAATTGTCATATGCCACTTAAATTTGTTGTAAGTGATGATTTAAAGGAACAAATACAGTTTAAAGTCGTAGCAAAGTATATGTAACCGTTAAAGCTCGACCTGGCTAATCTGAAGAGTAACTGCTGTGCTCCGTTAAAGTGTGGAATCACGAGAGTTTTCCGCCTTTTAACTAGGTAATCTTTAAATTAGCGGTTTTCGTATCGTTAAAGTTCAAAAGTTTGCTTCTCTATTTCCTTTCTGTTAGGAATTTGGATTCATTGTTGATTCGTCCCAGTGAGTAAGTGAATATTAACGTCTCACTGTTCAGCTACACGTGGGCTTTTGGCGACGGACCACGTAATTTTGAACCATGGTCAAGTAATGTGGACGACACCTGAGCTGGTACCCCTGTACTAACTACCACACCACCCCAACAGAAGGACATTTGAGCTCTCGACAGATTTAACGTGCATCACTACCCTACACGACGGGTCTTTAGTAATACTGGGCTCGAACTCATAACATTCCTGCCATGATCCGGTACCTTGACCACTGGGCTACAGCAGCGCCCTTGATTAGTCCCAGAATAATTTATTCTAAACATTTTGAGACAGACAGTAAATGTATTAGATAAAAAAACTCCTAGAATTTTTTTATAATAAATTTAATTACGATGAGCAGTATCTTCTGAGAAAAAATTAAATGTTATAAGTTCCATATTACAATAAGTAAATGTAATTGTATCATATGTGTTACGCAAATTCATTTCCTGAATTGTACTAATATGCTTAACTTTCTGAATCTTTGTTTTGTAGTTTTCAATGAATTGATTCTATCATCTAATCTGTTGATTGTTCGATTGTATTAACTAAATTCTTTAGATATCAATAAATAAATAAATAACATTTAATTAACGCACACAGAAACGTTTCTGTTGTTTCACCAAAGATCTTATTTTTACTTTAAGTTATCCGACTACGTTCGGAACCGTGACTTTTCAAAAGCCTACAAATGGATAATATTTATGATATTTTTGTCACTTAGATTAGAAAATGTATATAAAATTGTATTAAGAATAGTATTACAATAAAAAATTATTAAAATGCAATATTTTGACAAAAAATGAACATAGAATGACCCATTTTCAAAACATTCTCCTTTTGTGAAAAACGCTTCTATTATAATAATATTTTGCCTGTATTTAGCTCAGACCTTTGTACAGAGGCCCAACTAGATTTTTTGAAATATATAACTTAGAAGTGGGTTTATCCATGTCTTACGACAACAGAGGGGAGAAATTTTAAGAAAAAAACGCCGATAATTATTTCAATTGGTTGTAACTCTGAAAATAGTGTGAGTTTTTCAAAAATCATAGTTGAGCCTCTGTACAGAGGTCTGAGCTATGCACAGGCAAAATATTATTATTATAGAAGCATTTTTCACAAAAGGAGAATATTTTGAAAATTGGTCATTCTAAGTTAATTTTTTGCCAAAATATTGTACTTAAATCAATTTTTTTGTCAAAATGTCCTTAAAACAATTTTATACATGTATTCTAATCTAAGTGACACTAAATATCATGAAAATTACCTATTTATGCGCTTTTTTTAAATCACGGTTCCGAACGAATACCTTAACGAATGTCTAGTAGGAAATGTGCATATTATCTAGGTAATTCCCAGATTATATACCTAAGTAATTTGAGAAATGAAACAATTTTTCGCACTTTAATGAAAAACTATGCAGTAGAACGTCGTTTATCCGAATCAATGGGGGCTGTACACCATTCGGATACGCGATTGTTCGGATAACCGAAAATCGAATGCGATCCGTGCAGTATATGAAACCGGACACTACGAATATTGAAAATCATCACTTGCGGGAAGACGTGCTTGCTTCGCTGTATTATTGTACACCTTTGTTTTTTCGCTGCAAGGTGTCTGGTTCTCTTGAGCAGCAGTAATTGAGTAGGACAGCATTCTGATTGTTCTACATACCACTACTGCATAGCTGTCTCTTAACGCAGAAAATGCGTCAGCATTGATGGACCCTTACTATTTTCGTTGTTGTTGTCCTCATCTTCATCCGTTTCATCGTCGACAGAATCGGATTCTTCTTGCAAGGTAGTCAGTCGCAATCTCGTCATAATGTAGCATTTGAAATCCTCAGTCTTCTACATCGCATGCCATCCAGGTTTCTACATCTTCATCGCTTTCTTGAAATTCTAGGATCGATTAGACAAAGTCGGTATCTCCTCCCTGTGGTCGTAATTAAAGTCTTTTTCGCCTTCTAAATCTGAAATTCCTCAAATATACCTGACCTTGGGTTTTTCTGTCACTTTTGGCCTCACGCGAAGCATCTATTGACCATTGCACTGTTCGAAAACGTATTCATATTCATAAGTGCTCCTCAACCTTTTTATCGCTGCGGACCGGTCAGCGTTTGATAATTTTACCGCGGCCCGCTGAGGGAGGGACACATTGATTGTTTATATTTTAGATAGTTTTTATTTACCATTTAAATATGCATTTAAATATGCAGAATAAAATATAGTTACACCAAAAAAGAATAAAAGTGATTTAACGAGGAATATAAAGTGATTTCCGTGAAAAGTTGCGCAAATCCGAGAGAAATGCACCACTTTAAATAAAATGGCAATAGTTGAATGTTCTTTAGGTGGTCTGGCACCATTTGATCCACGGACCGGGGGTTGCGGATCACTGATTTACAGTACATGTAGTTGACACAAAAAATGGTTCGGATATTTGACTCTCTGGATAATAAACGTTCGGATAAGCGACGTTCTATTTTAGTTAATGTAAATATTACCTATCTGATCTGCACACCACACACCTGATTCTTCAATTTAGCGGTAACTTACACAATCAGACTGGCGCTTATATGTATATTGAGGATCCACGATGTAATTTACAATTTCAATTTTAAATGACTGAATTATCCAAGAAAACATTCTAAAATCGCGAGATTGAAATATTTCTTATTAATATTGAACTTAATTGTCAATAATGTGTATTGAAACAACCTTAAAACTCGGTTTAAAAAATAATTTGTGTTTGCTATTATTCCCTTTATACATTTTTGAAGCATTACAATTGTTTGTATATATGACGTATTATTCTGATGAACAAACCAGTTTAAAAACCTTGATAAAAACCAATATTAGTTATAGGATTATTGAGTATTAATTATTAAAAAATAAGAATTTCCATTGTAAAAAAACGGTAATTGATGAAAAAACATGGAGAAAAATGTATCTGTATTTTTAATCTGTATTTTTAATCTTTGTTTTTTTTGTATTTTTTCTCACTTGGAAATAACAGAAACCTAGAAGAAATTATCTATAAAAAAAGTTTGCGCAAATTACAAATGATTTCTGTACAGTCTTGTTCTAAATATTTTGCAAAATACATTTCTCCCCGAATTTTGAGTATGGGCGCATTTTTTCCCCGCCTACAGAGTAATTTCAGAAATTTTAATCTATTCTTCTTAATTACAGGGTTCGGCCAAAAATCCGGACAAACAAGTTTTTATATAACTTTATAAAAAAATTAAGAAATTAACAAAATATAACAAATAATAATATAAGAGTACACTCCTACTAATAAATAAATTTAATTGGTTTCAATGTGACCACCGTTTGCAGCTTTGCAGAGGCGCAAACACTTGCAAAAATTTTCAACAATTGGGGACCTCAAGTCTTTTACCTTTAATATACCACATTCCCGCAGAAGTGATTGCTTTAGAGAGTCTAAAGTTTTGTGCAGCTTAATGCAGGCTCTGAACTCTAAAATGGACCAAACAGTGTAATCCATGGGATTGAGAGCCAGCAAGTAGGATGGCCATTCTTCAGGTGATATACTGTCCGGAAAATTCGCCTTGCATCACTCTTGCGTCTTTTCGGCCTTGTAAACTGGTGCAGAGTCTTGTTGAAGCGTCCAATTTGCATTTACGAAATGCTTTTGGTCCGACGTAAGTACAACAGCTTCAATAATGTCCCTCTGGTACACTTTTTGATTGATTTTAACGCCTCTTCCAAAAAAACCAAAGGTGTTTTGCCACTTGCGCAAATTCTGCCCCAGACCATAACCGACTTTGGATATTGGCGATGTTCAACTATGCCGAGGTGCTTGTTGAACCGTAAAGAGCTTCTCATTAGTGAAAAGAAATCTCTCTCAGCGCTGACATGCGTCCCTACTCAAAAGTTTTGGACATCTTCGAAGCCGTACGAGTTAGTTTTTTTCAATGCGAAGCTTGCACTTTTCGCAACTTGTAAGGCTTCAGTCCCAGCTCCGTTTTTGCTGTTCGCCTCACCGATCTGTCATTTATTCCCATGTCACGAGCGATCTGTCTCATGGAAACTCTCGGATTTCTCTGGACTCACTTTTCGATGGCCTTACGATTCCTTGAAGAGTTTACAGTGCGTTTTCGCCTACATCCTGGACGTCGACCATCATTTCCAAGCTTTTTGAAACGGCAGATTGTATCAGATACTGTTTGCCTAGGTACATTTCAGCAAAAGAACTGTCGTTTTCCTTGCTGAAGCAACTCTAAAATTGCAAATCTTTTGCTCGACATTATCAAAAACGCATAAATTAAACTAAAAACTAAGAAATATATTTAAAAATATTTTATTATTAAAGTGTTAGATAAAGAAACATAAAAACACCAATTAAAAAGAAAATTAGTTAGCTATTCTAGGAGGCAAGAAATTTGTCGAGTTTTTTTGCAGCACCCTGTATAAAAATTGACAATCCCAAATAATGTTTGGTTCCAGTATACCTAAATGTCTAAAAATAAAGCAATACATAACGTAAAAGGCACTTTTATACGGAATATTAGTGTTAAGTAGGCAAGGTGGTTATAGCAAATTTATCTTGATTTTACTAGAACAATCTTTGTAAGAATATATTCAATGTTATACTATCGAGAATAGCGGAAATATAAATAACATAATGAAAATAAAAAAAAACGGAGACACAGAAATTAAATATATTAGCAGAATACGGGCGTAAACAAATGAAATCAATATGATATAAAGGACAGAGGAAATAAATAAAAGTTACAGTACAATAATTGTTTTAAAATAAAGCTAGAATTCATATCCCGCCAATTTAATTCTTTAGAATATATTTATTCTATATCCAATAACGTAAGATATTTTAATATTGTTAGCGGCGTTGTGCGGGCCTTTTCGAGTGTACAACTTTTTTTCCCTTTTTTTCCCTCACAGAAATATATTCTCTTGAAGTCAGCACTTCTTATGGCGATTCTTATATTTATGCAACTAAAATTCCCTTTTCAAAATTTTTCATAAACTTATCCGCATCAGGTGTTTTTGTTTCGTTCTGTTATATTTTTAGACCAAAAGAGGGGGAAGAGGGGGGGGGGCCTTGCTGGCACTTCAAGGGTAATATGCGGTTGTAAAATTTTTAATGACTTAGTTTTTAAGTTAAAGATTCCAAATTTCACACATTGATAAGAAACAATAGTAATTTTAAATAAAAAAAACGCTGTTGGGCCTATGATTAATTATTTCAAAAATAAAGCATTATCATAATAGATTTTTTTTATTTGACAATTTGCTTAACCCGAGAGCTAATAAAATCGACGCATTCCCGAATATAAGAAGGAAAAAGCGTTTATAAAGATTCAAAATAAGTGTTCACGTAGAAATTTGTGTTGAATTTCTCATTAAGTATTTGTAATTTTTTTTAATAGTGAGAATTTTTATTTCTTTACTTTTTGTTTATATATCATAATTAAACCGGTAATCACCAAATTGCTTGAAAGACTTTTAAATCATCTAACAAGTTTCAAATACCGCCATTTTAATTGCCAAGCTCATTATAACAGATTTCTTCCAAGTTATGCTTCTACATTAGAGTGGGGGGAGGGGGAATAGTATTGTGATATATATTTCAAAGGCCCTTTGATAAACTTTTGATTTAATATTTATTTTATAACTATTTGCGATACGCTGCTAATTCTCTGCATATTCCATAACCAATAAAATACTTAATTTACAGTTGTTGTATACATTAGAATTCTGTCTCTGAACGGAAAGTACTTGTATATAAGATTATTTAAGAGGATGCGTGACTCTCCAATTTATGCATTCCAACGTAATTCTGAAATGCTCAGCGACCCATGCCTTGTGTTGTGACTACTTTGGGGGAATTTTATTGAAAATAATATATTAAGTTAAAAAGTTTGTTTTTTTAAGTTACAAGTGCAGAATTCTCCGAAGTAAAAAAGTAAAAAATAATTCGAATTTCTTTGATGCATATTCAATTCTCGTTTCGTAGGGAGATAAAAAAGAAGAATCGTGGGGCAATGTTCACAATTTCAGTGTCTGCAGTTCACGCATTTATACCTTTTTCGCATGCATGGCTGCATCAGTAAAGCGATGAAAAAATCGTTACTAAAATGTTTCTTCTTATGTAATTTTCTTGAAATTACTGTTATGCTCCCCGTCCCTATCAAAAATGATGTATCGATATTCCAGGGAACAAGACGTTAATGAGTATCTATGTTCACCATCAGAGGTATAAAATTTAACAATTGTATTAGAAGACACAAAAATCGGGGTTCAGAAGTATAATTTTTTGTATTAGTGTATAATTTATAAGGTATAAACATTCTATTTTGAAATATATCATATCATGAAGAACCGTGCAACATAACTCTTATTTTTACCTCACAAGTAACTTGTTAATCATGAAGACAGCTTAATTTCACCTTGCGTCGCTGTGGCAAGATACGCTTAAATGATTTCGATTGGTAAAGATTTCGGATTAGAGATAAAATTTTAAGAAAATGGTATCGCCAAATATAAAATAAGTAATTGTTAATTGAATTTAGTTTTGGATTTCTCACTTCAGTTTGCAATATTGCAGTAGTTAATTATTTTAATTCGAACTTACGGATGCCTTCTTACCTTTGTGAAATACAACCGCTAATCCAAAGTACTTACAAATGATAAGTATCCTAATATGTGCAGGAATTTTTTTACATTGTTGTCTCTTGAAAAATCTACATAAAGTTGAACCACAGTGGAGGGGATGCAAACGTTTCTCGTCTACAGTTGAAAGGTTTGCAAAGAGTTTGTAACCTTTATTGGTGCTCATAGCAAAGCCAAGATGAATCAAGAAATATAATGGAACATTTGATGGAATAATAGGAATCTTCAGGAAGAAAATATCTTTGAAAATGGTCTGCACACAGTAAGAATAGTAGTTACAATAACATTAGGCCTTGCTAGATGAGTAATTGTTCTCTCACACAATTAACATGACTTACTTCAAGTCTCAATATATATATATAAGAAATAATCAGAACAAAAATAAATAAACATGAGCTGCCTTAAGTTAAAAAAAAAATTTAAAACAAATTGTGCCAATTGCCTTCTATCCAATATATGGATAATAATACTCTAAGGTGGAGATAAATAAAGATATGAGCTCTCAAATGGGCCAACCTAAACCACAATCATATACAAGAAAAGTGCAGGTCAGCCTAACTTTGAAAAATAAATTTTATGGAGTGAATGAGTGAATATTAACTTCGCGCCGTTCAGCTGCACGAGGGCTTTTGGCGGCGGGCCACGTAATTTTGAACCATGGTCAAGTGACGAGAACGACACCTGAGCTATAACCCCCTCTCCTAACTTTCACACCAGGCCAATGGGAGGACGTTTTGTGACAGGGCTTTATCGCGACATCCACTAATTGTCCTCTTGGGATATCTTTTGGGGCCAGAATGGCAATTCTTACCAACCAACTCAAGAAGAGAACGTGTTTATGCAAATTAGATGGAATGTTAGCATTCGCGATGATCGCTAAGTGGAGAAGTAATGCTTGAAGTGATCGCTAAGAGAAGCTTTGAAAGCTAAGTAAGCTGAGTGAAATGAGATAAAGTCTAGAAGAGGAGTCTTCATTCTGGGAGTTGGACTAACAGTGCCGGTGTAGGTTAGTCAAAAGTGGGTCCGAGACCAGCGGAGCATTGCCTAAGCCAGAGCCAGCCAGATTAAAGGTTGAATTGACGTTTTACGGACCGTAGCTGGTCACCCAGGAAATAGCCGTAAGCTAGTTCCTCTTATAAGGATAGGGTGGATGCTATTAAGTTATGAATTAATACATAAATATAGATTCAGTTGTTAATTGCGCTAATTATCAGTAATACGTTTAGCGTCTACTCACTCTTAATCAATAACCTCCTAGACTAGTATTTTTGTTGTATTATATATAAATTAAGATCAGAATAAGCTGATTTTATTATGACTGAGTTTAGTTGTGCATCCTTCATTCCCTTAGGTGTAGGTTGCGTGGATAGTGGAGAGAAGGTATCCCCAACAGAGGGGATACCACAGTTTGAGCCTCGAAATATTTAATGTGCATTGGCTCCTTCTGCTCGGCGGTTCCTCAGCGGTACTAGGCTCGAACTCATGACACGCCAACTTTGACCACTAAAAAAACCTGGGAAATAAATCTTTGTGCCAATCTTCCTAGAAAAAAGTGTGTTTTTTCAATGAATGAAAGAAAGAGAGATTCACACACACACACACAATCTGTTATTTGATCCACATGCATGAATTTCGATATATTTTTTAATCATGTGTTTGTTCGAAACCCGAATAACGATGCAGATTACGTCCATGTATTCTAAAATAGAAAGGTCTTTCCCGAATTTTCCACCTTGACTGCCGAGTGAGAAATCAAAATCCAAAGTAATGAACCCGAGTTAGAATTTTGTAGTAGAATATATTTCCATCGTAGATAAATACATATGATAATCTAAGTGACACTAAATATGATGAAAGTTATCCATTTATGCGCTTTTTTAAAATCACGGTTCCGAACGTAGTCGGATACCTTAAGGGGTTAAGCATAAAAACCTGGAATTATTTCGTACAAAAATGTAATCAAAATTCAGAACATTGCTGAATGTACGATTGATTCAAAGTCTTACAAATGTATTTTTTAGTAAAAAAAATTACGTTGAACATAAAAATATATCTCTTATCATCTTAAAAAAATCACTTCTAACGATAAAAACACTACCGACTCATAAAAATGCTACTTAGTAAATGATAAAAAAGCCGAAATCAGAGTTGCTCATCTTGTTCCATCTTAAAAGCAGAGAAGACACACTTTTTTCCTTCAAACGATAATATTTACAATAAAAGTTTCAGACAAACAACTGTTAATGATACTAATTTTAAGATTATGGAACAAAATAAAACAAATGCGTAAGTAGATTATTACAGAGTTTGGGATGTAGTAGCTCATAAAACGACAGCGTTCGCTGGAAATTGTCAGGACATGTTGAGAAACGTAACTACAAAAACAACTTTAATTGGTTCTTAAAGCGATAAGTTTCTGAATGCCGGTTATTAGACCGATTTTGTGCCAGAGTTCAATCTATTTAGCAAGAAGCAAGGTAACACGGCACAGTTCTTTTACTGCTTTGGCGCCTGAAAGATTACTTATCAATTTGATTTTTTAAATTGTTATGTAATTTTAAAATCATCCGCTTTTACCTCAATTTGCTTCTTTCTTTCATCTTACCGAAGTAATTTTTCAAAAAAAGAATGAAAAAGAAGATGTCGCAATCATGTTATAATTTGGAACAATGGTTTTCAAACTTTTTCGACTCACGGAATCTATACAACTATAAGATGTTTTAAGGAAACCCTTTCAAAAAACCGCCCATTCGAAGAATATACAGTCGGAACATGATTTACCGAACCTCTATTTAACGAATTTCGCGATACAGCGATTTTTTTTTCATTTCCCCGATTAAAATGAAAGCAAAAACCTCTATTCAACGAATAATAGACCCCGATTTAACAAATTATTTCAACAACTGAAAAAAAATGTATTAGTTTGTGTTAGAAAGAATTAGGTTTTCCTACACTACTAGTTTTCTCTCTCTCCCTATATATATTTATTTATATAAAAATGTATATCTTGTTCAAATTTTCAATCGTTAATAAAAAAACTTTCTCTATTCATCTACTCAAGTTCAAATACATTTTTTCCAACTGGTAGTGGATGATACTTGATGGTAATACAGTTTTTTCAAATACTAATTCATTGAATCAATTTAATTAATGAGTATATAGTTACAAACAAATATAGTAGTCCAACACCATATGTAGAAAAGAAAATCTTTCACATTGTGTCCTGTAGAGCAACGGATAGTGCGTTGGACTTTTAGTCCCAAGGTCGTGTGTTCGAATCCCACCTGGGATGGCCTAAATTCTGAGAATGTGATTTCTTTTTTACTATTCTGTTTTATTAGAATAATTAAATCTAATTAATGAATATATAAATACTAACAAAAAAGACATTAAAAAGTAGTCCAACATCAAATATAAAAAGGAAAATATAAAAATTGCTAGGAAAATCACTTTCCATTTTGTCACTTAATATTGTGATTCTGTCGCTGGTTTATATAAACTTATATTGATTGTAACTATTTAATAAAAAGTAGCTAAAATAAAATTTTTCTTTGTTGACATAAGTAGGAATTGACTTATTATTTTTTTTATATTGCTTGTTTCTAATGACATCCTTTTTGTCCGGAACAGAAAAAAGTTTTACCTTGAAAGTAGACCATTTGGAAGAGAAAGGGTGCAAAGCGTTATTAGACTTTACAAGTGCTGATGAGTCATGAGTGCAACCTACAGTGTGAGTTTTGAATAGGACAGGAAACTCCTTTCTTATCTCATCCCACTCCACGACGCAGATGACATTACAAGGTCTTAACGATTATGTTGCATTTGATGACGGACTACCTAAATGTTTAATAATTTATCATATTATAATTTTTAAAAAATGCAGGAAATTTCTAAAAAGAGACGCTGTTTGGTGCCAAATTCATTTTTTAAGTTACCTTCCCCCCTGTAACGGGGACCCTCACAACCCTGGTTATAATTTTTTTCTTTTCGAATTCTTGTTTTGACTCGTGGAGCCCCTAGGGTTCCGTGGAACACAGTTGTAAGACCTCTGAATTTAGAAGAATACACGAAAGTAAAAATAGAATCTACAGTGAAATAAATACGTTTAACACGAAACATTGGTTAACATGAAGCAATACAGTGGTCCCGACAAACTATTATGTATTTTCAAATATTTTTTTCTCTTAACACGAAATAGAAATATCTTAACGCGAAAAGAACTCATTTCTGAGAATGAACAAAATACGGAAAAAACCAGCCGCACAGACGAGATGTAAGAGGAGTGTGAAATGAAACAGAGGAGGTTTCCCATGTTTCGTTGAAAGGAAGCTAACTTGGCTTTGAAATAGCCTCGAATTGCCTGTGACACTAGCCAATTTTGTTTATCTACGCTACTTTCGTCCTCCTTCATTACACACGCCACACAAAAACATCTCATCTCTCAACATTTGAAATTCGGTGACGAGTACATAGCAGTATGAGTAAAAATCAGTGTGTTTGGTTTGTACTATTTTTTTTCTATTTTAGAAGAATTTTTTGCAATCGCATAAATCTCAGAAGGACAGCAAACTACTATTTCGCTTAAAATGAAGATGGAGCTACTGAAGGCTGTTGATCAAAAGCAGAAGACGAAAACAGAGATATGTAAAGATTTTGGTATAGCTAACTCTACATTATCAAGAATAGTTAAAAAAGATAGAGAGAGAGAGAGAGAGCAGATTACGTATATATAAGTTTGAACGGTTTATTTTTTAAATAGATGCATATACACATATCTATGTAAATAAAATGTATATAAAACTTAATTTTGTTGAATATATGTTTCTTTTTTTTGCAATATTTTTAACACGAAAAATTATTTCAGTCCCATTAGTTTCGTGTTGAACGATTTTTACTGTACTTATTTCCTTTGTAATACCAATCAGTTAATGTTAACTTCACTGAGTCATCGCATGATAAGCGATCTATTGATATTCTTTTTTTGAAAGCTGGATATGATTATTGGTTAGTGGAAACAATACTGGAACTGAAATTTAGCTCTCAAATGTCAATGTCACTTAAGTGTACCAGGACATGTGTGCTCGAAAGAGTTAAGTGCCAAAAATAGAACTCTTTGTTTATGGGACATAAACTTAACTCAGTGGCGCGACAACCGAAGGCTTACTATGCCCAACTCAGTATCCTCGACTTTGGGCCCTGAGACGCTGGAGCATATGTTCCGATCAGGTCGTCAGTCTGACGGGAAACCCTCAGTGTTAAGGTCCCGAACAAACATGGTCCTCATTTTATTGACCCATTGAAGGGATGAAAGGCCGAGTCAACCCCCAGCCCGGGGTTTGAGCCTCGAACCTGTAGTGTGGAAGCGTGGTGCACTAACCACTCAGCCTCAATTATGGGACATAAATCTTTAAAAATCTCCAGTATTGTTTAGATTTTTTGTGACCTTAATAAAAAATATTTTAATCATTCTGTAGAAATACAAAAATAGTTTTTAGTTAAAAAAAGAATTTTCTGTTTAATTTTAGTTGGACTTAATTTTTGAGATCACATAAAGCATGCTTATGTTTAGGTACTATTTTTTAAAAAAGTATCTCTTAAATACGTAAAATATTTTTGCACATATATAAAACAACACACAAAATATAGTGATCGTATTTTTTTAGTAAAATATTAAGATAGTTTCTTTAAAAATTATATAAAACTTTGCAATTTTGAAAATCTCTATTTTCCCCCTTTTCTATGTATAAAACTATTTTTTTTTTAAAAAAAATGATGTAATACTTCGACAAAAAAGTAGGTTCACTATATACACAGGTATCCTGTATAGAAATATAAAAAATTTGGAACCATATAGGGCGGTAGTTTTTTTTTTTTTTTAAAGTGTACCTAAAAGCAAAAAATTATGCTTTGGAGAAAAAGTAAAAACACTAAACATTTGTTTACATTTTTATCAATTACTTTTTCATATTTTAAGGTTATATTATCAACGAATATATAAGTGTAATACATTTTTAGATTCAGAAAATTATGCACTATTTTTTAATACTAAAATTGAAAATAGGATTTTGTTGAATGTGTATGATGTTCTGATTCTCTTAATACGATTGATTCAGGTCTCTTTAGAATGTAATAAATATCAACTGTTACCATCCTTTACATCCGAAAAATTATTAATAAAGAATCAAACAAGAAAGTTATTTATCAAAAGATAAGTTTTACATATTCAAATATTTTTCTTCTTCCTTCAAAAAAAATGCTCTTTTTGTCATATGTGAATGAATTATATAAGAATTCTGTACTGAGAGAGAACAAATAACTTTCAATAAATAAAAAAATCCCGGTTCCGAACTTATTCAACCACATTAACCCTTTATCTACTGACAGTACTTATAAGTACCACCCACTTTAGCCCTTCATCTACCGACGGTACTTATAAGTACCTCTCACTTTAAAATTACATATAATAAACATTTTTACGAATACTCTGACGATACTTAGCAGGAATATTCTTTTAAGTCTACTCTTCCAAGATATATGACAGCACGGTTTTTATGATGAGCATTTTAGCGGGGAAGGCGAATAGTTTTATAGCAGAAATCGTGTCTTCAGCGGATTGCGAATATTGTCATTTTTGTTCCGAAAAAATTGTTAATGTCAAAAGGTATCTTATTTTTTTTGTATGTTAATGAAGAGCTTAGAAAACGATTTGATTATTTAATGTAAGTGAACAGTGTATACCAGTGTTCCCTAACCTTTATTGCCGTGGACCGGTCAACGTTGGACAATTTTACCGCGGCCCGCTGAAGGGGGAGGGCGTAGATTGTTTATATTTCAGATTGTTTTGTTTTAATAATTTTATTTTAATTGTATTTAAACGTGTCTTCAGAATAAAATATAGCTAAACCCAAAATGAATGTAAAGTGATTTAACAAGGAATATAAAGTGATTTTCAGAAAAAGTAGCCCAAACTTAAGAAAAATATGCCGCAGTAAATAAAATCGAAATAATTTAATGTTTCTTGTGCGGGCCAGTAGTATTTGATCCACCGACCGGTATTGGTCCGCGGAGTGGGGGTTGGAGAGAGACCACTGATGTATACAACTTATTTTACAGTTGAATATCTTTAATTAATTAGCTCTCACGGATTAAATTTCCCAAGGTAGAGTATGTTGTTTATGTACGAGTATTATTAAAAAAAATATTGCATGAAACAAACAACAGTAAATTATAATGCGGGAGATAAAGGGTTAAAATTACATTGAATAACCATTGTAAAGAATTTTCTGACAGTGCTTAGCAAGAACACTCTTTTAATTGCACTCTTCCGGGAAAATGACAACGCTGTTTCTATGATGAGTTCTTTAGCGTGAAAGGCGAATAGTTTTAAAACTGAAATTGCGTTTTCACCTGCCATTTTGATCGGATTGCCAAGATTGTCATTTTTGTTCCGTAAAAGTAGTTAAAGTCAAAACGTAAGTGTCTTATTTTTTATATGTTAGGTAAGACCTTAGAAAACGATTTGATTACTTATTTAAAGTGAACAGTGTATGTAAAACTGATTTTGCAGTTCAATAACTTTGCGGTACTTACATGTACCGCCAGTACACTGGATGTTAGAGAAAGCATTCCGTGTTCGTCCTAGTAGTTTATTATTGTTTTTCAATCCCTACTATTAGCTCCCTATCTCTATATATCTTATATATATATATATATATATATATTTATATTTATCTGGGTGGAATTTTCAATCGTTAATAAAATACATTTTAAAGCGCTCAATTGAGCTGAAATTTTATATACAGGTTTATTTGGGATGACAATACAATAATATAAAAATAATTAATAAAAATTAATTGATTAAAACTAATCATTTAAAGAATTACAAATACAACCACGTTGGCATCCTTTTTGGTGACTTAGCAACTCTTTTGGCGACTTGTGTCAAAACTTGAAAAGGTTTTTTTCTCTCGTGTTAAAGTGTTCAGTTGAATTGATATTTATAATAGATGACAATACAATAATATAATAATAACCAATAAAAATTAATTGATTAAAACTAATTATTTAATGAATTACAAATACAACCACTTTGGTATAATTTTTGGCGGCTGAGCGACCCTTTTGGCGACTTGTGTCAAAACTTTAAAAGATTTTTTTTTCTCACGTGTTAAAGTATTCAGTTGAAAAGAAATTTATATACACGATTGTTTTGGATGACAATGCGATACTTTAATGATAATTAATAAAAACTAATGACCACTTAATGTTGTGATTCTGTCATATATATATACATATTTATATTAATTGTAACTATTTAATAAAAAGTAGCTAAAATAAATTTTTTCTTTGTTGATCTAAGTAGGAATTGACTTAATTTTTTTTATATTACTTTTGTGTGTGTGTTTTTGTTGTTGCTGTGTTGTAGCGTCGCTATCAAAGTGTTATAGAGAAATGCTGTTTTGGCATTTCCTTTTGGTTTTGCTTAATTACTTTATTATTATTATTATTATTTAACGTTTTAAAAAATTTTGGAAGTTAATTCTGAACTTACTTCTTTTACCACACTATTAAATGTAAAATTTCTATTCTTCATTTAAAAATTAAAAATTTAATTTACGTGTTTGTAACTGAGATTTAATAATAATAGGAGATTTTCAAGGTGCTACATTCTTTTTTTTCCTCTTCTTAGCATGTTTGAAAAAAAAACTCAGTCTTCAAGAGGCTTTGTATGAATTTCGTTAGATTGTGAAGAGTACGATCAAGAGTCTGAACAAAATCCAGGGTGCAGTAGTTCATGTTCAGAAAATACAGTATTTGCTACCCCAGGATGAAGTATTTTAAAAAACATTCAATCGAAACCTCACTCAAAATGCACAACGCATAATGTATTTTTGTGGGTCGATGAAATGAAAAACTGTTTCTTTGAATATCACCAAATTAAGTTTATATGCAAAACCTGTTTTTACGGGTAAAAAAAGTAAATATACTTTAAAAATTTTATAATTTTCAAAAATAAACTTTTTTGCACTGTGAAATATTAGCGTTCCCTGGTTGTTTAGCTTTTCTAAGAGTTAAAACAGCTTTAAAAATGTCCTACGGTATTTTTGTATTATAAGAATATTTTAGCCTTCCGTGTACTGAAAGTACTTTAAAGTACCAATTTATTTAATTACCTCAAACAGGTTAAATTCCTCAAAATTGTGTGTTCTTTTTACGTATATCTTTTAGTTTTGAAAGTAGTGACTCAAAAAAAAATATTTCAACAAAAAACTGCAATAAATCATAATGTAGTTGATAAAGAATTAAAGAAATTTTGATATTTGTCGTAAAAACGATTTGTTTCTATTCAATTTTAGATTATGAATCACTCAATGTAGTCATTATATTTTAAAGAATAATAATAAGAAAGATTAATCCAAAACATGTTTGTGGGTCACACATTTTAGGTTATGTGGAAGAGAGTCTGAAAACCCATGTCATAGAGATATCTTTCTACGTACATAGTTTTTTACATTATAATTTAGTAAATTAATGGGTTATGGACTGGAGTGTATTTCAAAATAAAGATAGCTTTTTTAAAAATATTTAAAATTCTCCAATGTAAAATTCACTTTCAATATACTATTAGGTAAAAGCAGAAGAAGGTAGAAAACTAAGAAGTCATAATAAAAAAAAATAGTCAGTGCAATTCACAACAGAGAACCTCACATTCTAAAATATTTACAAGAACTCCTTTCCTGTTGTAACTGAATTCCTTTTGCTCTGTTATGACTATATGACTTTAACTAATCTGACGTAAACATTTCTTATTTCATTTCTCGAAAACTCCCTCGCCGCTTCTTAATCTTTGCTAACAAAACAGGGGGGAAATGAAGACAAAATACTTCATTCATTTAAAAAATTGGAATGCCTTATTCGAAAACAAAAACTCATTTAAAACTGTCTCCCCACCCAAGCGTCTTCCTCGTAGACCTCCATGCTTCTCAACGATCGCCAAATGTTTAGCTTAGAGTAAGGAAATACCTCGTCCGTAAAAAGAAAACATTGATGATGAATGTCTGCAATTTTTTTCTTTTCTGTGAACTTTTCTTTTTGGAGATCGCAACCTCCTCGCACAATTTTCCAGGAGATTTTGTCTGTCGTATTTTTCCAAGCGTCTCCGTGCCAGATTTTAATGAACTTGATCCCGTGATCGTACGTCTGAAAAAGGAGCTTGTCTGCACGACATGGTATGGTGAAAATTAAGGAGTTCAGCGATGGAGATCGGATTAGTCTGGTTTGGTTTCCTCAGTTTGTGTTTTCGGTTGGATTAGAGAGCTTTAACACTACAACGGAGAATTTTAGTACAAGATGGTCTGCATAAAAGTGATTAAGTTGTTCACGCTTTTATGTTTCGGGGGAGTTGACTATTAAGAGACTTAGCACATTTCATGCGTCAAAAATGTGAAGTATTAGGAAATTGTTTTGGAAATTTTTCTCATATTATAAAATGCTTGATATTGGAAGCAATAACCAAATCTTTTGCGATTACATTGGGTTAAATTTTATTTATTGATTGATTAGTCTCTACAAGATCAATTAAATATATTTTTAAACTTTTTCATGATTTTAAAAGTTAATAGTTTCAACAGTAAAGGCCGAGTGGTAGCGTATGGTAGCAACTGTATTTTACGAGGTAGGATTCAAAAGCTCCCGGACTGAGCCTTTAACGCAGAAAATTTTTATAGTAGAGCAACTACAATAACATTTCTGTGTTATTGCATTCTTCCCCATTTCTTAAAAATGTTTGTTCCAAATCACGTGCTCGGTGGCTCGCCACGGCATCGTATTTTGTGGGCGAATGTAGTAAATCGTCAGCGATTGAAAGGAATTGCGTTTGTTAAATGGATATTTAATTTTGTGTTCGTTTTGGAAAAAGTGCTACGAAGATTTACGAAATTTTGAAGCAGATGTAAGGATTTGATACATTATCGACGTTTCAAAGAAGGCAGGGAAAGAGTCGAAGACGACAAACGCTGTGGACGTCCGGAGAGTTCCTACACTGTTGAAAACATCGAAAAGGTTTCTGCGGCGGTTTGTGAGAACAAGCTTCAAACAATAGCAGAATCAGTTTGGATATCATCAGTCACATGTCAATGGATACTCACTAAGGATCTTAACATGCATAGAGTATGTCAACATATCGTTTCCCGCATGTTCAACGAAGACTTATCTGAAGATGAAGTTATAAGTGTATCGTAGTCAGAACTGAAGGACATGGCTAAAAATGGATTCAAGAAATGTTTCGATGAACTTAAGGTATCCGACTACGTTTGGAACCGTGCTTTTTTAAAAGCGCATAAATGGATAATTTTCATCATGTTTAGTGTCACTTAGATTAGACAACATGCATAAAATTGTTTTAATAACATTTTGACAAAAAAAATTATTTAAATACAATATTTTGGCAAAAAATTAACTTAGAATATTTTTTTTTCAAAATGTTCTCCATTTGTGAAACATGCTTCTATTATAATAATATTTTGCCTGTATATAGCTCAGACATTTCTACAGAGGCTCAACTAGAATTTTTGAAATATATAATTTAGAAGTGGGTTTATTCATATTTTACGACAACAGAGTGGAGCAATTTTAAGAAAAAAACGCCAATAATTATTTCAATTGGTGGTAACTGAAAATAATGTGAATTTTTCAAAAATCCAAGTTGAGCCTCTGTAGAGTGTTCTGAGATATATACAAGCAAAATATTATTATAATAGAAGCATGTTTCACAAATGGAGAACATTTTGAAAAAAAAATATTCTAAGTTAATTTTTTGCCAAAATATTATATTTAAATATTTTTTTCCCTCAAAATGTCCTTAAAATAATTTTATGCATGTATTCTAATCTGAGTGACTTTAAGTATCATGAAAATTATCCATTTATGCGCTTTTTTAAAATCACGGTTCCGAACGTAGACGGATACCTTAATAAGCGATGGTAAAAGTGTGTTGTAACTCAAGGATCTTATTTCGAAGGAGGATGTGTTTCAGAAGTTTAACTGATATAATATTTTTTAAGTTATAAACTCAGTCGGGGACCTTTTGAATCCTACTACGCATAATGCAAACAATTGTAAAATAACTTTTTGGAGATTTTTATTTGCGATTTTTACTTTTTCATTCAATTTGATGATAAAAAGATTTTTTCTTTCTTTTCACATGATTATATTAGAGACGCAGAAATTACTATAATCACACTGTTATCATGGAATAGTATCAACAACTCTCTCTCTACACACTGCGATGGCTCCATTGTTAAATTGAATAAAGTACTTCTCAAAAGATTGGAGATTAAAAATCTTCAAATAAAATCTGAAAGACGCTGCTACTATTATTTTCTTAACAGAGAGGGTGATTAGGTCCAATATCGGAGAACGGAACTCATTCCATAACTGACTTTAAGTATGATATATAAGTTTATAATTCAATTATTGTAAATGAAAAAACATCGAGAATGCTGGCTAGAAAGTTTGTACTTTTTTAAATAGCAGAATTAAAGAAGTTACTTTTATATAAATCCAAACTGTTTTATTTTTTCAATTAAGTACTAGCATTTTTATTGGAAAGAAAAAAAACTCCCTGGAATATTTTACTTGATTAAAAATAAAGAGTGTTTTTTTCCAGGTATAGAAGTTTAAGTTGGCATTACTTTCCAAGATGGCGACCGATTTAACAGCTGTCAAGTGATTTATTCTCAGTTTGGTTTGGCAATTCATCAAAACGATCATCAAGCAAGGCATAGATTCGTCGAATGGGCCCAAAACGAGATTGCCGTTGTTCTCGATTTTCATAAGCGAATTTTGTTCAGCGATGAAGCGCACTTCTGGTTGAATGGCTACGTCAGCAAAAAAAAAAACTGCCGCATTTGGAGTCTAATCCACAAGTGTATGTCGAAACACCGTTACATCCAGAAAAACTGACTGTTTGGTGCGCTTTATGGGCTGGTGGAATCCTTCTTCAAAAACGATGAAGGCCACAACGTTACAGTCAATGGTGATCGGTATAGAGCCATGATTACTAACTTTTTCATTCCTGAATTAAACAATCATGATGTGCAGGAGCTGTGGTTCCAACAAGAATGCGCAACATGTCACACAGCTCGTGCCACAATCGATTTATTGAAAGACACGTTTGGTGACCGCCTAATTTCACGTTTTGGACCTGTGAATTGGCCTCCAAGATCTTGTGATTTAACACCGCTAGACTATTTTCTGTGGGGCTATGTAAAGTCATTGGTCTATGCGGATAAGCCACAAACGCTTGACCATTTGGAAGACAACATTCGCCGTGTTATTGCCGATATACGGCCACAAATGTTGGAAAAAGTCATCGAAAATTGGATGTCCAGATTGGACTACATCCGAGCCAGCCGTGGCAGTCCTATGCCAGAAATCATATTTAAAATATAATGCCACAAGATTATCTTTCAAATAAAAAAAATTCATGTCAATCGAATTATACATCGTTATTTTATTGCAATTTACAGTTCTATACCTCTAAAAAAACACCCTTTACTAAAGATCTTTCAATAGAGGAATATATATAGTATATTTCCGAATCGTTTTTTCATCGAATGTGTTTTTTTTTCTTCAAAAAATTACGCGAAATTTAAAACCTGTGTAAAAGTCGAATTTTGTGAAGGAAAACTCTAGTAATTCTCAAACATTTTGCCATGGAAGCGAAAATGTTGCCATGTCGGTAAAAGGGTTGGAATATTTTTCAAACAAACGGCTATAAAATAAAACGCAAAAAAAAAAAACATTTTATTTTTATTCCCGATAATTTGTAGCTGAACAGTGCGACGTTAATATTAACTCACTCACTCCCCATAATCCTATTAGAAGCTAAAAAGTATTTTTTTCTTCCATTAATTTATTCGCTTATTTTTGTTTAGAAAATGTGTGGGAAGAGATATTTTAAACCTGCACATGATCGTCGAGCAAAATTTCATGTCCGGTAAAAAAACTCGCAACATGATGATCATTTGCATATTCAGACATCCCAATGAGTAAATGAGAGTTTTATGAACTATTTGGAAACTCAACTTCCGATGCTGACTTCGCAAGATTTATGCAACTTTTTTTTCTTTTAAAATAAAAGTTCCATTTTAAAACACCTCAAAAGTTAAGAGATTAAGATCGCTTGAGCTTAGCTAACAAAAAATGTTTCTAAGGGGAAAAAAATTCTTTCCTTAACCATCATTTTTCCTGAGATTAGCGGCTCCGCGGATATATAAGTCAACCCCCATACTTTCACCCAGTGGCACACACAAGGAGGGAATGTATCCAGAATTCCAGACCCCAAAGCCCTTGATTTTTTTTCAGTTGATCATATACTTATGTAAAGGGTGTTTTTTTGAGAGGTATAGAAATTTAAATTGCAATAAAACAACAATGTATTATTCGATTGACATGAATTTTTTATTTGAAAGATAATCTTGTGGCATTATATTTTAAATATGATTTCTGGCATAGGACTGCCACGGCTGGCTCGGATGTAGTCCAATCTGGACGTCCAATTTTCGATGACTTTTTCCAACATTTGTGGCCGTATATCGGCAATAACACGGCGAATGTTGTCTTCCAAATGGTCAAGCGTTTGTGGCTTATCCGCATAGACCAATGACTTTACATAGCCCCACAGAAAATAGTCTAGCGGTGTTAAATCACAAGATCTTGGAGGCCAATTCACAGGTCCAAAACGTGAAATTAGGCGGTCACCAAACGTGTCTTTCAATAAATCGATTGTGGCACGAGCTGTGTGACATGTTGCGCATTCTTGTTGGAACCACAGCTCCTGGACATCATGATTGTTTAATTCAGGAATGAAAAAGTTAGTAATCATGGCTCTATACCGATCACCATTGACTGTAACGTTGTGGCCTTCATCGTTTTTGAAGAAGTACGGACCAATGATTCCACCAGCCCATAAAGCGCACCAAACAGTCAGTTTTTCTGGATGTAACGGTGTTTCGACATACACTTGTGGATTAGACTCCAAATGCGGCAGTTTTTTTTGCTGACGTAGCCATTCAACCAGAAGTACGCTTCATCGCTAAACAAAATTCGCTTATGAAAATCGGGAACAATGGCAATCTCGTTTTGGGCCAATTTGACGAATCTACGCCTTGCTTGATCATATTTATTATGTAATGCCACAAGATTATCTTTCGAATAAAAAAAATTCATGTCAATCGAATAATACATCGTTGTTTTATTGCAATGTAAAGTTCTATACCTCTAAAAAAACACCCTTTATAAGCTGTGACGTTCTCCTTTTGAAACGAGATTCACTCTTTCAGGACAATACTATTTCAGGACAATACTAGACAGAGTTTTAGGTGCACGTGCCGCTGGGGTTCATTATCACTTATTTAGCGTCTGGATTTTGGTGCCAGTTAGACTAGACCAACAATTGTCTGACCATTCTACTGTGGACGAAATCGCTTCCGGGGCAGCGGACTGTCGCCTTACATACACAATGGCGAATTGTCCTCAAAGGCGGTAAAACGACGACAGTGGGCCGAAGGGGTTCGGCCGTTGGAGCATGTGTCGGACACCTGCTGGTTTGTGAAGAAACAGGGTGAGTGGACGATTGGCGGATTATGGACCAATGGGCTCTAATGAGTTGAGGTTAAAGGATCGATTCATATGGGCCCACCAATGAGAAGACGTGAGGGGGGAGAAATGGACTGCCCCTGATGTTTTAAAAGGTTGGAAAAAACGAAAGGAAGGAGGAAGAGGAGAACGAGAGAAAAAAAAGGAAAAGAGCTCGGAAAAGACGAGGGCTGGTCGTTTTAGGAAGCGGAGAGGAGAATCCCATAGTTTTTTGATCCGTGATGCTGACCAGGAATCCAAAACGCGGATGAGAAACAACGCCTTGCGGACTTGACCGAGACAAGCTGTGGAGTGAGCGATTTCAAAACGGGGCTACCATACTGGCTATAGGCACGGAAACTATTATCTTCACAATCTAACTTAAAACGATTTTCCTATTGGAGAAAAAAATTAAAAGTATTTTTTTTTACTCCCACAACCTTGCTGTGATGTATCATTTTCACGCTACCTTCTGACGACGTTACATACTTACATAACCCCCATACTTTCACCCAGTGGCACACACAAGGAGGGAATGTATCCAGAATTCCAGACCACAAAGCCCTTGATTTTCTTTCAGTTGATCATATACTTATGTATATAGTACGTAAAATAATTTATTTATCTTTTTTAGGAATTAATGCTAATTATTTATTCAATAATTTATTTTTTACTGTTTTTTTGTTCCCAACAATTAATAAAATCAAAAGAATACTTTGGGGGATATTAGAAAATGGTGGACTTTCAACCATCGAACCCTATCACTTTGAAAATTTCCAGCGTGTGCCATAGCTTTCACCTTAAAAAAATGTTCCAAAATTCTTGGCTTAAAGAGGCAAATTATGTGCAATAAATAACAAATCGCAGGAAAAATAGAATTATAAAGTATTGAAAAGAATTACATTGAATACTAACAACTAAAAATGTTACTAAATGTTGGGTAAACGGTTAAAGTAAAGATATAGATTGAATGTAAAGAAAAAAAAAGAAAATACCCCACCCCCTGCATTTTAGATTAAAATGTGGTAAGTCTATTTTCAGCTAATGTTAAAGAATAGGACTCAAATTCGGAATACATTTTCCGATATAAAAGTACTCAAACATTAATATTATATTCTGGCTTCATTATCCTGTAGATATTCACTTATTTTGATCATACTACTCATTTTTATCCTAGCTGACACATTTTTTCTTTTATAAAATATGTTTCGCATTTTTTCTCCTATACCGTAATGCTAAATGAGATATCCCTTTACATGTTAAAAGGAAAAACTAACTCAAATATTTATGAAATAGTTTGTGTGTGTGAGAAATTTTAAAAACGCTATATTATAAACAAAAAAATGCATTTCTTATGTTTGAAAATGTGCTTCGCGTTAAGTCGACACTGTCGTACATATGGCCAATACAACCTTAATGATTCGGATTTTATTTTTAGTTTAGAGATTGAATAATTAAAAATGGCAACATAAGGGACGTTTTATAATAACAACGATATGTTTTCATACCATTCAAATCAGAAAATTGTTTAGTATATGTTTAAGGCTGTCTTCGGTAAAAGTACGAGAGCTCTAACTAAACACGCACATTTTCAGACACAAAAAAATGTCCCAATTTCCATGGAAATTTACAATATTATAACTCGTACCTCTGTTAACAATACAGTGTTTTTAAAAATTTCAAAATATTTCGTGAATATTTTCTTTTTTTGTTTTAATACGTGTAGGCAAAGGCCATTTAACATTACGGTATAGGATAAAAAATGCAAAACACATTTTATACCAGAAAAAAAGGAATCAACTCTGTTAAAAATGGGAGGTATGATAAAAAATGTTGATCTCTGAAGAATAGTGAAGCCAGAATATATATATCATATTAATTTTTCATTTCTTTTATATCTCAAAAAATGTTCCAAATTCGGATCCTATTCCTCAACATTAACCGAAAACAGCCTTAAAAAAGAACCACATTGCTAGTGGCACATACTATGCTGCAGTACATGTTTCCGTTTCGTAGAGAAAACATTTTCCAAATTAAGAAGAAAAAAATTGAGACCGCGAGATTGAGAGGAAAAAAACAAATCTCCGCTTAGTCTAGCATTACAAGTAAATATTTCGCATTACTTCTCCATCACTTCCTTTCCCAACAAAAATCCCTCGAATCGCAGAAATAAATAAACGAGAAGAAAGAAGAAGTCAAACTCTATGGTATGGAATATTTGGTATTTCTACTCCACTGGCGCATCCTGTGCAGGAATCAGTGTGCCTGACGTCACAACACGCCATAAGCACATCGCAGAGGTTGCTGGGTGTATAATTTGCTCAAGAAATGAGGCAAGCAGACCAGACGCGATGTCACAGTGCGTAGCCGACGGTGAAATTTCTAGTCTGTCTGCGCCCCGCTCATTGCTATCCTCCACTTCCTCCCACAAGAGGTTCCCTTCTGCAACCAAATTACATTAGCAGAAAAACAAGGTTGTCTTCGTCTCAACCACCTTAATATGTTTAGATTTTTTAATAGATTCCATTCCTGACCGTCCGAGATGGTTGAGTTCCTGGAACTGGTGAAATCAGTGGGTGGCCAGTGTTTATGAACAATGATTTGACAAGTTTAACTATTCACCGATCAGATAAGTTAGTATGATGGGGTGTTGAAGGATAAGTGGTTGAGATTGATGATTCATCAGCGGTTTTAGTGGATGACAGATGTGATACGAATACATCAGATGTTTTTAGATGAATATTGCAGATTTGAGGTAATTCATTATTGGTTTGGAAGGCTATAAAAACAGTTTCTTTTTTCGAGTAAAACATGGTAAAGGAATTCAAATCTTCTGAGGAATAGACGAATGTGAAAAGTTTTAAAGTGAAAATGGCGAAACTGAAGGGACTCAAATATTTTTTCGAGTTAAAAGAATTCCGTGTAAAAAGATATCACAAAAAAGGACAAATCAATAAGATGAAGTTAATTAGAATTTATTTTATTTGTACATGGATATGTATACATGCATGTATTCAATAGAAATCAACGAATTAAAAACAATCACAAGAACTTAAACTATTTTAATAATAAAATTTTAAAGTTTTTTTTGAAAAACAAAACATTTATTGAGTTTTTGGAAAATAATTTGATATTTTTCTTTGAATTTTTTTAAACATCAAATTGTTGACAAATTGTTCGATGTCGTAAATTTTGTTATTCATTTCACCATTGGAATGTGAGTTTAAATAACTCCGCATACTTTTCACAATGTTCCTCATTTCGGATGACGTGGAAACAGGGGAGCTGTAATTTCATTTTCGTCATCGGAATCTGCATCAATGATATTTTTGAGCTTTGAACTAACTCCAAAATGTCTTTGTCTACCAAATGGGGCTGTACACACATTGACATCATCTACTACAGCGAAATCTTCAGATGATACAGTAAAACAGTCCAATCCGGCTGATGTTTTCCGTAATTTGTTCATTCCCAGAAGAGAAATCTTTTCGTGTTAAGCGATTTTCATTTCGTGTTAAAAGAAAACCATGCCATATTAGTTTGTCGGGATGCTGTATTACTTCGTGTTAACCGATATTTCGTCTTAAGTATTTTCGCGTTAAACGTATTTCACTGTATCTTATTAAGGGTTGATTAGCGTTTGTCAACAGTTATTGGATAAATTTTTTTATTTACCTATCAAAACCAAGTCATAAACAAAAAAAATTTCTACAATATTTTTACCGTTCTACATTTTTTTATAATACCGTACATTTATTCCAATCTAAACCGCCATCGATTCTAAGCCGCACCAAATTCTCTACAAGTTTTTGTGAAAAATGAAAAACAGTGTAAAAAGGTTTGTCGAGAGATATCCAGTTTTACCAAATTAAAATAAACTTAAAATGAGAGCTAATAAGAAGTGAATAATAATTTGTTATTTTACCAGCATTGTTGACTTTTAAATACAAGCATGAACCTATAGTTGCTTTACTTTCCCCATCCAAAATTTTTTTCCTTCCATTCTAAGCCGCACCCTATTTTCAGCAGCATTAACTTTGATTAAGTGCGGTTTAGATTCGAGTAAATACGGTAGTTAATATCGATGTGTTTTTTTCTCTCTTTCTTTATATCCCTTTTAGACTAAGATCGCACGTTTGTGCTGGAATGTTCCCCATTCCAGAAGGGGGAAGCGATTTTATATTATTTTTCCATTGTCAATATAGTGTTAATAACCAGAAGAATGCAATATGTAAAGAAAAAAAATTCTTCGGGTCTTTGAGGGAAAAGAATGTTTACCTACACAATCGTGCGAGCTGGGTCTTAAAGTGATATATATATATATATACATATATTATATATATTTATATATATGCGGTCCAAAAGTCTTTCTTATGGTTTATTTAACATTAAACAAATATTAATTAAAAAGGTAGATAAGTTTGACAATGATATGCAGAAGGTAACGCCTGCTCGCGCACCTCTCGCGTTCTCCTTTTCTCTAATGTCCAAGAGTTTTTGTTTCTCTTCCACTAATTCAAAAGTTTTAGTTCGTGTTTTATTTAAAGACTTCTTTTTGGCTGCATTATCCTGACTGTACGCTGTTTATTCTTTTTTGAATGGATACCAGAGGAGAATCTGAAACATACAAAAAAAGACGGAACAACAAGGACTATACGACAAATACACAAAGATTTAACATATCATAATTTTTCTGAACTAGACATTTCTCCATCATGTGAAGGCATCTCCTCGACATCCGGAAGGTTCCAAAAAACATTGTTTTCACAGGCATGAGAACGTCTTTTAATTTCTTTGGTTGAACGCATCGATAAGCTTCTCTAGAGTTCTGACGTCTGTTCAAAACGATTTCTCTTTTTCCTTCGTTTCCACTGCCAGGGCTGGAAGATTTTTCGGAGCAACACAAACCGTCTATAATTACGTTCCATAGGTGAAGGGGTAGGTGAGCGGGAATGAATTCCACGGAACTCGTTTTCATGGCACAATTGGCTTTCTTACACAATACTATATCAGAACATTTTTCTCTTACAATACTCAATTTTAACTTAGTACTCTTAATTTTATTACATTTATAATCCTTAATTAGAGAACTCAAATCATTTCTAGTATTAAAGTTTTTAACATGTGTCAAATCATAACTAGAGTTTTCTATCACACTTGAAACAGGAACATTTGAAAAAAGAAACAACATTAGGATAAGCATAAAGCACCTAAAAGGATTCACTTTCATTCAATAAAACATCGCTCTTTGCGTGGCCTAGTTTTTTTATTTCAGAATATACACTGGGATGTATAATAAATTCTTCGGTCAAGGTCGGTGATATCGCCGTTCGCATTTGACCAGGAGAGTGTTGATCAAGAAACTAATGGGTTTAACTTCACCATTCGCTTTTCGCCAAAACATGAACTTAATGTTATGATTTCTTCGGAAGGTGTTTGCACTCTAATTAGTGAGGAATTTAAAACTGGGATCTGGCAACCTGAATCGATCAAGGCTGTTACGGGCTGATTTTCCAAAAAAAATGTTTACGTATTGAAGATTTGCGCATTCATCGCTATTTTGTTTTCGCTCTCGATTTTCAAAGTATTCACGTTTATTTTATTATGGATGTGGTTTAGATTCTTTAGGTTCAAAACGCTTCTCACAGTCTCTTGCGCAATGAGATGAATCACCGCATATAAAGCAATTTTTATTTTCTCTTTCAAGATATTGGGGATAGTTCTCTTTAATCTTTGTTTTAAAGTTTTTGTGAAGATTTTTAAATAATAGTGTGATCCGCTTCAATGAAATATAAATATCGCACTCTTTAGCTAAATCAATAGGCCTAAACCAATCTTCTGCTTCTCGAATGCCAATATGGGTCAGTTTCCTTATTTAAAGTTTCAAATAATTTATCAGAAATTATAAGATCACATAGAGATTCAAAGGAATTAACTTTTCTTAACGAACAATAATATTGAAGTTTGCCGTCGATCTTGCAGCAAATTGGATGTATGTCTCGCCTGATGATTTTACAGCATTTTTAAATGAGTTTAAACACTCGAGGGGTTAATTGGAATTCTCTGAGTACTATAGATTTTAGTTTTTCATAGTCATTTAATTCCTCTTTTTAATATACAGTAAGACGTTATGAGCTCTTTCGCCCAGAAGATTTATTAAAATTTCAATTTATATTCGTCATTTATTTTCTTGGTTAAAAATGCGGTTCTAATGATTGGAAGAAAGATTAAAATTTTCAGATCTGGTGGGAACAGGAAGAGATAAAGTTTTTATACTTTTTATCATATTTTCTATGTTAGTTTCGAACTGTTTTTCTTCGACTTTAGCTGCAGGATTTAAACTTAATGCTTTATTTTTAGCCGTTTGAAGTTCGATTTCTTTTTCTAACTGAGCTAACTGAAGTTTCGCGAGCTCAATTTTCTGTTTTTTCTAAAGTTACCTCTCTTTCGTTTCGCGATACTTCATCTATACAGTTTTTGAATTAAAGTTTTAACGAAATCTGGAACTTTCAAATGTACTACTGTTCTCAATTTTAGTCTTTAGTATAGCAATAGTGTCCGTAATCTCCACAGAACCGAATTCTCAACAACTCTTAAAATCCTCTTTAAGAGCGTTTTTATACATTTTAGAAAAATATGGGAAGGTCCTACCTTTTTCTGGCTCCCCTTGTTGCTCGCACATGTATCCAATGAAGAAAATTTCGATTTCAATCTCACCTCTTCGCAGGTAATATAGTTGAAATTGTTCGAATTGACACCTCTCCGGGTGTTTGTGAGTGGATCCAACCTCTACACAGGTGGAATATTTGTCGATGGTTCGTTGAAAATACACCTCTACACAGGTTATTTTGTTATTTGTTCCGACCTCTACACAGGCGGAATGAAGTTGAAAAAATTCAACCTCTACACAGGTTGAACGAAGTTTCCGGGCGGCGCGTCTCCTCCACAGACGGCTTTTGTTCACGTTCCAAACTTTGATCAAAATCGAAATCTTTTTCAATCCCGGCCTCTACACAAGCGGAGTATTCATGCTGAGTTCAAACCTCTACACAGGTTGAACGAAGTTTTCGAAAAATGGAGCGTCTCCTCACGGACGCTTTTGTTCATTGTCCAGACTTTGGTTCAAAATCGAAATTTTATCGATCGCGGCCGAGCCCCAAATTTGTGGGAGACAACAAGGGGTCCAAAAGTCTTTCTTATGGTTTATTTAACATTAAACAAAAATTAATTAAAAAGGTAGATAAGTTTGACAATGATATGCAGAAGGTAACCCTGCTCGCGCACCTCTCGCGTTCTCCTTTCTCTCTCTAATGTCCAAGAGTTTTTGTTTCTCTTCCACTAATTCAAAAGTTTTAGTTCGTGTTTTAGCTGCGCCTGCGCGCGAAGACTGCCTTGCTTTTGGCTGCATGCCATATATATATATATATGGAGACAACAAGGGGTTCTTCAGATTTATTTAAACTTAACAAAAATTAATTAAAAAAGGTAGCTATCCTACAATTAGATTTCCATGATGTGACGACGGGAACGCCTGCTCGCGCACCTCAGTCTCTTTCTCCGGTTTTTCTCAATGGTCAAAGTTTTTGTTTCAAATTGGATCAGCTGCGCCTGCGCGCGAAGACTACGTGCTTTGTTTCGTTGAGATTCAATTGGATGACGACTCCACAACCGATTTCACACACACACACATATATATATATATATATATATATATATATATATATATAATTTGACTTAAATTTTCTCTTGAGGTATTTTAATTTAGTTCTAAAAGACTTCGCGTGATAATTAATTTTTGTTTTATCCGCCTAACAGAAACTCTAACCATGACGATATCTCTCAAAACCCTAAAAAAATAGTGTTTTTAAATCAGAATGATGCAATCTTGCATCACCCGCGTATTCGAACCAATCAGAAAAGATTTTTTGGAAAATCATAAGATTCTAGCACCTTCCGGTTGACTAAAACTACAAAGGGTCAAGGTCTCAAAAGAGAACAAAAAATGCTTTTGTGAACATCCTATAAACCGCACGTGTTATGCATTTCGTGTTGCTACTTGTTAAATATTTCTGTTGTATTTCTACGTATCTAAATAAATGAGGATTTCTAATAAGCAAGATGTTCCCTTCTCAGTTGCGCCATGATGAAGAACAGAAATTATCACTTAATAATTAAATGCTTTAAATCAAGTCCGTATTGCTTCATATAACTGAACTAAGTGGCGGAATAGTCTATGAGGGCCAATGCCTACTGTGCCTGTCTCACTTTACGTGACCTTAAGTGCTAGGCTGCATGTGCAGATGTTTCGGCCAAGTGATGTCTGACGCGAAAGCCCCAGTGTTCTGTTCCCAAGCTTGCTTGTTACTCATTTATCAACCCATTAAAGGGATGAAAGGCTGAGTCGACCTTTCTCTGCTTGGGATTTGAACTCCAAACCTTGAAAGCGTGATACACTACCACTCAGCCACTGGACTTCTTCATTTCATATGTATGTGTATATATATGTGTATGTGTTAGTGTTATAATTTTAGATCTAATCCTTATTTTTAACAGGATTTCGCTCAGTATTTTAAACAGAAAGGGGGTTAGATAAAATGGTTAAACCCTACTTTTATAAAAAATTAAAAACTATTTCTTGTTGTTGTGTTGTGTGACTTCAAACTATAATTAGATGCACATTTGAGCGACTTCCTTTAAATATTATTTTAATATATCTCTACTTCACTGTACAACACATTACTAATTACAGATACAATTTCATAGTTGCGTGTTATTTATATACAATCCTCCACTCAGTCACAGTTAAGTCTTTAACTGGTTACAGTAAATCCACATCTCTCTCCCTCCTTAAAGAACAAGTCTCTCCGGAGGCCGCCTGATTCTCCCGGAACGCCTAGGAAATGCCTGTCTGGAACTGGTGGACTCCTCGTCTCGAGTCAGTCTCTTTAGCTGAAGACTGTGATAGATCTGGAACCGCAACATCAGTTGATGGCACTCCTTGTACGGAAGATGAACCCAATTTTGTTCCGATCCTTAGAAATATTTCCGCCGTTTCTGCATGCTGAATATTAGAGTTGTTTTCTCGAACCCTGATGATGGAAATCTCTGGTGCATAAGTGAATGATGTTTTCTTGCACTTTATCCCCCACTGGACGGATCTGATCAACATGTCGTCTCACGAGGGTTCCTTGAACATCAATGATGTAGTGGAGTACGCCATCCTGGTTTACAATGGTACCAAACTTCCATCTAGTATAGCTGCTCTGTAAACTCACAGCCACTGATCTCCAACATCAAATTTCCTATCTCGGAATTCGAAATTATCTCTTCGTAATTTATCCTGAATTTTTGTTTTCAATTCAGGTAAAAGTAAATCTATCCTGGTTCTAATGTCTCTTTTAAGAATAATATGGCTGGACTAAGTGTTGTAGTTACATTAGAGCTTTACGGTATTGCATTAAAAATGTACTTAATTTCTGCTGTATAGTACCTTCGTATTTATGCATAGCTCTTAATGATTGCTTTAAAGTAGCAACATAACGTTCTGCTTGTCCATTACTGAAGGCTTGAAAGGTGCACTAGTTTTGTGCTAACTCCATTTTTATGCATAAATCGCTGAAATTCATAGGATGTAAACTGAGATCCATTATCGCTGACAAAGGTAATCCGAATCTTGCAAAACTATCTCGAAGACATTCGATGGTTTTTTTGGTTGTGATTACCTTCATAGGGTATACTTCTAACCATTTGGAATGAGCGTCAACGATCAGGAAAACGTGTGTTCAAAATTGGTCCAGCAAAATCTACATGAATACGTTCCTGAGGGCATACCGGGGATATTCCCAGTAATGAACTTTTTAGATTTTGGAGGATCAGCCCTATATCTAGCACAATCGACACAATTTTTTTTTGCTTCTTCAATATCGTTATCTATATTTTTCCAATAGACAAACGATCTAGCTATAGCCTTCATTTTTACTATTCCTATGTCCAGCATGTAATTCTTCCAGAACGTCCTTCCGAAATTTCATACAGACCCTTTGTCCGTACATAATACAACCATGCTCAATGGTCTACTGGGCTTCCTCCCTTGCAACTCTTTACCTTCCCTTAATATGATTTTTAAGTGTGGACCCAGCTTTTACTCGTCTCCTTCGTAACTCCTTAGAAGTAACCGGTAAGGCTTCAATCTGAAATATTGTCATGTCATCTTCGGATGTTTTTGGTAAACGAGAAAGATAGTCTGCATTTCCGTGTTCAATCGTTTTACGGAATATTATATCAAACTCAAATGACTGCAAAATGAGCGCATAATGTAAAAAGTCGGGTAGCTGCCAACACTGGTAAACCTCTTTGAACCAAAAATAGCTATCAAAGGTTTGTGATCTGTTATCAAAGTGAATCTTCTACCTTTCAAATATAGATAAAACTTTCTTACTGCCCAAACTATTGAAAGAGCTTTTTATCAATTTGGGAGTATTTTTTCTCGACCCAGATAAAGTTCTTGATGCGAACGCGATCGGACGTTCAGAGCCATCTGGATATACGTGTGACAGAACACAACCAATACCAACTGAGATGCATCACTAGCTAAAGTTAAAGGTATATACACTCTGTCGCAAAAATATATGCACCCAGAAGAAATCAAGCTACAATCACGAAACTCGGCAAGAATGTAGTCTGGTAAGAGATATGCAAATGATTAAAAAATTTCGAAGCCAATGAGACAAGGCTATCTATGCGCATATTAGTTGCGCAACTGGGAGAGTTTAAAAGCATGAGTACGAGCGCCGTACGGCTATCCAAACGAATCTGATGACTTTGATAGACGATATTGAGACTTAGGATGCCTCTAAGACGTAACCGGCGGCAGTACGAGCAGCTGACGGACTTTGATAGGGGCCGTATAATAGGCATCAGAGAAGCAGGTTGGTCGAATAGACGTATCGGCCGCCACCTCGGTCGGAGCGATATGGTAGTTGCTCGGTGTTGGCAACAGTGGATCACAGAAGGTAGAGTGTACCGTCGCGGAGGGTCAGGACGTCCCAGGAACACAAATGATCGCGAGGATCGTGCAATCAGAAGAGTGGCCACTTCGGCACCAACAACGTCGCTAGATCGATTCAACGCCACTTACCTCCTTCCAGACATCCAGTGCCATCAAGAGAAACCATAAGGAGACGACTGACCGAAGTTGGCTTGAGGAGCCGACGTCCGCTAAGACGCTTACCACTGACCCCACATCATAGGCAGTGTCGACTGGATTTTTGCCGACCTCGGGCAACTTGGAGTGTGACAGACTGGAGACGTGTCATCTTCAGTGATGAATCCCGATTCAGTCTCAGTGATGATGACCACCGCACACGTGTCTGGAGGCGCACCGGCCAGCGGTCCGATCCGGCATTTATTGTCGAGCGGCATACAGCAATTTCACAAGGTGTGACAGTGTGGGGAGCAATTTCTTGGGACACACGATCATCTTTAGTGGTCCTTCAAGGCACTTTGACAGCTCGCAGATACGTGGACGATATTTTAACGCCGATTGTGCTACCCATGCTATCAAGTCGCCCAGGTGCCATTTATCAACAGGATAATGCTCGTCCACATACTGCGCGACTCTCCCAACAATGTCTTCAAGGATATGACGTCCTACCATGGCCTGCCAGGTCACCAGATCTTTCGCCAATAGAGCATGTCTGGACGCGCTGGGAAGGCAACTGCAGCCGTCCCGAGATACAGGAGAATTAACTGCGCAGATGCAAAGACTATGGCAGGATCTTCCACAGGAGTCATAAGTGATCTAATTGAATCGATGCCACGCCGAATTTCGGCTTGTATAGCTGCCAGAGGTGGCTTTACTACTTACTGATTTTTAACCTTTTGCAAGCTGTAACCACTTAATAAAATGATATTTTGTTTTGAATTTTTAATCATTTGTTCATTTTCATATACACTACATGCATACCAAATTTCGTGAATGTAGCTCAATTTCTTCTGGGTGCATATATTTTTTTTGCGACAGAGTGTATATAGGCTAGGATCATAATGCACCAAAATTTTAGGTGAACAAATTTCCTTCTTTATTTGCTCAAAGGCAACCTGGCAATCCTTCGACCATAAAAATCTAACATTTTTTTTTGTTAAATTATTAAGAGGATTAGCAATAGTAGCTAAATTTTCCCAAAATTTCCCGTAAAAATTAACTAACCCTAAGAAACTTTTTACTTCATGAACATTTCGGGGTACAGGAGCATTTATAACGGCTGGAGATCTTTCCGTCAGTTTTATGTAACCCCTTTGAATCGATTCTATGTCCAAGAAAATTTATTTCATTTTGGAAAAACTTACTTTTTATTTAGATTAAGCTTTAGCCCGTGTTCTCTACATTTCTTAAAAATTCCTCTAAAGCTGTAAAATGCGAAATTTCATCGCTCCCTCTTATTCTAGCATCATCCATAAAGACCTTGACTCCATCCATACCCTGAGATGTCCGTCAACATAGCGCTGCCAAATAGCAGGTGCCCCATTTAATCCATACATAAGTCTTTTACAAATATATAATCCCTTGTGGGTATTTATAGTCATTAATTTCTGACTGTCGGGATGGACTTTCATTTGCAAATATGCATGCTTAAAATCTAATTTTGTAAATTGTTTCCCATTTAAACTACCAAAAATTTCATCCAATCTTGGTAAAGGATGCTGAGGGACAATTAAATTTGGATTCAGGGTTACTGAATATAATCAGCACATAGTCTTATACTACCATCGGATTTATATAACAACAGGGACTACTGGGGTTGCCCATTCAGAGCTGTCGACTTTTCTATGATACCCTTTTTTCAAGTCTGTCAATTTCGTTTTCAACTCTACATTTGAGAGCAAAGGGTACTGTTCGAACCCTACAAAATATAGGTTTTACTCCATGTCTGAGTTTTAATTTAGCCTCATAATTGTTTATTTCTCCTAATTTATCATCGAAAATAACCTTATACTCTCTTAGAAGGTTATTTAAATTTTGTTCGGTTTTTGCTCTAAAAGCTTTAATAGCCGGCCAATCTAAATGAATTTTATAGAGCCATTCCTGACCCAGAATAGTATCTAAGTTTTCTTCACAGTGTATAAGTTCAAGTTTACTTTTTGATTTTTATATTGTACCCTTTACAGTAACATATCCTAATGGTATAATTGAATCTCCTTTATATGTTTTAAAAAACTATACTTGTAGGTTTAATTTGTTTATTTGAAATTTTCCTGAAATTTCCAATACTTAACCGCTCCCCCCCCGTATCCAATTCCATAGAACAACTTTTGTTTTCAATTTTTAAATTTATCATAATTGAGGTCATTTTGGTTCTTCCTCGTGTAATATATAATCCTGAATTTTTAACCGTATAGTGGAATTCTATTTCTATCTTCAACTTCATTTAATAGAGTTACCTGTTTTTGTTTAACCGATTTCGCATTTGCCTTTTAGATGCGAAGCATGCCTGTTTAATGTGCCCAATTTTCCCACAGAAATTACATGTACTTGAAATAAATCTACAATTCTCTTTGCATGGTTGGTACCTGTGCATCGAGAACAATATAATGTTTTCTTTCGGCTTTTTGTAAAATTGGATTTTTATCCATGTGTTTTTAAAAAGTTTTCATTGAATTTATTGCTCGGCCCATAATATCATTTGTTCCTCTAAAAGCTTTTTCCATAGCCAGTGCTATATTTAGCGTTTTCTCGAGATTAATATTATCCTCCTCAAATAATCGATCTAAAATCATTTTATCCCGCAACCCGCTTGAAATACGTCGCGTAACATAATATTCAACATATCTTTATCATAATCACACCATTGCTAGAGCCCGAAGCTCGGCAATGTATGTACTAATACCTTCCCTTCAGTCTGTTTTCTGTTTAAAAATTTGTGACGAAGGTATAATTAAAGGTTTTGGGGTCAAATGTTTCTTAAGTGCATCTTTTAATTTATCTAACGTTTGGTCGGAAGGAATGTCAGGTGCAAGCAAATTCTTTAGTAACTGGTGTACCACTAAGAGACGAAACAAAAACCTTAGCTCGATTTGCTATTGGACATTCTGTACATCTAAGTAAGTTTCGAATCTTTTCAATGAAACTATCGAAATTTTCATTTTCTTCATCAAATTTGTCAAATTGTACAGTTACTTTATGGCTATGAGAATCGTCTATAATTTGCAGCGCTCGAATCAAATCTTGATTCTGCCGAGTAAGTCTGCAATTTGCTGTTCCATGGTTCCTTCCGATTAAAGAGAGAGAAAAATTTCCTTTACCTTGAGCAGTTTTCAGGCAATGCCTTATCCAAAAGAATCTCCAATATATCCCATCTTCGTCGCCAACTGTTGTGTTGTGTGACTTCAAACTATAATTAGATGCACATTTGAGCGACTTCCTTTAAATATTATTTTAATATATCTCTACTTTGTACAACACCTTACTAATTACAGATACAATTTCATAGTTGCGTGTTATTTATATACAATCCTCCACTCAGTCACAGTTAAGTCTTTAACTGGTTACAGTTAAATATACCACACTCTCTTCTTACATTTCAAATATCGGTTTGATTCTTTTTCCCAAAAAATATCATTGATGCAGATTCCGACGATGGAAATGAAATTAATAAAGCAGGTCCTGTTTCCACAGCCTCTGAAATGAGGAACGCCATGAAAAGTAGGCGCAGTTATTTAGACGCACATTCCGATGATGAAATGAATAACAAGATGAACGATACCGAACAATTTGACGCTACAAAAGCAATGCAAAGGAAAATGTAAGATTTTATTAAAAACTCTCAATAAAAGTTTGTTTTTCAAAAAATTTAAAAATTTCGTATTAAATTTCTTTAAGTTCATGTGAATGTAATTAATTTTTCATTGATTTTTATTAAATATATGCATGTATACATATCTATGAAAAAAAACTCTGATAAACTTAATTTTGTTAAATATATGTTTTCTCTTCTTTTCTTTTCTTTTCTTTTTGCAACATCCTTTTTAACGCGGAATTCTTTTAACACGAAACAATATTTCAATCCTTTCGGTTTCGTTAAAGCAATTTTCACTGTATTAGTTTGTGGCGTTTTAAACAATAGTAAAGTTCTTAAATTCCTATAATCTATGACTGTAGAATGTTCAAAAACAAGTGGACGAGACTGATGAATCATCATTGGACCTTAACAGTAGACAGATCTTCAGGAAATATGTCTACAATCAGTCTGATTTGGTCAATCAAAAGGCTCAACTGTCTTATCTACAAAATATCAAATGACTCGTATAGTGCTTAGATGAGATACGTTTTAAAGATTCAAGTGGAATTTTTACGGTAGCTAAATAATAAATGATTCGTTTGGGATTAGCAACGCTTTGCTCATTTTTGCCTCGAAGTGTAGTTAATTTTGCAATGCGAGATACTATATTTATATTATCTCTGAAGCTTTATAAACTCATTTCAATTTTCTTTTAGTTCGCTGTTGCTGGTACGAATGATGGAGTTCCCAGAATAATAAAGTTTATTTTTATTTCAAATGGGACTGTAGATTGGTATCTGTACATTACACTCCTCGGGAACTGGTGTAACTTTTAGTACGGCACCATATAGGTAGATACCAATTTCCGCAATGTAATTTTGACACACATTTTCTTCCCCAGATGGAGACATCTGAGATCTGACGATGCGAAATTGTACTAAGATTTAATTGTGCCTAGAGCACCCAAGCCAAATAAACACTTCAGCGATTTTTAACATGTCGCATATATCATACGACATGAACATTGCCAATTTTTCTGCATCATGGAAATCCACCGACTTGGGCCGGGGTCGAACCCGCAAACTTAGACGTACAAGGTCAGAACTTAACTAACTACGCCACCCAGCCGTTAGAGAAGAATTAAGAAGAGTTCGTAAATGTTCAATTTGGGATTTCCTTTTAAATCTATAAAAATTAGTTCTATCTTGTATATTTCCTCTAACAAATGTTTATTACATCGGATATATTGTTGAAACATTTAGCATTATAAGATTAAGTAGAAGTTGATATAACAGGAGGTCGATTGAAAAAAAAACTTAAGGGAAGTTGGATACCTCTCTCTCTATATATATACTGACATGTTAAATTGGCTGTTTTCGATGTACTTTTTCTCAAAATCTGTTTTATGTACATGCTTGGAATTTTTCATACTATTTAAGTACACCTCTCTCATTATACTAAAATGAACTTTTAGCTAATTTTGAATATTTTTAATAAATTATGAAATATTTTATCAAACATTGCGAAATTTGACCCATTTTTTACTTAAAAAATTTGTAAAAATTAAATTTTTGAGTTTTTTACGAAAAGCTCATTTTAGTATATATTAGACATCATTACAAATAATTCATAAAAAATTTACATACCTGTGAACAGTAGTTTCTCAGAAAAGGTACATCGCACATTAAAATTTACATTTTGAGATAAATTGATTTTAATGTATACAGTGAGACTTCTATTTGGCTAGGAAATAAAAAAAACAAAAGGCACAATTTAAAATAAAAGATACATGTTTTGTTTTATATCAGTCGTTACACTTTTAAGCAAAAACAAAGTAATTTGTTTACAATTCTCGCCATTAAAATGGGCGTGGCCCAAATTCAACGATTTTTTAAAAATACCTTTTAAGGGCTTCTAAATACCCTAGAGGTTAAAGTAAGGTATTTTTAAAAAGGTTAAAATCTATACAATTTGAAAATGTAAAAATCTTAAATTGTCAAAAAAATAAGATTTTAGCTTTCCAACACCCCTTAAACTATTCAGGATTGACAAAAAAATTTTGAAAAGAATTATGAGTTCAATCGTCAAAAGCCCCCATCTATAGAACGATATTATTTTAAACGAAACAATAAAATATAATTATTTGTCAAAAAATAAAATAGACCAGATTATTCTCACATTTTAAGATTCTCAGATATTTTAGGTTTTACTAAGTTTTAATCAATTTTCAGTTGAATGGATTATTTTCAAATTATACTATTCCAGCGTTTCTCAAACGGTGGAACGCGCTCCTCGTGGGGGGGAGTGCTTGATAACTCCACGAGGGGGGGGTGAGCATATTGAGAAGTCGAAAACAAAAGATTTTAAAAAATAAATAATTTACTGAAAGTAAACAAAAATTCATCCTGTCAAAATAAAAAATTTAAAAAATCACATTTACACTGATATAATACACTTATAAATGTATCAATACTGTACATTGTATTTTTATAATTAATTTATCAATACTTGTTAAGAACAAGTTTAATAATTACCAGTGACCCCATGGTCTAGTTATATATAAAATTATATATGAAAAATTAACACTTACCTTGATAATTTATACGGTTTATAATTAATCCCTTAACTGCCGATTAGAAGTTACACGATTCACTCCCCAATGCCACCCTTTTCCACAAAAGCATGCGTAGGTGATGTATTGGGAACGGGGGGGAGAAAAGGAATAAATAAACAAATCCTCTGAAATAAGTAAATCCTTTGCAAACACACACAGTCAATGTCCTTTTATTACATTCCAAAGCCTTCGGAATAATTTTATGGATATCAGTGCACAGAAAAGGTCGTACTTCGGAAAGACGTGTATATACGTCCGGGGGAAATAACGCTTCGACTGAGTGAGACGTTTTTATCCCTCGGTGGCATTTAAGAGGTTTAGGTCGCATTGTAACTATAGCATCAAAGTATAGTAGTATTGAATCCAAAACATTGCTATTGATGGGAGGCCAGGGCAGATTATTCAACAGACCTCAAAATTTCGAAGTCAGTTTTTTGGAATTCGTTTCTTTTTCCCTCACTGAAGGGCAGAATTCCTTCGACAAGGGAGTGCCAAAGTTCCCGCGCCTGGGGGTCATTAGACCCATACATTGGGGGTGCGTCAACAAATTTCCCTCGTTTCCGAAAGTTCAATAAACCTTAGCGGTTTAGAACGATGTAACTCTGCGCTGGTTCTGGACCAATCAGAGATAATTACGTGGATAAGACAAAGAGTCCGCTCTAGGATTTCTGTGTGAAAAAGTCGTCAAATAAAACGGGCCGCACCCCGAATTTACACACAGAGAGCCGATCCCTGAGCTATAGAATATCAAACAAAACTTCCGCGGGGACTCCAGGCGTCGACCATGCCCATTCTCCTACTCCGTCTTTTCCCTCTCTCAAGCTAAGTTAAATTTTGATTTTGTAATGAAGTAAAGTTAAAATTACATGTGCTTAAAAAAAATAAATTTAATAATGTTTTAAAACTATACGATCAGTGTATAATTTATTGTGAGATGAGAGTTTTATTATTTAGAATTAGTTAACTTAATTAATTGTCATGATGCGATGTGAAAATAGGTATCTGGGTTCAATAATAATAATAGAATTTAAACGAAGTGTGTTAAAATAGCGTCGCATCACTATTTTATGGAAGGGAGAACGCGATGAAAATTATGATTGAATACTGGGTCGCGCAAATATTGAAAGTTTGAGAAGCACTTCATATGTTTATTACATAAAGTAGAATTTATTAATTCTATTCTTTGTAAAACTGTGAACTTTTACCAAAAAAAATGAAATAGTTATCTTTCTTAATGTATAGTCACAATCTGTACAGAGAATAGCAAACAAAATCAAAGCAAAAAATGTGAGGATATATTTAAGATCTGAAAACGATATTCTTCGCTTTTAAGACCTTTATTTTGTCAATTGATCTGTGAATCCGCTTAATGGTCTCGATTTATTTGTGGGAATGATGTAACTGCCAACCACGAGTTGACTTTTCTCACCCAGAATTGATAATCATCACCAATAACCTAATGAGAAAGAAAACTTATCTCTACAAAAGCGTGGAACTTGCGAAATTGTAGCTAAAACTTAAATATCACCTGTAGTGTAATTTAAGATTAGAAGAAATTTAAATGGCCCATGAAGTTGCAGCTCCGACTCTATTAAGATTGTCTGAATACTTTGGTCACGTAACAATGCGTAAGTGATTACAACATTTTGAGGAATTATACTAAAAGGTGCCGATTTTGGCAAGTAGATTTTCGCCAAATCGCTCGCATGAGAAGCCAACTGTTGGGGATTTCCTCCATTTTCGATGAATGCTTTGCATATGGTAATCCCTTGATTCACAAGGAGGCGCTCAGGGTGGGGTGAAAAGTGTAGTAATGTTGCATTTTGTTTTTAAAAGAGTCGTTTGAATGTGGTTTGTGGAACAAAGTTATGCGGATCTTTAAAAATAAAGTTTTGAAAAAAATCATTACATTTGTATTCTGTAAAGGTGAAATTTTCTTAATAATGTCATTTTTGTCTTTCCGAAGCTTAAGAACAACATAGAGATTGTTTAGATGGAATTGTATCTTTCTATTATTCAAATTGTATCGGGTGTTTTTTTTAGAGGTATAGAACTTTAAATTGCAATAAAACAACGATGTATTATTCGATTGACATGAATTTTTTTTATTCGAAATATAATCTTGTGGCATTACATTTTAAATATGATTTCTGGCATAGGACTGCCACGGCTGGCTCGAATGTAGTCCAATCTGGACGTCCAATTTTCGATGACTTTTTCCAACATTTGTGGCCGTATATCGGCAATAACACGGCGAATGTTGTCTTCCAAATGGTCAAGCGTTTGTGGCTTATCCGCATAGACCAATGACTTTACATAGCCCCACAGAAAATAGTCTAGCGGTGTTAAATCATAAGATCTTGGAGGCCAATTCACAGGTCCAAAACGTGAAATTAGGTGGTCACCAAACGTGTCTTTCAATAAATCGATTGTGGCACGAGCTGTGTGACATGTTGCGCCGTCTTATTGGAACCACAGCTCCTGGACATCATGATTGTTCAATTCAGGAATGAAAAAGTTAGTAATCATGGCTTTATACCGATCACCATTGACTGTAACGTTGTGGTCTTCATTGTTTTTGAAGAAGGATTCCACCAGCCCATAAAGCGCACCAAACAGTCAGTTTTTCTGGATGTAACGGTGTTTCGACATACACTTGTGGATTAGCTTCATTCCAAATGCGGCAGTTTTTTTTGCTGACGTAGCCATTCAACCAGAAGTACGCTTCATCGCTAAACAAAATTCACTTATGAAAATCGGGAACAACGGCAATCTCGTTTTGGGCCCATTCGACGAATCTACGCCTTGCTTGATCATATTTAAAATGTAATGCCACAAGATTATCTTTCGAATAAAAAAAAATTCATGTCAATCGAATAATACATCGTTGTTTTATTGCAATTTAAAGTTCTATAAAAAAACACCCTATATTTTCGTGATTATTCAAACTGTGTATTTTCCTTATTATTCAAACTGTACTTTTATTATTATTCAAACTGCATTTTTTATTAATGTACTTGGTATGTTCATTTATATACTATACTTAATTTCTGTTCAATTATTATTATTAACAATTTCTATTTTATATGCAATTTGTGTAAAATATTTAGTTTTACTGTCATGTCTTTTACCAACGCCATCTAATGTATTTATCTTTCATGCGATGGCAACAAGTTGTTTGCTTTGACTTGTTTGAATAATACAATCTCCGTGCAATTCTCAGTTCCTGTACTGTCCCTCGTTAGGAGAGGACTTCGCTGCTCGAAGCTACTGGCATTTGTCTACATTAGGGGTGGGCAGGCTTTTACATGAGGCGGTCTACTTCTAATTTTTTAAGGTGTTGTGGTCTCCCCTCCCAGTGTCGTAGGTGTGGTAAGCTACAAAAAAGCTCAACAATATTTATATTCTAACAATAATAAATACAGAATATATGCACTTACTAAATAATTATAATAAAAATATTACTCCTCTAAAAACCACGTTTTAAACAAAACGCAAGATACAAACGTAATAATTATACCTATAAATTGAATAATATCAAATGATGCATTTATTATATCAAACAACTCAAAATACATTAAAAAATAAATCATTTTCATTTAAAGTTAGTTCTCGTAGAATTTTATAGTCTCAGTAGAAGACTAAGTCTGCGTACTGTCCGCCCCAATCTTGAATAACTCGGTATATAATTAGTAACTGCTAATCTTGTACCGGATTCCAAGTGGTCGTCGGTGAAACGGGAATGATTAATTATATTCATCTTTTTGAAAATACAGATTTACACAGGTATGTAGAGCAAGAGAAGGATGTAAAATGAAATGCAGCTTTTTTAAATTAGGACTTACTTCGTCCATTAACCGATGTATGCCTTAACACATTCGTTGCCGGTGACCTTCTATCGCGGAACGTAATATCTATACAAGAATCCAATCCCGCTGACGCGTGATCTGTGGGGTGATGTTTCAGTAGCCAATCCCGTGTTATCACGGGAAGAGCTGGCCAACATTTATTTTCACCCTTAGTCGGCGTGGGGGGACGCATTTCTTCGGCTGCCATCCAGCAGATGATCATATTTTCCCTCTATAGTCATAGAGAATGTGTTAAGTGTCATCGTGTGCTTCTAAAAATGGTACATGTGTCGTCTACACATAGTCGCATGCATTGTGAAGAGCCGATACTCCAGTCTAACTGAGGGTGGGGTTCCACAATATATTTATTTTAGTATGCTAGTCTTAAGTCTTATGTGAAGGCGGTCACACTAAAATGTCTTCGCGGTCCACCGATCGATCACGTTCAACTTAATGCCCATCCCGGGTCTACATCTTTTATATTCTAAATTAAAGTTGTTAAATTTTTAAAAGTAAAAAAGTCGTATTTATTAGTCTCGTGTGGTAGATTGTAACAATTGTATTTATATGTATTTGTAAAAGAAATTCTCATTCCACATAAAAACATAATAATTATACAGATGAAAGCCAAGATTTTAAAATAATGCACAACTTCTATATTGCCGGGCTAATGTGGCTGCCACGGCAACTTCCTGATTATGTTCACGAACTTATGGCTGGTACATCATGAATTCAAACTCTAGTGAAAACCCGCTTTGCAGAGGGGCTGATGCACGTTAAATCTGCCAAGGCTCTAAGTCCACTCATTGGCATGATGTGGAAGAAATCGTATTACTTTTATATACTAGCGACGTTAATAAACTCTCAGTCAATCACTCATGTTAGACTAATGTACGTTAAATCTGTTGAGATTCATAGTCCTCTCGTTAACGCGATAAGAATATTTCGAGAGTGGGTTACCTGCTGAGGTGCCACTCTTGACACTTGACTATGGTTAAAGTTACGAGGTGAATAAACAATCTAAAATGTATAAATTGAAATTCTTGCCATATATTAGGATCAAATATCACAAAAATATTTCAAATTAAGAAATCTACATTGATGCTTTTTGAAATACAGTGATCTGTACTGTAATTATAAGAGAATTAAATATGATTCGACGAAGATGTTGCTTTTTGTATATCTTTACAACTCGATATCTTGATTTCAATTCATTTTCATATATTCTTTAAATATGAGATATCTCCATACAAATAATATTAAATCTACTTCTTACGTTAAGTCTTGAATAAATCACATGTTAACTTGTATGCTTAATTTGGTAAGACGTTTGAGTTCCATAAAAATATTATTGCAACCATTGAAAAATACCATTTATTAACATTTGACAGAAAGTTTAAAAATTCATGTATTAATAGATTATCAAAAAAAAAAAGCATACAGCATTTAAATTTTTGTTCAGATTTTTGCTGAAATATGGACAAACACACGACGTTATTTTCATCCTCGTACTCACCAATGAACCACATTAAAAATAAATTTAAAAAAAAAAAAAAAAAAGAAAGAAAAATATTGAAAAAACAAAATGAAAGAAATCCCCAGAAAACTTATAAACCACCTGACATCACTATTACTCTCAATCATAATGCACTTTTCCCCCTTTTTTAAACAATTTAGAATTGCAATAAGACAAATTACCCCTAGGCCTTGGAGGACATTTACTTCCAAGATATCCTTTCTCCCTCCATATTTAATCACATTTTGTATTTCATATAATTTGAAATGCTGATAAGTTTTAGTTTTATATCTTTACCTGTTTTGAGATACGTTGACTAATTCGTCAGTTAAATATAAGTCCATTTAAATTTTGTGTATTTTATTTAAATTGGTATTTTTTATACTCTTACATTTTCCCATAAATATTTACTTAATTTAATATTATTACAATAACAATAAATAACAAACATTTTCAAATTTAAATCTCTTTATATATTATACTGTATGAATGGATATGGGAATTATTATTATTCAATTAAATATTCAAAATTGTATTGACTGCGCAAAAAAGTAACTAAACGAGAACTAAAAACGAGACAACAAGTCTCGTTAAAACAAGTAACTAAAAATGAGATAAAAATAAATCCATGCCTTTTTTATCTATGTGCATTGTTAAATACTTTTTTTAGATTCATAAAGTTCTACAAATATTTATTATAGTTAAGTGTCTTACATTTGAAAATATTTCATGAACAAACATAATCTTTTAAGGTATCTGACTACCCTAAAACCATGATTTTTTTCAAAAATCGGCAAAATTTTTTATGATTTTATTTTATAGACCATTTTATTAACTTAATAACAATACCAGGTACTTTATTTTCCCTCCACTAGAACAAAAATTACAAGCGTTTTAGTAAAAGCAAATGCCATAACTTTACACAAGATGTCAAACTTTAAAATGCGTTTTACTCGAAATGTGTTTTTTTTTTTTGAAAAACTCAAACGGGGACCGCAATTGCTCAAAAAGTTTTGAAAATAATTAGCTGAAATTTTTTGCTTATGTTTTGCATAACAGTAGAAGTGTTTTGATCTTCAAATTTATCCATAACTGTTTTATTTCAAAATTTGCAGTTATTTATGTGAATATAGACAATGTTTTTGTAAGCAATTTCGTATAATGACTTAGATAAAGTGCTCTAGTTTTTGTAAAAATTAAAATATCTCTTATCGTGAAGGTCACTTCAAACAGGAATAACAAAGTAACACATCAAAGTTGAAAAATTGAGAATTTGTTCATAAAATCTTTGTACAGAGTGGGCCCCGTTTATGTAATTTTTCGCACATTTTTACTAGTTTTTTCCCATTTTAATAATAATAATATTTTTTTCTTTTACCAATTTTAGGATTTTTTCCTTAAAATATACTAAATAAATATAAAAATCACAAAAAGATCTCCATATCTCCTTTTTTTCAAAAAAAAAAAAAAAGCTGTCGCAAGTAGTCGGATACCTTAAGTACATTTATGCAGATTTTTTTAAAAAAAATCCGTTATTTACTTCTGATAACTAGCATAGACAAGAATAAATCGATGGGAATATTTGATTCATATTGTTAAGATATCAAATGAAAATGGAATTAATTATTTCATTAAAAAATTTTAATTGTTGCTGAAGTTAAAAATTAAACTTTTAAATACAAGCAAAAAACTAAGAAAATTCTGTTATTTAAACATAAAGTTAATTTCTAATACATGTTGTTGCAGCAATGCTTAATGTAATCATAATTTAATGGCTTAAAAAGTACACACACACACACATACATATATATATATGTATCGTTTCCGGGACCTAAATGTTGCAAAGTGAGTGAGTAAATATTAAAGTCCCTCTGTTCACTTACTCGAGAGATATAATAGCAAGAGGGGAAGGGGAATTTCCATGACAATATGTTATGCATTTAAAAATGCTCGTGCTCGACGGGCAGAAATAAACCTGTCTGACAGAAAAGAAGCTAAAACATTTCGAAACAGGGAATTTTAAGTTATACACTTGGTAAAAGCCCGAGCAACGCCGCGCTAAGCGAATGAGGGGTGTTGAATTCATTTTGAAAAAAGAGCATTATATATAGAAGTACTGATTTTGTGAAAGAAAGGGAAAATTTATAAAAAGTAGAGAAAGCCCGCGCAACGCTGGGTCATGCAGCTAGTATATACCTGTGTGTGTGTGCTTCATAGTTTAATTCTCGTTTTAAGTGGCCGCAGTAGCCTAGTCGTCATGGTCACGAACTTTTGGTCAGCTTGTCATTTCTAGTCCTAGTGCCGCTGAAGATCCGTCATGTACTACAGGGGCTGAAGCACGTTAAATTTGTCCCTTTGTTGTAGTGGGCTAGTTTGGAGGGGGAGGGGGGTTGCTAGTTTAGGTGTTGTCCGCGTTACTTGACCTTGGTTCAAAATTTCGAGGTTCGTCACCAAAATCTCTCATATAATTTTAATATTATGTTATCGTGCGGTTTTTAATTTATGCTAGCAGTATGCCCCGGCGTTGCACAGGCTTTCTGTACTTATATAAGTAAAAGCTTCCGTAAAATATACTTTTTCGAAATTTCTTTGCTTTGCAGTTTTAAGGTATCCGACTGCGTTTGGAACAGTGATTTTGCAAAGCGCATAAATGGATAATTTTCATGATATTTAGTGTCACTTAGATTAAAATATAAGCATAAAATTGTTTTAAGAACATTTTGAAAACAAAAATTTATTTAAATATAATATTTTGGCAAAAAATTAACTCAGGATAATATTTTTTCCAAATGTTCTCCTTTTGTGAAAAATGCTTCTATCATAATAATATTTTGCCTGTATATAGCTCAGACTTCTCTACAGAGGCTCAACTAGAATTTTTGAAATAGATAACTTAGAAGTGGGTTTATTCATATTTTACGACAACAGAGGGAGCAATTTTAAGAAAAAAACGCCAATAATTATTTCAATTGGTGGTAACTTTGAAAATAATGTGAATTTTTCAAAAATTCTAGTGTAGCCTCTGTAGAGAGGTCTGAGCTATATACAGGCAAAATATTATTATAATAGAAGCATTTTTCACAAAAGGAGAACATTTGGAAAAAAGATTATTCTAAGTTAATTTTTTTGCCAAAATATTATACTTAAATAAAATTTTTTGTCAAAATCTCCTTAAAACAATTTTAAGCATGTATTCTAATCTGAGTGACACTAAATATCACAAAAATTATCTATTTATGCTCTCTTTAAAAATCACGGTTCCAAACGTAGTCGGATACCTTAAGGAAGATAGTGAATTTTTCAGAATAACAAATTACTAACACTCAGATGTGCATTGATAAAATAAATGTAAAGCATGACAAATAAAATTGATAAAAGTATCGCATTTTATTTTTCTTAACATTTTAAACAATCTTTTTTTTAATAAAAAATTAAAGATCATCAGTTTTATATTTTACAAAAATAATATATGATTAATTATGTTATGTTCATTATTTTACATATGTGTGTAAAATAAATTTAAAATTCAATAAATATTTTAATAAGAGGCATGTAAATGAAAAAATGTAATATAAAATTATATTCTGTTCAGTAAACAATAGAAAAATACTTTGAAATTAAAATTACTTTTGTAACTTTAGAGAATGCTTGAAGTATCATAAAAGGCATAGAAAATAAGGATGGCAATTAATAATGAAGCATAATATATAGACATTGCTTTTATTTTTTTAAACTTGTAGTGGGTGATATTTGATGCTAATAAACAGTTTTTTCAAACATAAATTCATTTATTAAATTAAAAAATATGTTAACAAAAATAATAGTCCAACAGCATAAATAGAAAGGAAAATTGTTCGTTGTGTCTCTTTAGCGTAATGTAAAAATCTAAAGGTCGTGGGTTTGAATTCCACCTGGGATGGCCTATTTTCTGAGAATGTAATTTCTGTTTTACTATAATTTTTTACTATAATAATTAAAACTTTAGTTAATAAATAAACAGTAACGAACAAACAAGAAATAGAAATAAAGCATACATAGTACATAGAAAGAAAAATTGCAAGAAAAATAACTTTATATTTTGTCACTAAATATTGTGAATTTGTCAGATGTATGTCATGTATCATACGTATGTATGTCATGTCATATGTATCATGTCATACATATTTATATTAAATGCAACTGTTTAATAAAAATTAACTAAAATAAAAATTTTCTTTGCTGACCTAAGTAGGAATTGATTAAATTTTTTTTATATTACTTGTTTTTATGGAAGTAATGTAATAGGTGCATTGATAAAATAAAAGTAAAATGTGAATTAATGAAAGTGATAAAAGTGTCACATTTTTTTAAAAAGGTAGTTATAAATGTTAAAATAAATATATAAAGGTTACCTTTTTTATGATATTTTTCAAAGATAATTTAACATTATGTGTGTAAAATATTTTTCATATTCAAGACATTTTTATAAGATGTGGTATGTAAATGAAGAAATGTATTACAAAATTGTGTTATGTTCAGTAAAACAAAGGAAAAAATATTTTTAAATGCAATAAGAGGGAGGGTACATCTATCGACTTCCTGTAATGGCAAAATTTTTCAGAATAAAAAAGTGCTAACACTCACATGTGCTTTGATAAAATAAACGTAAAGCATGACAAATGAAATTGATAAAAGTGTTCGTTTATTGTATTATTTTTAATATTTAAAACTACCTTTTTTAAAAAAAAAATTGTGTGGAACCATTAGCCTGTACCTTAAATATTATATTTAAAGCACAGTTTCCAGAGTGAGGGACGAGGACCCTGTTCTACAAGTCACTCCACAGTATGCAAAATAACTGTTTACATAAAAAAACTGTTTGAATAGATTTAGAACCTAAAAAAATAGTAAAATGGACTTTTTTCGTACAACACAGAAATGATAAAATATTAGAATTAATCAGCAATAAAGAATTTTATAAATTATACCTTGTGAGGGGTATCCTCGTTTATCGCAAGACAAAATTTCAAAAAGATCCAAAATAAAATGTTAATTGTTGCCACAGTTACAATTGAATATTTTAATTGCCAGTCAGCCAGACGCTAAACATAATATTCATAATAAATGTGAATAAACAAAGATTGTAATCAAAAAGCCTGAAACAAAAATGAAGAATGTAATTAGAATTAATTAATAAAAACAGATATTTTAGGCAATTTTTTGCGTTTAATTTTTACAGCCACCGGAAACGCAAAAGTACATTTTTTTGGAAATAAACAGAAAAATAGAAATTTTCAAAATTAAACAATTACCTGAAAATTTTAAAGGAATTAGCTTCAGTTTAAAAAGTCAAACCATCCATGCGATTCAATAAGTATCGATTCATTCTCCGCATATGTGCAAAGCACTCATAAAGGGTGTTTTTTTAGAGGTATAGAACTTTAAATTGCAATAAAACAACGATGTATTATTCGATTGACGTGAATTTTTTTTATTCGAAAGATAATCTTGTGGCATTACATTTTAAATATGATTTCTGGCATACGACTGCCACGGCTGGCTCGGATGTAGTCCAATCTGGACGTCCAATTTTCGATGACTTTTTCCAACATTTGTGGCCGTATATCGGCAATAACACGGCGAATGTTGTCTTCCAAATGGTCAAGCGTTTGTGGCTTATCCGCATAGACCAATGACTTTACATAGCCCCACAGAAAATAGTCCAGCGGTGTTAAATCACAAGATCTTGGAGGCCAATTCACAGGTCCAAAACGAGAAATTAGGCGGTCACCAAACGTGTCTTTCAATAAATCGATTGTGGCACGAGCTGTGTGACATGTTGCGCCGTCTTGTTGAAACCACAGCTCCTGGACATCGTGATTGTTCAATTCAGGAATGAAAAAGTTAGTAATCGTGGCTCTATATCGATCACCATTGACTGTAACGTTGTGGCCTTCATCGTTTTTGAAGAAGTACTGACCAATGATTCCACCAGCCCATAAAGCGCACCAAACAGTCAGTTTTTCTGGATGTAACGGTGTTTCGACATACACTTGTAGATTAGAGTCCAAATGCGGCAGTTTTGTTTGCTGACGTATCCATTCAACCAGTAGTGCGCTTCATCGCTAAACAAAATTCGCTTATGAAAATCGGGAACAACGACAATTTCGTTTTGGGCCCATTCGACGAATCTACGCCTTGCTTGATAATCGTTTTGATGAATTGCCAAACCAAACTGAGAATAAATCACTTGACAGCTGTTAAATCGGTCGCCATCTTGGAAAGTAATGCCAACTTAAACTTCTATACCTGAAAAAAAAACACTTTTTATATGTTATTTGGAGGTTAAATGAATGCATAACAGTCGTTTGGGGGCGTGCGTTTATTAAAATCAAATTAAAAAAAATTTGGGGGGCTTCATTTTTAAGGTAATGTTTTCAAACTTCATATATCGATTGGAAACAACAATAATTTTTAGACAAAAAACTTTTAAAAAGGTAATGCTTACATATTTCTTGCAAAAAGGGAAAAAACGAAAAACACATTTTTTTAAATAAAAAAAAACAGTAATTTTTAAGATATTTTATCAATCTTTGTACAGATTACATATAATGTCGTTCTACACACGGAAAAAAGTTTTGTGAGTATATTTTTATAAATAAAGAAGTTATTAAATAAAGTAATTATTTAAATTAAATTTTGAGTATTTTTTGAAAAATCGTAAAAAAAAACAGTTTTTGACATTAAATTTTTAAAATGCCTGATTCTAAAAGGAAAAAACATGAATTTTTTAGTGAAAGAAAATGCAAGCGGAACGATTTAGAAATCATACTCATAAAAACGTATCGATTTTGACTCATTTTTTAAAAAATCGTAAAAAAATATAAAATATAATTATTTTGTAAAATAAATTTTACCCCGTTTCGTGGCGAAGTAAATGATCTTTCCGAATCTGTAATTATTTTTTTCTAAGTCTCATGAAAAAAATTAGATCGCGTTTTAAAAACGTCTGGGGAAAAAAGTTGAACTTGGCCCGTGGTGGTGAAAAATGGCACTAATTATGCATTTTAATGTTTTTAATTAATATCTTTCAAACTAATCGGAATATAAAGGGTCAAAACGGATTTCTCGGATCATTCCCAAAATTTTGGTACCTTCGGCGAGTTTCTGCGTCGTGTGGTGCGTGAGAAAATACGTTTGTTTCCCTTAGGATTTTAATAGTGTATATTATGTAATTTTACAATGTACTACTACTGTTGTTGATTTTGTTCAATTATGACTGGACTTTGGGGTGTTTGTTTCTCAGAGGGATCAGTTTGTTGCTCTAAACCCTTTTCGGATGAGCTCGGTTCCCTTTCGCATTCTATCAGTGGTCCTCGTGTCACGTTGTAGTGCGACGTTAATAAACTATCCCTCGCTACGCCTTTTTAAACACAGTTTCAGTTTTTTAAAGAGCCTTTAGAGGGTCTGGCACATGAATTTTTGAAAAATTATCGATTTTCACCTTTTTATATTTTCTAAAAGTTCAAATATTTCTGTTTAAAATGATGTATGATATGAGAAAATACAATAATTATAAGTATTTTTATTTATTTCTTAAATGAAGCTACTCCTTGACGTGCATCAAAGGAACTCTGTTGGGAGTACTTGTGATTCTACTTGCACAAGTTTCTGATGAACACAAATCCATATGATGTTCAAGGGGAAAAATTAGTGTATTGGGTTTATCCAAAAGTGTATTAGTACACTGTAGGGTATTATTAACACCATATGGTTAATGATTCCGAGATCAACATTTGTGGAGTTAAAAAATCTAAAATTAGGCATAAATATGGCTATTGCACAGTTCAGCGTGAGTCATGTAGCAAACTTAATGATCGTAAGACAGTATGATATTGAACCAAATTTATAACTGTGTTGCATGCTTCAAAAAACTATGTACATGGGATTCGTGTTACCCAACGAAAGCATCTTGAGATCCCCAAAAAAGGCAAAATTGTTAAAAATAATGAAAAAAAAAAGAAGTCTTTTGTAGGCGCAGAGGGTGAAGAAAATGCTTCATATGCTTCTGGAAAGTACTAAAAAAAGTAAATGCTTAACAAAATAACAAATTCTTACTTTAAAGCCTGTTTTCTCAAAATGCAGTTTTTTTTATTGAATGGAGGGAATTAGATATATCTGGGGCAAACTTTAATAGATAAGGCTTTTTTAAACTAAATTGTATGGAAAAATTTCGACACATTTTAAAAATTCATACTTACTTTAATTTTTAGCAAAAAGACAAAACCCTTCGTTAAAGTTTTGTTGATAGTACACATAACCTACTGTAAAAGTTTTATCCATGAGAAGTAAGTAGTTTCTGAGAAAAAGGTACATAAACAATTTAACATGGGCTCCTATGGACCTGCCGGATCTCCTTAAATAGTTGAAAACATTAAACTTCAAAATAAATTTCACTAATTTCTTGTATTTACTGTTTGAGCCTCATATTCCTATGAATTTTTTTAAGCTCTTAATATTTTTTTAAAGTCATTCGTCCCTAATCAGTAATTGATTGTTACAGTGACTTCAAAGTCATGTGCTTCCGTTCATAACAATAAATTATGAAAAGCAATATTATAATTCAAAAAGTACAACGAATAATTTGAAGCAACATAATGTCAAAGCCTTACTAAGGTCATGTGCTTTATTTAATCTTGCAAAAACCCACATAGCCTTTACTAAGATGATGATCCTGACGTCTCAATAATAGCAGACTTGTTTCTTGTAGTTGGCATACGAGAGTAGTGATTTACAAGGTATAATATGTATGTTCGGGTTGCTACTAACGATGCCACTGGGCCTTTAGCGGTTTGCTGAACTAGTCTCTCAGTTACGTACAGAATGAGGTTGAGGCACTGTGGGTAATAAGTGAAGCGACGAAGCGTTTGGAAAGAGACGTTAAAATGGTACTTTCGATAAATTATGGAATGGGAATGCTCAAGTTTCAGACTCATGAACTTTTTTACATTACTTTTGGAGATTGTTGAAAATCTTATTTTTACTCCATTAGAATGAAGGATTTGGTCTAGGAATCTGTGCGGGTTTTCATTTTCTATGTAGGAATATTGGTGGAAAAAAATCCTAGAAAGTAATTTGAGGATATATTTCTCATTTCATTTTGTGTTACATTAATGGATTTGCTTGCTGAGACCGATTAATTTAGACATTGTTGAATCTTAAAAGCCGTTAGGTGGCGCAGTTGCAATGAGCCGCTTCTTTTTAGAAGTAGTCTTGTGGTAACAGTCAATGCATGCAGTACCGATTTAAGCTCATTTCGGGCCCTGGGCGCAGATGATCTGCAGCACTGGCACTGGCGGATCAAAATTTATAACCAGAAAATCTGGTTAAGTACTGCTTATCCAGGCCCCTGGGAGCCCGCCCCAAGCGCCCAATGGATAAACCTTCACTGAGTGCATGTATCTTTCTTAAAATACAGGGTGTCCCCGAATGCCATGTATGAAATTGGATGGGAGGTGAAGAACATCGTGAGGAGTCAAAATTACATAGAAACGGAAAATGATAGGTGGCGCTGTACGTGAGCTCGCAAGGTCGGCGCAAGTAGTTATCCTCATTTCAAACACGAGCAGCTTGTGATGAACATGAATCGTTATATGAACGCCTAGCTGGTGGATATCCACTTCATCTACGACCTAGCCAACGGAAATGGACATGCTTCTGTTCCTTTGTATGGGGATGGATATCTAACGAGGTGGCAACCGAATCGTCAAACATTCGCTCGGGTGCATCAGAACCAGGCGGAACATGGAGTTTTCAGAGCCATGATTGACGACACACCCGTCAATTCTGAAATGAACTTGGTGGCTCGAATATCCAACGCTGCTGCTACGATCTGTGAAAGGCACGGTTTTTCGATCATGTCCGCCAATCCATGTCGCGTCGGTGTCGTGCGTGCATACGTGCAAATGGCAGCTATTTCAAACACCTTCTGTGATGTTTTAACGTCATACTTTTAATTTATAATTGTTTTTGTTTTGTTTTTGTAATAAAAAGCATTTTTAATACATTCTATATTGTGGCCTTATTATCTTGGTGTCTCTTTATCTCGTTAGGTTTACGTTTCCTTTATTAATCCTTAATTAATTCTTGTGTAAAATGTTCTCGTGTCAAAACGCTTAACTTGTGAAACATGCTATTATTTGTGAACTATTCTATTCCTATTGAAATATTCTTCATCATTGAAAGGTATTCAACAATATCAAATTGAAGGTGGACTTTTCATAGAATCACTTTTTTTCAACAGACTGGAATTCGAAACCGAAACTTTTAGTCTCAGAACAATTTCTCACAGTCTGTTGGATTAACGATTGTGCTGCAATACAGACATTATATTTTGCAGTGAGTTATACTGGGAGACAGGCAGGCTAACTGAATATCTTCAAACGATTTCTTTCATATAAATGATGTTTTTTTGACATTGAATAATTAAAATCTAGAGAATCATTGCATTTGTGAGGGGGAATTTCCATATACTAACTATACTTTTGTTCATTCCATAGTCAGCATCTTAGAAAATAATAAGAAACAGCAAAGTTTTAGCTCAAGTATGTAAGGCATAGTGTTAATGGGGTATTTTTGGCATTTTGGGGATAGTATCTTTGGTTAAAAATATTTTCTAAGAAATTAAAAGTTAATGCATGTATTGAAAAGTTATTTCTTAAAAAACATTTCTTACACCTAAAATGTTTCATTAGTTTATTTTATCCTAGAATTGCTTATCCACTGAGTTAAACTTAAAATACTTACTGTAATGCAAGTTATTGATCAAGTATGCCAGTCAACATGTATAATATGACTCTTCAATCACTTCATTATGAATGGAAAGAGCTCCATATTTTTATTATGCTATGTCTAAACGGTGTACCAGATATTAAGGTGCCTTCAGCAAATGTATGAGAGCCTGAGCTCAACACGGAGCACATTTTTAGACAAAAAAATCCCAGTTTTGATGACATTTTGAAAAATTGTACATCATACATTTGATTAAAATATATTGTAGCTTTTTTTTAAAATTTCAAAATATTTCATATAACTTTTTTTTTCTCAATTCCTACTATTAACTCATACTCTCTATTTTTTTATTTATCTTGGTGGAATCTTCAATCGTTAATAAAATACATTTTAAAGTGCTCCATTGAGCTGAAATTTTATATACATGATTATTTTGGATGACAATACAGTAATTTAATCATAATTAATAAAAATTAATTGATTAAAACTAATTATACCTTATGCAGCAGGATGTAAACGATACAGTATTTTCATTTACAGTAAGAAATCTTTCTAATCAGAAATCAAAAAGATTTTCAAATATCTATCAGTTAGTGTTATAAAATTTCCAATTAACTGGTGCGTAAAAATCCACTTGTGCTATTTTTAGCTATTACATAAAATAGGTAAAATTTTTCAACTGTGGATATTTTGCTTGTTGTTGCTTAGTGTAAAATTTCCAAAAAGTTAATTCAAAAAATTTGTATTTTGTGTGGACCTCGATAAAACGAATAACCCCGATTTAACGAACAAAATGTTTGATCTCGATGGATTCGTTAAATTGGGGTCCGACTGTAATTATGAAAAAAAGAAGTTTATAAAACATATTTTGTGCTCAAAGTTTAAAAAAAACCTTGATCGTTTAATTTTTTAAGGAAAAAACTTAAAATTTATGATTTTAAAATGCTACTACTCCTCATACAAAAGTTGACGTACATGCACGGAATTTAATTTACAAACACTTCAAACTATGTATAACAAAAGTTGGCGTGGGTTCTGTGATAACATGATTGGTATTCGTAAAATACTTTTTTTTATGAATAATTTTTGAAAATTCCTTAAAAAAATTGTATAAATTCTAAATTTAATTAAGTATTGCTTTGATTCTAAAATGCATGCCGACTTTTATACTAATAGTAATAGTTATTAAAAAATATTAAAGCATTTGGCACAATAGGATAAAAAGTCTTAGCATTTTAAATGAAGACAAACTACCGTAAAAGCCGGCGTATAACGCGCAACGCCGTATAACGGGCCCATATACACCTATATTATCAAACTGCTTTTTTTCATTTTTAGGTATATTCGCCGTATAACGCACATCCCCTATTTAAATAAGAACCTGAAACATACTTATGTAATGCTTTGTTGGTTTGAAGTCATTTATTCGTGGTTTTATCTCAGGCTTTTGAAAAAATAGCATACTTCCGGCATTGTACAGCTGTAAATTCATAAGGCACGTCATTTCTTTTAAATAAACGGTATTTAGATCTATGTAGAAGTCTAATTTTCTTATGTTCCTCTCTTTTTTTATTTTTTATTTTTAAAGTTATCATTTTTTTCTGATTTGCCAATGTGGGATGGGAATAAAAACGAACGTTAAAGTTATCGTAACTCTGGGTTTTTTAAACTTAGTTCTCAAGTTTTGAGATATTGTAGAAAAGTATATCAAGGATATAATTTAAGCTTAAAAAAATTAATTTGATTTTTTTTACTGATTTTTGTTAATTGAATCGTATTTTGTCTCCTTGAGATATCTGAATACATTTTTAACTGTGATTTTGAAAAAGCGTATATAAAATGTCGCGGACTTTGGTCCACGGAGGTGTTTGGGATCATCGAAAAGACACTTTAGTAAAATCAGATACTTTATTTATGACTAACCAATTACTATCAACATGTATAAGAAAAGGGAACCATCAGCTTAATTAGTTAAATATCTATAAGAATTGATCTGGTACTGAGGATACATTGAGCGTTGAGGATTAAATCCACCGCAATAATAATCTTCCAAAGTGGGAACGTTGGATCTTCCAACTCGAACTACGGTAGCTTCAATTATATATATTCAATCACTAACACATTAGTTTTAGCTTCGGCATGAAAACACTCGCCAACCTCTCTCGACTGCCTACTTCTCTTCACTTTAAATAGAAATTCTCATTATCATAAATCACGGTTCCTTCACTGAAAACGGTTTTTTAATCGTGTAACAGAGAGAGTTCCCTAGAGCAGGGGTTTTTAACATGTGCTTCGTGGATTAATGGGGGTCCTCATAGCCTTTCTAGGGGGTCCGCTAAGGTCTCTCATTTAACTTTAACCCTCTCGCTGCGTAGTGCTACGTCTGCTAAGTGTACTTTGCCCGTGGAAAACACGGGATTCGCACAGCGATAGGGTTAAGATTTCCCTCTTTTACAAGCTTGGAAAGGCTGCGGATTGGCAAGGCTGCAGATTTCAAATATTACGCGCATTATGCGGCCCCATCCTTCCCATTAAAAATTTTGATTTATACAATTAAGAACATTTATTTATTTATTTGAAATCTAATTTTAACACGTCACTTAGCATGCGTTTTCTGACTAAGATGATTTGAATCTTTACGCTTAGCATTTTTACATGTAAGTTTTTATCCCAGTTTTTCTCCTACAGAATTTTTTTTATTTCTTAATATTCAAGTCTATGAGAGAAACCTCACTATTCTCTCTATTCATACTTTCATTTTTTTTTTACTGTCTGGTGTTCCATCCACTTGTGAACAAATGGACCTAATTTTTCATCATGGCTCTGTTTTTTCTATTATGTCGAAAATTTCTGTTGTACGGGGAAGGTGGTACCATGAAGCATTGCTTAACCCTAACTTCGTTGGCCTAATTCAGCGACAGCTTTAGAAATCATAAGAGGTCTAAATTTTAGTCCAAAGACTCTTTTGGTATCATCACTTTTAATACCTCTGTTTCCTGTTTTGTCTGTTTTTATCAAATTTTAGTGCAATATTCCTCTGCAATATTTATTTTCTTGATATGTTTCTTAGAATCCAATTTCTTTCTTTTTTGGCCTTGTAGGTAGTACAATTTTGTCACTTATTATTGTATCATATTATATGTATGTAAGATGTTTACTGTTTTCTTAAAAGAAAAAAAAGAAGCGTTAAAAAGTCTGTATAAGTAGCAGAGGCCGTCTTAGGATTAGGATTATTTAAATCACTCAGCCATGTGTTGCGAGACGGAAAGAGTTGTTCAAAATCTTAGGAGTCTGGGATTTCAGGGTGATTCATAAAGAGGGGCAGAGATGATTGAAAGTTTGAGAATCGCTGCCCCAGAGAATCAGTAAGAAACGCGAATAGAATTCATTACAAAATGTCTAGCCTCTTTTTGATATTTAGTGTCATCTAATTTAGAATATATATATTAAATTGTTTTAACATTTTTATCATAAGAAATATTTTAAATGTAATATTTTGGCAAAAAATGAAGATAATGTAACGTATTTTCAAAATTTTCTTCTTTTATGGAAAAATGCTTCTGAAATAATAATAATGTTTAGCCTATATACAGCTAAAAGACCGCACAGAGCCTAAATTAGTATTTTTTAAAATATGTAGTTTAGAAGCAGATTTTTATATTTATATTTTATAACGACTTATTTAAAATATTTTACCAAAAAACACCGGTTATTATTTCGATTGGTGGTAACTCTGAAAATAACGTGAATTTTTCCAAAATCCTACTTCAGATTCTGTAGGGGTCTTAGCAGTGGCGTAACGGAGAATATAAGATTCCCTCAAAGTGAGCTTTGGGGCCTCAAGCCTAAATACGTACCAGGCGTCCGTCAGGCTTTGGGCCCCCTAGAATCCTGCCTCTCCCCCCGATGCGGTGGTTGTGGGGTGTACATTTAAGCCACTGGGTCTTAGCTATATATGAGCAAATTATTGTTCCACAAAAGGAGAATGTTTTTAAGATAAATGAAAACATGTCATTTTGCTTTCCTTTTTGCCAAAAATAATGCGTTTAAATAAGTTTTTATTTAAACAATATTCTTAATACAATTTTATATGTATATATTCTAACTCAATAAAACTATCATTCATCTAAATATCAAAAGAACTATCCATTTACAAGCTTTTGGAAAATAACAGTTCCAAACGTAGTCAGATACCTAAAATAAAATAAAAATAATTCTTTGTGTTTTTGCTGCTACCTACTTTTACAGAACCATAATCGTCAGAAAATCATGAAGCCCATAAATGCCGTATGGGTCAGTGTCCCTAAAAAGGTTTCTAGGAATATATTTCACCCTTTCACTCACTCATATCCGGATTTCTACTTCAGAAATGGCAACGGATCATTAATGCTTGCTCGTAATACAGTTCCACAGCAAGGCAAACTCAGTCGACCAAAAATATACCGGCAAATTTGTATTAGAACATCTAATTAATCTCATAAACGAGGCTTATGTTTTATCCGCTTTACAAGATCATTTATATCAAACACAGTTTGCTTTTTTACAATTAATCAAATTTTCCATCTCCGTAAATCCCTTAATCTATTTATAGTGTTATTTCGAATTTATCTATGTTACTTCTAAGTCCATTATAAAGCCATTTATTTCTATTGGGGAAGAATAAATTGGGCTCCAAAGAAATCGAATTTCAGTTTCTTTTTACGCGGATTCGTGACTTTGATGGATCGTTTTGGGTCCAAATCACTAAGCATGACCACTTTTCTATCGGAACAATTACATTTATCTGATACCTTTTTCAGTATCAATCCTTTTGACTATTTAGAAAGCATTTCTGTGGGATTTCGCTGACCTCTGCTCACCTCGGGTGGTGCACAGAGTAAAGATTAGAGGAAGAAAAATGGCATTCCTTACTTAACCCTAACAAAAAAAAATGGCGTTCTTTAACCAAAACAAACCGAGGAATGGGGGGTTTTTTTTGTTCCAATTTAAATTGTGTCCTGTTTTCCTTCATTTTAAGACTCGAATACGAAATTAAAATAGAAAACAATTTACAGTGAAAATCGTTTTACACGAAACTGAGAGGGCTGAAATATTTTTCCGTGTGAAAAGAATTTCGTCTTAAAGGACATTGCATAAAAAAACAACATATTCAATAAAATTAAGTTTATTAGAGTATATTTTATTTACACAGATATGTATATAAATGCATGTATTTAATAAAAATCAATGAAACTAAAATTTAAAAATGCTTTTATAACAATAATATTTGCCTATAAATAGCTAAGACTAGTCTACACAGCCTGAACTAGGATTTTTGAAAACTTCACATTATTTTCAGAGTTACTATCAATTAAAAAAATAATCAACGTTTTTTTTCCTTCAAATTTCTCTTTTCTGATGTATTAAAATATGAATAATTCCTTTTTTTTAAATAATATAATCAAAAATCCTAATTCAAAGTCTGTATAGAAGTATTAGCTATGTATAGGCAAAATATTATTATTATTATAGAGCCGTTTTCCATAAAAAGACAATGTTTTGAAAATATGTCATTCTTTCTTCATTTCTTTGCCAAAAAATGATTTTAAATAGTTTTTTCTTGTAATAATATATTCTTAAAACAATTTTATGAATATATTCTAATTCAAGTGATTCTAAATATCAAATATATATACACTCATGAACATAAAAATTAGCGCAGCAAGAAATAATTGCGGTATCGTAACGAAGCTTGGCAAGAAGGTACATGTCGGGGAGATATGCAAATGATTAGAAATGCAGCGTGATGCGCATTATGTATAGCCGGTAGAGGGCGTTTAACGTCGTTCTCCGTGGAGAATAAAACAGGTAACTTAAGCTTGTTTGAGTGTGCTGAATCGTTTGCAAAGGAAGAGCTGAGGTAGACATGCCATTACGCCGTTTTCGAAGACAATAGGAGCAGCTGTCGCAGTTTGAGAAGAGGAGAATCATCGGAAGCTGGGTGTTCAGCTAGGCGAGTAGCTCGTGAATTAGGCCACTCTGATTGTGTTGTGAGGAGGATTTTTACACGAAGACCATGCTCAGGACGCCCTCGACAGACCAGTCGTTAAGAAAACCGCCACATCGAAAGAAATGAACGCGTACAGCCAACTGCTTCATCGGTCGCCATTCAGGTACAAGTAGCACCTTCATTAGGGGCCCCTGTGTCTTCTCGAACCATACGGAGGTGCCTCGCAGAAGGACATTTGGGATCGCGGTGCCCATTACGTGTGCTGCCCTTGACGCCCACCCATCGACACCTCCGTTTGGAGTGGTGCCAAGCACGAGGAAACTGGACTACAGCGGAATGGAACCGGGTCGTCTTTAGCGACGAATTCAGATTCAATCTCAGCATTGTTGACAATCGTGTTCGTGTGTGAAGACCCCATGGTGAATGCCTCAATCCTTTGCCTTTGTTTTACAACGAGACACCGCTCCAGCAGCTGGAGCGATGGTATGGGGTGTAATTGCCTGCAATACACGGTCACCCTTAGTATTCATTCGTATCACCATAACACCCCAGCGGTATGTCCATGACACCTGCAACCACATGTGTTGCCCCTCATATAACGGCTCCCAGGAGCTATTTTTCAACTAGTCAATCCTCCACCTCACATGACAAGGGTGTCACAAGACTGTCTCCGCACTATTACTACCCTTCCTTAGACTGCCCAATCCCCAGATTTCTCTCCAATCAAGCATATCTGGGATAATTTGGAATGGGAATCCCACGAGTTTGAACGAACTAGAGTCAAGGTTACAACAAATATGGAACGAAATGTCTCAAGACATCATACAGAACTTGTACGCCTCAATGCCCCTTCGTATCGCATCGTGCATTCACGCTAGAGGAGGTACAACAGGGTATTAAATCCTTTTGCCTTTTTCTCTGAAATAAATGATCATTTTTCTTTGCTTTTCTAACTATTTACTTATATCAAAGTAGTCATTATGTATGTAAAATTTCGTTTCATTTTGACGACTCCTTCTTGGTACGCTAGTTTTTTTGTCCATGAGTATATATATATATATATATATATATATATATATATATATATATATATATATATATATATATATATATATATATATATATATATATGTCATGATTTTTAAGACAGAATCAGATTAAAGTTAGAAAAGTGAAAAAAAACCGACCTTTATTCGTTCATTGGTACATCTGTTCTGACACCGAGAGAGGAGGAAAAAGCACGCCATGGTGGGGGTTTCAAGTGGATAACACTTGAAAAACATATGGTAAGTATCGCTGCTTTGAAGAAGGTGCTTGCAAGTTAATGCTGACATATGTTGACTATTAAATCTAACGATCTGGAATTAGACATGTTTATTGGCTAGGCCATATGTTCGGAAGAAATAAATGGGTGATTAGTTTGATACTTGAATATGGGGACTGAGAAAGATGAGTGAAGTGCTAGATAGGGAATTTAATTTTTAATCTAATTTAATTATCCTTACATTTGCCCCCCAATTTTAAAAGGGAGTAATGGCGTGGTTTTTTCTCTCTTTACAAACTTAATCAATTTTCAACAAACACAAAACAATACATAGTTATTTAGAAAGACATATTAAACACAGTAGAAATTTTTAAGCAATAGTAATTCTAAAATCAAAAAGCAATACAATAAACGAGAAAAACTATAACAACAAACACAGTAAGGACACTTCCAACATATTAATTGATAAACACGACTTTCCATACATATAAATGAAGATTAGCTTGTTCAAATCTATTCGACATCTAGAATAAGAGCTCACGTTTCCTCCTATTCCTTCATAATAATAGATTCGTATTATAGCTGGTAGATATTTTACAAAAAATTATGTTGGAAAATAATATATCAAACAATAAGATAGTAAATATAAAAATACATGAAATCATACAAATGTTAAAATAATAATTTTGTATAAAAATCTACTCTGGCACCATCGTATTAATACCTTATGTTGTTACACACATTTTGCATATATGAAATACATTTTTTTAAAAAGATAAAAAAAATATAGACACTAATAAAATGAGATTATTAATAATATGAAGACAGTGTACTTCACACAACTTATATGCACTATTCAACACAATAAACAATATTTTATTTCATATGCGTTATAAAACATAAAA